>JAPQVY010000111.1:15572058-16104558 GCA_028535165.1 Quercus tomentella
TTTTGCTGCTGCTTGGTCTTCTCCATAGCCAAGGCCAATTGCATTTCAGATTTTTTCAGGGAAGCTCGCAACTCCTCAACTTGTTTTTCAAATCCTACCAGGGCTGCTTCGGCATTTTTACGTCCTTTTTATACTTTAGCTAAGTGAAAAAGGGTGTTGCCTCTTTTCAGCCTCGGCTAGGGCTTTCTCGAATTAAGTGAGTTTGCCCTCTGCCTCTCAGGACTTAGACAAGGCGTGATCAACCCACTCCTTAGCGATAAAAGTCGCTTACACAGCCTGTTTAAAAAAAAAAATAATAATAACACTAATGATTAATCAAACAAGGTCAAGTGTAACATGCTAATTAGGCAAGAGGATGGAATCTAACCTTTGCAGCGAAAGGAACACTTCACGTTTCTTTAACCCCTGAAGTTCTTGCATATCTTCGGGCAGCAGAAGAGCCTTCTTCAAGCATTCAAAGACCAACCCAAATCTTCCTTTCTAGGGATCCCTAAGGGATGCCTCGAAGGTCACGAGGTCTCCCGAGCTAAGTACAAAAGCGGGGTTCCATATGGTGGGTTTGGGACGTTGCTCCCCTTTGGTGCCTTTGCCGGTCCCAGTAGCGGCACCTTTCTTTTGATGAGCCCTTGTGGTTCTGAGCTCTTTGGTGGGTGGTTGTTGCACGGGCTAGGGGATTTCTCCTTCCTCTAAGCCTTTAGTTGCTTTTCCCCTTTTTCTTTTCTTTTCAGCAGCCTCTGCAGTAGCGGCCTGAGCTAGGGCAGGAGTTGGTGACCAAGGAACTATGGGCACCATGGGCGAGTTACCCCTAGCATGGGCAGTAAGTAGTGCAATAGATCAGAAGTCTTTTCCTCAAGAACCATGGCTTCTAGGACATTTGTTGATTCTTGTCTGGTACTAACTTGAACAGCAACGAGGTGACGACGAGTGGGTGCTAGGGAGTCCTTGGGATCCTCTTGGTAAAAGACTTCATAATCTTTATCCAAGTCCTCTTCGATGGGCTTAGGTGTTGGTTCTTCCTGTTCATCGTTAAAGGGAATGGGTTGCTCTTGGGAGTAGAGCAGCTTGGCTATAAGAGAAGCAAGTAGCCATGCGTCTTGAGCGCCAGATGGAGGAGGCTTGGTTAGGAACCCGAGGATAGCTACGTCAATTAAGGCTAGCCTTGGATCCTTTGCTTTAATCGTGTGCTTGGGACTTTGGAAGCGGAATATGCTTGAATCCGAGGATCACGTGTATTGCCCAAAGTTGACCGTCTTGGTGACGAAAAATCTCTGACTTAAGAATTCAGTTAAGATCTATGAAGTTCACCAAGCTTTTGTTCGAAGCAGTGTGGAACTCGTCTACAAAAGAATACAATAGGCTGCTAACTATAGAATTGTTTATGAAAAGAAAAAACAACAAAATAGGGAATGAGGGTGTCCTAAGTTAGTCTAAAAGCCTCGGGAACCCCACCTAGTTCTCCATCTTGGGTAGGGCAATGCAAACCATTGTGCCACTCACCCGAGACGATGAAGAAATCTTTGTCCATGCCCTTATTCGACTCAAGTATACAAGAAATCAACCTAATAAAGGGAACTCTATACTTAAAGTAATAGCCTATGTATATTCCCTTCTGACTATTGTATACCCAGTTTACGTTAGTGCCACGTAAGGTTGGTCCCCATTTTTCAGTTTATCATATCCACACTACCGAGACCCAAAAAAGGTTAGGAAAGCATTGAGTTGGGGATAACCTAAAATTAATAAGGAAATCCCTAGTTACCATACCCATGGGAATTTCCATCCCAATTTCTATAAAGGCGATCATAGGAATAATTACTGCCCCGGGTGGTTTATTAAGGACCAACCACTCTCCTAATTCGCAATGTTGAAGTTCAACATTGTCGGAAACCCTATATTTAGCCCTAAAGGCAGCCATACCTTGGGGGGTATCACCTAGTCTAGCGAATCTACCCATGTGTTCCTATAGGGTTAAAAATTAAAGGGGAGATAGAAGAAAGTTTTCTTTATATAGTACAGGATGAAGAACCAAATGCACTTACAAGCACTGAAAGGGGTTTCCTCGAACTGTTGCTTCGACGAAAAATTGTAAGGAATAAGTAAATGGGAAAAAGTTGCTCCCATCCCCTCCTTACATAGGGGTTAAAAAATGAACGGTAAATTTCCCGCTCATAAATTACAGAAAATAGGGACCGTAGGATCACCATTGCACCGTAGAACGTGGGGGGACAAGCAGTCGCCTAGAATAATAACTGTAGAATCGTGGATATCGAAGCATCAGGAATGTGCAGAAGACAGGCAAAACGACGTTTTCACATGGGAACGCAAATGGCACGTACCATCCTTCCCATTATTACTAAAACCTTCCTCTTAGAGCAATTCTTAGTAGCAAGGTTTTAGGGGGCTAATGTGTGGGGTCCGTGGACCGAAGATGATTAAAACATGAATTATTCGCACAAACACACTTGTAGAAATGTATTAGTCCCAAGGACTTCACTGACCCGAGCATGGGAGGGAATACGGAGTAGCGTTTCATGGAAACCCATGCGGAAGAGAAAGGACCATGAGGGGGGCAATGACAGTGGGAGGAAGCTTCCTGGAAAAGTTTACCTTCCCCCTTTGCATTAAATGTCCTAGAACAACCTTATCAGCTACATTTAATGAGGAAATGACCTTGAACAATATCTTCACAGCTAGCAGTCCTTTCCACCACCTTCAGCAAAGTGTCGATGGGACAAGTGTCCTTAGAAACGCATGGAGGCATATAGATAGAGGGCTAGGATATGAAGAAGAGGGGTATAAAAGGAGAGGAGTCTCCCAAAAATGGGGATCTGGAGTTGGGGGAAAAAATTAGAAAAAAGAGAATGTGTACAATGCATTATTTGGTGTAATACTCAAACCTTACATGCAAGAGACTAATCCTCGGATCGGCCCAAGGAGAGCTATTTTTCTTATCTTATAATTATATTAATCTTTTCTATCATTCTAGGCTCTTTGGTCTTTGACTTGAGTTCAAATTAGAATTGTACTTGAATTTGCCCACTTAATATTTGTAAATAGAGATTCAAACTTCCCTTTTTAATACGAGTTCACACCAAATTTTTCATGTACTGTCTTACAAACTCACCTAATTGAAACACATCAAGTGACACTTTTGGAGTTACCCGACTTTTTCTATTAATTATAATCTCTACTCATCCATACACTTATAAAAAAAACAAAATTACTTTTCCACACCTTCTATTAGGTATATATGTGTGAATGGAGTCTCATATTGAATAATAATGAGAAGAATGAGTAGTTAATGTAACATAATTGAGTACATACCCATAAGGCTTAGTCCTTTTAGGTTAAGTGTATCTCTATATGTTATATCAATTACTCAAGTAATCTCTATATGATGATGAATATTATTTATATCTATCCATTAATTATAATCTTCCTTCTCAAAAAAAAAAAAAAAAAAGTAATCTAATCCAATTATTACAAAGCCCTAATTTATGATCTTGAATTGTGTTTAGGCTAGAATTTTAGAAGTCTCACCTGACCTTAACAAAGGTGGCTGGAGAATGAGAACAAGTCAATATTATAATTGAAGTCTTGGAAAGGTATGCAATTTGCGAACTGTTTTGGGATAGGAGTAGGACGCGTTTATGAAGTCTTGCATAGTGCATACACACATTTCTTCCCAGTTAGGAGACTATCAACTTCACAACTGTGTAGTGAAAAAATGTCACTAGTGATACCTTACGATAGTCATGTATTACAAATCATAATTTGTCACGGTACCAACCGACTACCAACCCAATTTAAGCCAAAGGTTGTAGTTTTTAGGATTGTAATGAATTAATTTGTTTATGAAAAATTTAGTTTGAACTTGGGAAAAAAATTGTTTTAATTATTTAATAATGTGTTTGTGAATAATCTCATGAGGATTATGGTCGATTTAGGTATATATAATATATAAGGACGCAATTTGAGTCCCTAGCCCAAAGGATAAATGAACTTAGACCCAAAAATCCCAATACAATGAATTTGTAGAGAGTGGGTTAGAAAACTGGGTTTTAATGAATCATACAACAAGTAGAGTGGATTCAGATGACAAGAAAATGAAGATAGACTGGTTTATTCTAAATAAAATTGTCATTGGCACAATTCGAGGAGATCAGTTCTTGTATATTTTTCTCGACTTAGATTACAAGTTCAATTCTTGATTGCTGCAGTGTTTTTCTCTTAATTTCGATCCCCATCTTTCATTGCCTTTCTCCTATTTTATACTATCCCTTTGTCTTCATCTCTGCCCTTCACGTGTAGGTTAGATGGTTGGTATTGATTCCTGTCACATCAGCACCTTCCTAAAGTCTCTGGAAAGTAGCTGTAAGGCTACAAACTACTGTTCAGACATCACTTCCTCATTAATGCGGCCAGAGAGTTAGCTGCAGAACATTCAATGTGGTGGCAACAGCTTTCCCTAAGATATTTCCTAGCTCCCACCCCTTCTATACGTTCATAATGCATGTCCTTATCAATAAAACCTCCTAGAACGTCACCCTGGATAATAGGACACACATTTCAACCTCCGTTTCACCTAGTCGAGGGGATATTCTTTCTCGGCCCACCTCTCCCAGCCTTTACAGTCATAGCTTTGCTCGTGAAGTCCAAAGTCTTACGTCTTCCTTACTATTGACCTATTCTCGAACCAATAAGCCTCCTCGGACAAAGCCCAAGGCCCAATATATATTTGGGCCTACATCCCCACATAATATTACACACACACATAAATATAAATTACATAGACAGTATATTATATTGTATAAAATTTGTAAATAAGTTCATAATATATCAAATTATTAATTGTAATTTATTGAAAATATAAATTTTGTATTTCACAGTAAAAATTATATAAACTTTTAACAACACAAGGTTAGTAAATCAAATTGTTATATATTTTTAAATGAAAATCATTTTATGTAATTAATTCAAACAATATAATTTCAATTATAATTTAGTTATTAATTGTTAGTATAAATTTGTAAAGGACTAAAAGATTTTAATCATAATGTTTATTAAATATGGAAAAATAACTAAGTAGCTTGCAAACAAGTTCAAGTTTGTTCAACAAAAATATGAATAAACTTGTGCATTTAATCCAATTTGGTGATGAGCTTAAGCTTGATTTGTGTTTGAAATAAAATTATATGAACATCAAAAGGGATGGTTAGTCCAAGAAGTGGAACAATAAAATTTGGAAAAACACCATTATTACAGAATGAATATGTAATAAAAAATAAAAAAATAAAAAATAAATCCTAAACTCTTTAATACTCAGCTTGACTTGACTCATTTATAACCCTAGCTAGTAACATTGATTGATTTGAACATTTTTTGTCAAACTCATTAAGTTATTTATCTCCAATTAAATTTATGCTCAAATATCCAAAGAAGAAACTTAATATTACATATTTTTTAATACTAATTTAACTTGAGTCACTTGACTCATTTCTAACTCTATTTGGTTTGCATAAGTTGATTTGAGCCATTTTTGTCAAGCTCATTATGTTATTTATTTCCAATAATATTTACATACTTTTAGCATTTCCTTTCAAAGATACAACTTAATATTACATATTTTTACATCCAAAGGCCTACACTTATATTTCAATCATTTTTAGGAACACATTATTTTAAGCCTTATAGTTCATGGGGTGTAACAAATTCAACCTTATAATTTTAAAAGTAATAAATTAAATCCTAAAGTTTTAAAAATTAACAAATTAAACCTTATAATTTTAAAAGTAACAAATTAAAAGCCTTCATATTTCAAAAAGTAACAATTTTTCTTTTTGAATAATTCGATAGTTACAATGGGAGAAGGGGAATTTGAAAACATATCTTTGTCGAAAATATTCATGGTTTTAAAAATTGGAATCAAAGGACTGGAAAAGGAATTGGTTCTTGATTTTTTGTCGATTTTTCCTATTTTTACCTGTCCAATTCTTGGTTCATCCGATTGAATTGGCCGATTCGGTCTAATTTTTAAAACAGTGGAAATACTAGTAAGTGCCAATTGAACTATGAGGCTTTTGGAACCTCCACCCAAACAAAATTTACTTAAATGACCTGAGATTGAATTTGATACTTTTACTATAGGGTTTAATTTTTTATGTTTAAAACTTCAAGGTTTAACCATTTGTTTGGGTAGATTTTAGGGAGAATGGAAAAAGAAAAAAAAAAAAAAGTGAAAATGGTTTTTTAAGTATTTGATTGGAAAGTAGAGAAAATGGAAAATTTGGTGGGGTCCGGGTTTTTTATCCCGAGCCCACCAAAATGTTTTTTCCCCAAATAGAAGAGAAAACTGGAGAGAAAAATAAGGGCTTTGTCTTGGACACAATTGCACCTCCACATTACTTTTTCTTTGCTCTTTTTTTTTTTTTTTTTTTAATTCTCTTCTTATCAATTTGCCTTTTATTTTGCGTTGATCATTTATTTGTTTTTCGGTTTTTATTTTTATTTTTTTTAACTGGGTATTGTTTTTGTAGTTTTTTTTTTTTTTTTAACTTTTTTATGTTGTACTGGGCATGATTTTTCTTTTTTTCTTTTTTTTGGTTGGTTGTTTGCTGTATTTTATTTTATTTTTAATTGGACATCATTTTCTAATATAGGCATATGAGTAAATTTATATAAACTCTATTTTCTATCCTCACATTTTTCTTCTTAACCAAACAAAAAAGTTTTCCACCCCTCCAACTAAACACAAATAAAGAAAATTAAAATCTCTTTTATTCTCTCACTTTTCCACTCCCTCTCCATTTTTTATCCTCTCACTTTTCTACCCCCTCTCCATTTTCTATCCTCTCATTCAAACGGACCCTAAGGTTTAATTTACTTTCATCGAGAATATGAGATTTCAATGAAAACCTGAAATATTAGATACGGTTGTGGCTTTTAGGTGAGAAAATTATTGAATTTTAGGTGAGAAAATTATTGAATGTGGGTTTCGTATTTAGAATGAAACAAAAGGCACCAATTAAAACTAGACATGTGTAATAAAAATATATCATTAAAAATATATAATTATTACATAAAATCAACTCGATCCAATCTACCAACTCCAGAAAAACCAATCCTTGGTTGTTGGATTGGATTGGGTTGGTCAAGTAAATCAAGTTCCATGCAAAGTTATATTACAAAGCAACGTCGTCATTATCTCAACTTTCGCATGCATAAGAGCATTAGTATTGGTGATGCTAAAAAGTTAAATTGCTATTTTTAGCACCACAAACTCCAATTAATGCCAACCATTTGGTGGAGCCAAAGGTAAAAAATTTTGCCTTCTTACTACAGTAAACAACCAACAGTAAATAGCCAAGAATAGCTATTTACTCTAGCAAGAAGGCATAAAAAAAATAAAATAAATAAAATGATTGTTTATTCTTCTCTCTCTTCTCTCATTAAAAAAATGTTTTCTCTTTTTCTCTCTTCTCTCTCTCTAGTCTTTTTTTTTCTCTCTCTCTCTAGCGCCCCCCTCATCTCCCTCTCGTGAGTGGGTTTGTGGTGGTGAGTAGATCGAGGTTGAAGGTGGGTGGCTGGGTTCATTGCCGTTGGTGGGTAGTTGGAAAACTTATTCTTATTTAACTTAATTTACAAAGATTTGTTGTAAAACTTATTGTTATATAGAAGCTTGTTGTAAAACCTATTGTTAGAATAACTAATAGAGCCTAAACCATGTTAATCCTATTTAAAATTATTTCAAGTGAACATAGGCCTCTATTTATATCCATAGGGTTATATTTAAGGCATATATAGAGAGTTAAAATGTTTCATAAAACCATTCACAAGACTTGAAACCTCTTCAAATATTCAGAACAGTTACTAGAAAATTCTGCAGAAAACTCAGTTTTACGTGTTTCGATTGATAGAGAGTTCCTTTTAGGGCTGTAAACGAGCCAAGCTTTTTCGAGTAGTGCATGTCCAAGCTTGGTTCGTCAGGAAAAATCAAAAGCTTGAGCTTGGCTTAAGCTTGTGACAAGCCTAAAAATAGTGTTTGGGCTTGAGCTCGGCTTGGCTTGATTAATTAATCAAGTCAAACTCAAGCTTAATATCAAGCTCAAACTCGAGCTCAAGTCAAGTTTTTGAGCTTGAGATCTAAAAAAATTACATTATTAAATGCTTAAATCTCTAAAATTAAGAAAAAAGAAAATGGTATACTCATTTTATCATGCATCTAGTCTTACTTATGATTAGCCATTATTCAAATTAATAATTTACATAATTATTCATTCATTCATCATTCCTTATCTACAGCTACAATAATTGTTCAAAATGCAATTTTTACATTCACATTAGATGGTAAAGGACCAAAAAAATACCTGTTTGTAACTATTATGAATGAGAAAATACTAACATGTTTCATAACTTTACTTTAGATGATTGATAGGGAAGGATCATATGTGGCCTACTTAATTATTTATTTATTTTTAAATGTAACTATAGTCTAAACTCTAAAGTGGTTCTTGATCAATTTAAAGGGAATGAAAATTAAGGTAATATAGGTAGTGGTCTCATATTGGCCATGTCATTATTAAGATATGTGTAATGAATGTATTTAGCTAACACATATAAACTTATAAATAAGTCTATACTTGAATTGTTGTGTATCAAGCCTAATAGCTCACGAGCTTATTCGTGAACAAATATTTTTGCTTGGGCTCGGCTTGTTTATTAAACGATCCTAAAACTAAGGCTTAAGCTTGGCTTGTTAATAAACAAACAAACATGAACAAGCTTTTTATCGAGCCGAGCCCGAGTTGTTCATGATCGGCTTAGTTCATTTACAGCCCTAGTACTACTTTCTTTCGATCAATCGAGAGTTCCTTTCAATCAATCGAATGCACTTTTTGATCGATCAAACAGGAATCGAATAGCGATCGAATCATCCAGTAACTCCAGGATTATTTTCTTCATCATTTTGATCGATCGAGCAAAAGTTTCAACCGATCAAAAATCCTTTAGTTCGAATTTCACTTAGAAAATTTTAGAACTTAGATTTTCACTTTATGAAACAATACTCTCCAAACTCAAACATCATTATTACAACCTATCCATGTATATACCTATATATACAACAATTTTTATTAAACATTTTTATTAGGGTGATCACAATAAATTAATTTAGTACACATGTGTATATATAAATTGTTTTGCAGGACCACCCTACCTTAAACATGGAGCCACCACTGCTATAAAGTAGAGCTCAATCACAAAAGAAATGAAAAGGCTAGATACGTGATCCTTGTCCTTCTAAAAAGACTTTTAACATAAAACAAAATTTGTACTTTTTTTTTTTTTTTTTTTTTATGTATTCCACGTCGTTAAAATCTTTAAGTAATTAAATGTTATGATCCAAATGTAATGTTCCACATGGATTAAGTGTAAAATTTAAACATGTGTTTATAAACTCTTTGACATTCTCCCCTTGCAAGCCTGTTTTCAAAGCTGAGTTCTACCCATAGGTTCCTAACATTAAACAAAAATCATTTCTTAATTATTCAGCTTAAAGTTAAGCGCAAAGCAAGAAATAAGAGTCTAAGGGCGTTTGGGCAAGGTTACTGTTTGTCGGGGGCGTTTTTTGTACGCGTAGCCACGTGCCTTTGGAGGTGTGACTTTGCTAGGCCCAGATTTGTTTTGGGGAGATCAACCCGGAACTCGACATTGGGCTGCATAGACCAATGGCTACCGATGTATTTTTAAGCCTACAAAATAGATAAAACCCAAAGTCTTAGAATCATGATAATGGTTGAAATAAATAAATAATATGCTTAGCATGATAGCTTTGATTAAATGGTGAGTTGATACATTATTATTATGTATATTGAGTGATGTCCAATATTAGAAAATAATTAATTAGGTGTCAAATGTCCAACAATGGGATGAGTCCAATAGTCCATGTCTAGTTGCGGTTCATGGTTCATGTTCATCATAATAAGGTATGTCTAGCAATGGTCCATGTCCAAGTAATATATGTCCATTGGTGGTATATGTCCAAATGATACAAGTCCAACAATGATATATGTCCATTGATGGTATATCAATTTATTAATATGTATGTTTATTTTTAATGAGACCATGTTTATTAAATGGTGAGATAATGGTAAAATGATAATGAGTTAACATATACTCAACAATGTAATTTCAAAGATAGAGAAAACATTGACTTATCTTTTATGTTTCTGACTCCAGCCGTGTAACATCACTTTGTTCTTCATGTGATTTGTAGCTCCAGCCGTATAATGTTGGTGAGCTTCATAGTTTGTGGCTCTAGCCTTATAGTGTTAATGAGCTAATAAGATTCTAGCAGTATAATGACATTAGTTGAGTGGTATAATAATAATGAACAAAATATACTTGATAATATAAGTTTGAAGGTAAAATATAATGACTTATCTTCATAGTTTGAGACTCCAGCTGTAGGACAGTAGTGGACTTAGACATTTCAGCAGCATGATAAAATGAGTCCAGCAGTACAATATGATATTATGAGTCCTTCCATGGCGACTCCATGATTGAAGGGGAAAAATGGGTGCAACTGGAGGGAGAGAGAGTATGTCCAGCCGTGTGCATAGGTTGGTTAAGTTTATCCCCTTTCATCATACACGTAAATGACTTTCCCCATGTAATACTCTTTTAGTTTTTTAGTCAAATATGGGTGATATTGCCTTCCATAGGAAGGGCTTTTGATTTTATAAATTTTTGTCTTTCATAAGAAAGGGCTTTTAGTAATAAATTCTTGGAAAAGCGTTTGATATATTTTAAGATGTGTGGAGATGGTAAGAAATATGTATATATTGTGAGATATGGTATTTGTAATATGTATGAGAATTATATGTAGATACTTTGTTGGACATGGTTCTTGTATATGTATACTTTGTGAGACATGGAGCTTAGAGATACATGAGAAGTGTGTATGGGTATTTTGTGAGGAATGTGTTTTGTAAAATAAATGGAAGTATGAGATAGATAAATGAGGGTTAAATGTAGTAAAGGCTGCTGCTGGGATTTTTTTTGTATTATGACATTGGTTATGTTGCTTTCTAAGAAGTAAGGTATTGCAAGAGAAAATGGAGAAAAAGATGGGGATGTATTTATGAGCAATAAGATGATGATATTTCAGAATAATGGAGTGTGAGAAAGATGAGTAATGGATAATGGTATGTTGTAATATGTGTGTTGTGTTGTTATCTATGAAGAGGGACTTTGTAAAAGAGATGAAGAAAGATATGGAGATCTTTAGAGATATGGCAGCAAAATGAAGGGAGTTTCAGATTTATGGGAGATGAGAGAGGGATCAATCCTCCTTAAGTGTGTAGCTTGGCCCTCTTTATATAGAGCCAAGCTTTGTAACTAGATCAAAACTTAGTTGAAGGAAAAAATAGCAAATGAGGAAAAGTCTTTGACAAAGTAAATGGTCTTTTGTTTTTTAACCAAAAGAAGAAAGTTTGAGACTTAATGTTGGTGACACAGCTAGATGATGTCATGTGGATGACATCCTTTGCTTGGAGGACAATACTTAGCATTAAATTCATGATTTAGCTAAAAATGGTAAGATAATCTTTATGAGATCCTTCTATTTCTTTGGATATGACAGCAAGCTGCTGAGATTAGGCATTAATGAGCAAGTGATGTCATTTTTAGGACATGTGTCAAACTGCTGGAGCTTAGGTGGAGCTGTTACAGCTTTTGCAGAAGTTGTTTGCAGCTTCCGCTGGAGCTGTTTCAGCTTCTGCAGAAGCTGTTGTAGATTCCGCTGGAGTCATTTTTGGTGTTTTCGGCTAAGTTTTCTCTTTTGGAAAATATATTCGATGAAGTTTTAGAGATGTAATTATGGTCTTTTTGTATCTTAACCAAATCTTGGAGAGTAAGGAGAGCATTTTAATGCTAGATATGAGATATTAATATATATTTAGCCATGTGCTTGGAATTGATTTATATGAAAATAATAAAATAATTAATATGGAATGATATGATTATATTTTAAAACTTATATTATATGATGAACATTAATTTTTATGTAAAGAGCATGAGGAGTTTTATCATTTTAAGTGCTTATGTGATATGAGAGGCTTACCCAAATGTTACCTTTTGCACACTGACCCGTCAGAGTTCAGGGAATTGGGAAAGACATGCCAAGCAACATGTTTTCCTTTATCAACTTTGAACCACTAGAGCTTTACTGAACATACTTCTTGGCCCTCCAAACCACGACTCCCAAAATTCCCCCGATGAGACTCGTGAGCTTGGATCATGAGCCAAAAATGAGATGTTGTGCCATGAGCTCGAACTATAGGCCTTGATGAGATTATATCACTATGAGTTTTGGACCATGGGCTTCGGCATCATTTTTGTGAATAAGGACTCTTTTGGGCTTTAAAATAGATTCTCCCAAAATCTATGATAATATTGATGTGGTGCGGGTCGCCAATGAAATGAAGCTATGTGGTGTGAAAAATTTTTCCTCAACACTGTTTTATTTGTATTAAAAGTTTATTCCCTCCATATTTTTTTTTATTATCAAAAAAAGAAGAAGATATGCATGTGTGTTTCTTCTTCTCATTGTAGTAGCTCAAAAGAACATATATTTTGTATTTATCATTTTTATGCTTATGCTAATGGTTGGTAAGAATTAAAATATTAACAGCATACTAATTTATTTACAGGCAGTTACACTTGTGTTTATTCTTTCAACTTTTACCGTAACTACGGAAAGAACATTTTCTACTTGAATATTATCAAAATTTGTTGTGCAATATAAATAAAGATGGTATTCAACATTAATATTTGATTTTATATATTAAAAAGGAAATTTTTATTTATAATTTAGTACTTAATCAATCGTTAATGAATTTTTTTTTTTATTTTAAAGAACAAGTTCTATTTTGATAGATAATTGATTTGAAATATATTGAGAAACAATTATTTTTTTTATATTTTGCTAACTTTGACCTGATACTTGTTTTACTTTCTATATTTCTATTAATTTAAATAAATATTGATACATTGATCTCTAGAGATAAAATTCTGAGTAAAATAATTAAAATAGGAAAGCCGAAAGGTTTTCCTTGTGCTGGTTGAAAGTGGCAAATTGGAGACTTGGATTCACGTTGGTAGAAAATGCAAGCTATAATAAGTGACTAAATTCCCACGCTATCAGCAAAATAACCTACTCCTTCTCAAAAATAATATAAAATAAAAATAAATAAAAAACCTACTCCAAACTTAAAGAAAAACCTTAAAAAAGAAAAGGAAAAACCTTAAATTCCTCTCTCTCTCTCTCTCTCTCTCTCTCTCTCTCTCTCTCTCTCTCTCTCTCTATATATATATATATAGACACACACACATGCTACTTCAAAAACAAGTACTGATGTCTAGTCTCTAGAGACCTAATAAACTTATTAGTCAAGAAATATCTTATTTACCTTTTCTCTTTACTAAGTGGGAATTCCACATTACAAGACACGCTCATCGTAAGAAAAAAGTACGCATATATATAGCATCTCAGATCAAACACACACATAAATGGGAGAGATGATAAAATCATAAAATAATATATTACAATAGTAACACCAAGACTCCCAAAAAATAAAATCCAAATCTCAAATATACCCAAAAAAATTTCTCATAATTAACACTAGCACACGATGAAATAAGAATTTTGTTTTTATACCTAATTCTCTGGTCATGACATACAAAGTATACAAAGAGTATATATGTCAAATAAAGCTGCAACATTTTTTTTTTTTTTAATAAGCATGAAGTTCCTAAAGTCATCCTGAATGCTTGTAAGGATGATTGCATCATTGTATGCGCCTCTGTTTGATTTAACGAAGTTTTCAGGTAAAAAAAGGCATAGAAATCTCCTATGTCCGTGTAGGAGGTGACAAGCCAAAGTTAGATTTTTACTAGCTGACTTTTCATGCCAACAGGCCCAACACTATTTAGGCTTTAGCATAACAAACTTTGGACTAGGCTTTGTTAAAAACGGGGTGGCACTCAAAGCTCATCAATTTAATATGTGAAAAAAAAAAAAAAAAAAAAAAAAAAAGAAAAGCATCTCTATGGTCCGTGATTATATTTTCTCTTTCTTAGAGGTTTTGAAACCAAGTAGAATTACAGTGTTTAGTGTCAATAAGTAAATCTTCGCCAATGGTTAAATCTTGAAAGAAAAATTGGCAAGAAATAATTTGCAGCATCATGATTTTGCAGCAAAACCCTTGACTTCAAACCTCATAAGGTTGACAAATAAAAGAGAAATGGTCTGTTATTGAATAATTTCTTGTGAATCACCTTGTTAAATATTTTAATAGGTAAGCGCTCCCACGTGAATGTTTAATTGCTTTAAAAAGCAAACGACCCAAAGAAATGGTAGGTGTTATATATGCTGCTTTTTAATAAAATCCAAACACATGCATAACTATATCAAACTTATTGTTCTTAAAAAAATAATAATAATAATAAACAAACAAACAAAAAAGTTTTTTCGTCTTTTATTGACTAATGTGTTTAATTGGAAACCTAAGTTTTACCCTATATATATATATATTGTAATAAAATAGACAAACTAAAACCAACTGATCATCTCAAAATCTAAGTAATTTAATAATAAAAAATAAAAATAAAATAACATCCTTGATTAGTCTTTAGGTAATCCCTAGGTCTAGTTCCGTTTTGGTTCAGTTAGTTTTTATTATTTTTTTATAATAAAAAAAATTGTCTCTAACCAAATAAGAAGTTAAATTGCTTCACATAAACTAACATTAATTAACCTAAGGGTATAAATTACGTATAGTTTCTTAAGTGTTATATATTAATTCCCTCAATTGAATTGAAGCATATGGCTGTATTGAATTCAATTTCCTTGAAAAAGATAATATTGTTTGTGTTTAATTAATTAAACCATGCCTTTGAGTTCCCTCTCGTAAGGACGAAAAACAAACATGCATTTGGATTAAGTTGGAGAATTTACTTTAGTTTTGTCCATAACTGCTTATTGATGAGGTGTTAATATTAAACATATAGAAGTGATTTTACTTCAATAATTTCTTACCTGGTTGAGAAAAAAAAAGAAGTTATTTAGGGTGTGTTTGGATATCGCTTATTTTGCTGAAAACTGAAAATACTGTAATAAAATAATTTTTAAATGTGTGAATAGTGCTGTAAGACCCATTTTTAATGAAAATTTTGTTGAAAAAAGAGGTTTGTGGGTTCCGTAAACAGTACACGGGACCTACTGGAAAAGCAGAATAATTGTTAAAACGCGCTTCTCAAAAAAAAAAAAAAAAACTGAAAAACGCAGACACTGGAACAAATCATCAATATCCAAACAGGTACTTAGTTAGAAATTAGAATTACTCAAGTCAAAGAAAGAATGAGAGGAAATTACATTTATATCCCCTACTATGTCTCGTACATACGTAGGGTTAAGAAAGAAAGTGCAGAAAACAAAAACAGAACAGCAGCTAGTACCTTTCAAATTAGAAAATCTCTGTAGAGGGTTCTGGGAGGAGACAGGAGTACGAAGGGACTGTGTCCCGTGGCCCGTGGGGTTAAGAAAGAGACTGAAGAAAAGAGAACAGAATAGCAGCCACTTCCTTTCAAGTCATGAAAAACTCATGAAAAGTGTGTGTGAGAGAGAGAGAGAGAGATCAAATTTCTTCAGAATTGAATCAAGAGAGAATTGTCAATGTCAGCATTTAGTATATGTTGCTCGTGCGTTATATTGACAAGCCACGTATCAACTTATAAACAACCATGGTATAGAGCTTAAGAATCTTCTACACCTTTGCAGGGGCGGCTCCATATTCCATAACATGGTTAGGGTGTTCATTTTAACTTCCTGACTTAAAAATAATAATAATAATAAATAAATAAATAAAATAAAAATTATATATAATATTTTTGGAATATTTTTTTTTGTCTGCCATAAATAAAAAATTAACACCCTAAAATATAGTTACAAAAACTAATAGTTGTAAACACAATTACAAAAATCAATAAGTTGAGTAACAACAAAATTAATGTTGTGGGCAACAAAAATACAACAACTAAAAATTTGAGTTGAGTTAAATTGTTAATAAAGTATTACTATAGACACGATAAATAATTAAAGTATTAAGAAAAATTCTTTTTAATAGAGTAATGTTATGTACACAACAAATTTTTGTTGAGTTGAAATATTACAATATTTTTAAAAAATTACAACAACAAAAATTAGAGTTGAGTTGAATTTTTATTTTAATAGAAGAAAATAGTAAAACTTTATGTATTTGTGTGTGTGTGTGTTTTGTGTGATGTTAATATATTTAAGTTCTTGTTTATTATATTTTGTATAATTTAAGTCTCTTAAAACATCTGCAGCAGCTAGTGCAAAAGGGTCTATCTAATTTAGCATAAAAACTTAATTTTTGTAGGTGATGTGGGTGATTTTTGTGGTTGGTTGTGCAAAGTTTGGCCCTTATGCCATTTTATACGAACTAATATGAATGTTCTTAATGACCATCCTAGAAAAAATTCCTAGAACCACTACTGCACCTTTGAGATGGGAATTGTTCTAATTTGTTTATATATATATATATATATATATAAAAGTTGCCTTTGTAAGTTAATCATACTTCTTCAACAAGTACCAAGTACCGTACCAGTCAACATGTGTTCCTTTTCTTTTCTTTTTCTTTTTTTATTATAAAAAGGTATCAAGTTGACGACCTTCCAATGGATCTGTTGTAACTTGTAAAGTCACATAAAAATATCATTCTTATATAGCTATACTCATAAATAAATTCTCAAACTTGAGATAAGATCATACTATTTTGTAAAACACAAACTATAATTTGTTCAAATGGTGCACAACTATTTTAAATTTCCACCTTTTTTTTTTAATAAATTAAAGTGCCACACTTATGTCCCTCTAACAATTACCAATTGCATATATAACAAATGGTACAAGACCCAATGCTCTTTTTAAACCTCACTTTCTTCTTATATACAGTTTTTATTTTAACACTACTTTTTTTCTATATAATTTTTTTTTCTCATTTTCAATAAATAAAGTAAATAAGCAAACAATAAAAAAAAAAAAAATCCAAACATACAATGGAAGAATTTATAATTGACGAAAATCAAATGCTTGATGCTTTGGCAAATGAAGTGAATTGGCTGAAGCAACAACATTCCAACCTCGATGTTTGAGATTCAAACCTTATCTCTCTCCTCCCATTATTTACCTTAAAACAATTTATCACAACTAACAATGACCAATTTTATATATAATAGTACAATAGTACTCAATTGTTTTTTTTAACATTTTTTTTTTCTCAATTATAAGTACACATAACTTTCATCCAATTTCAACAAATAAATAAAATGAACTAATCCAAACACAAGTAATGAATAAAAGGATCTATAGTTGATGAAAATTAAATACTCGTAGCCTTAGTCAACGAAGTGAATGTGGCTGATGATCCCAATGGCAGTGTTCCAGCCTCGATCGTAAACGTATCATAACGGAGGAAAAGCTCCACCAACATTACCCTAGATAACAACAACACCAAATCTTTTCCTGGACACTGTTTATTCTCCACTGTAGGATCATCAATCTCCCTCCCATTTGACCAATAAACATACTTCAAAAGCTTCTCTCCTTCCCCCACAAACCTATGGCCCACAAACTCCTCAGGATTCTCAAAAACCTTTGGATCTTTAGTAGCAAATGGTTGATATCCAAAGATCATCTCCCCTTTCTTGATCTCAAAAGCAGCATCATGGCTATTGACTACCAAATTTTCCTTTGCCTTACCGTATTGGAATGGAACTGGAGGCTCAATCCTTAGTGCTTCATAAACCACTGACTTAGTCAACGTCATCTTATCCAACGCTGATAAAGTAACCCCACCTTCAGCTCTAACAATGGTCCTAATCTCATCACACAATTGACGGTGTAACTTTTCTCCTGCTAAGCCAACCCACTTGATCAAAGCAGGAAACAAAGTTTTCATTCCACCATAAGCATTGAAACCAGCCATAAATACTAAATTATGACAAGCTTCATTTCTTTTAATCCCACATTGCTGAGCTTCGTCAAAGATGGAAGACGACATAGACGCATAAAATGCATTATAAAGCTTCTTATAGCTAGATTTAACTAGAAAAGGTGGTAATGGGATTGAATGGAGTAGTAAATCTTCAAGAAAGTTAAACAACTTTGGTAACCCTAGTGTCATCAATGGTGCAAGTTGAAAAAACAACCATGTATCAAAGAGTGTCGGACCCTTTGATCCAATACTTGTATCTAAAGGGTTTTGATCACAAAAGAGCCTAAACACAAAGTCGAAAGACATGCTATCACTAAGGGTGTTGAAGTATGATTTGCCTTTATCAGATAATTGGTCTTCAATGTTGATGAAAAGCTCAGACAAGCAGCTTCTGAAAAGTGGGATGAATTTATCATGACGAGAAGCAAGAATAGAGAAAAACAAGCCCTTAAGACGGGCATGTTTGGGTTCAGACGGGTCAAGAAAAGCACAAACACGATAACCACCAAAGTAAGCTGTGGAGGGCATGTAAGTACCATCTAAAACGTTTAGTTTTTGGACTTTGGAAGTATCAAAGAGGATGGGAAAGCTGATAGCATCAAGGAGAGCAATGACATTAGAGTTGGAGGATATGAATGGTCCTGGAGGCATGTTGCTTCGGAAGACAGTGGATTGGTGTTCTTGAATTCGGGTTTGGAAGAAGGTGTCTTTTCCTTGGCGGTAAAAGTAGTCAAGGCGATCTTTGATGGGACCAAAAAAGGGTAGGCCATAGTTGCCTGGGATGGGCTTTAAAGGGAGGTCTGTTGAAGGAGAGCCATTACTGGAAGAGGATTGGAGCTTGGAAGGAGATGAGGAAGAGTTTGAAGACATGGTTGGGTGATCTGGGATTGACCAGTTGTTGGGGATTTGGCAATGTATAATTGTTGTTTCGGGTAAGAGGGTAACTGGGTTATTTATAGAATTTTCTGGCCATCCACTGAAAATAAATTATTTTTACTAATTTATTTTATTATTTATCTTATTTTTATTATATGAGTTTACTGTATTTTTAGTACTATTTATTTCAGTTAATATTTTTACTTTTATCTATAGTATTTTTAGCAAAAAAAAATTAATTTCAACAAAATAAACAAATTTCAAACAAAACCATAGAATATTAGATTGCGTTTATATAGGGCAGATTTTTTTTTTCTATTTATTTTATGTTTGTTATTATTTATAGGCTTGTTACACTTTTTGATACTATTTATAGTCCTCACTATCATAAATAATACAAAAAACTGTTAACTTTGACGGTTCTTTAAACTCCAAAAAAAACCGCTCTATGTAAAAAAATCAGTGAACCGTGGTTGAACTGTCTAGATTTGTAAACCGTGGATGGTTCTTGCGGATCAGCCGATCAGGACAGAGTTGAAAATAAAATTTTAAATAAATAGGAAAAAAAAAAAAGGTATTTACGGAACCCACCTTATAACCTGCAGGAAAAATAAATCAGTACAAAGAAAAAAGGAAAATAACAGCATAAGATCCAACTAAATCTCTGATAATTTGCCTTCACAAGTCACCTGATGCGAGTGGCTCTGAAACTCTCACTGCTTTGTTTTGTCTTCTTCTTCTTTTTTTGATTAGACCTCTTTGTTTTGTTTGATAAAGCTATACGTAGTACATAGCCTAGTAAAAAACGCCTTGACTGTCTTGCCCATTGTGTACCACATATAGTTGTCAATATATGTACCGTACGATACATGATACGAATCGTACGATACGTATCGTATTATATATAAAAAATTCTGTATCATATCGACATATCATAAATACTCATGAATCGTACGATATAATGTATGTATCATATGAATTGTATCGCATTATAAAATCGTACGTATCATACAATATATAAACAAATGCTTTAAAATGAGATTTTTTGTTAAAATTTGTACTTTTATTTGAACCTATCAAGTTGTTAGACTTGTTTTTAACAAAAAAATTATTAGTTTACTTAGTTTATCCTACTAAAATAACATGTTCATGAGTTTTTTTTACTCTCTTTCCTACAATTAGACTACATAATACACACTTACCCTTCACTTTAATATTTACAAATTTATTTTATATACTATGAATAAAATATTAATTGACAATATAAATTTTTTTATTTTTATCATTATTGTTATAAGTCCAAGAAACTAGAATGCCAAAAAAAATTTATAAAAATATTATTAAAATAAAAAGAACAAGAAGAGATAATAAATGTTAATGACAAATGATGATGAAGAAAATTTTAATGAAGAAATAAGTTTGCAAAATTATAAACAGATGATAGCATTGACTTAGATGGGGTTGATTAGGCAATTTGATGAATATGATGAAAATAAATTATTATTTTTGGGTCATTTGTAATATATTATCACTTTTGAATTTAAGAAATTTGAATGCGTATGTTATAAACACATGCTAGTTTGATTTATTTAGTTAGCTTGTTAAATATTATTACATAAGTAATGAATAAATTAGTCATTAGTTGAATATATTCAAAATTTATAATGAATATACCATTTATATATGTATATATATAATTTTTTATAAATTTTATTAAGTGTTTGTATATCTTACGATACACAATACGATACGATATACGATACAGAAAAATTAAAAATCGATTTACGATACGATTCACGTTTTGTCAACTATGGTACCACAAACGTCAGATCATATAAATATTGATTTTCTATTCATACATTAGTGAATTACAGTACCAGACTAGTGTCCCATAATAGCACTACTACCACAGTACCTTAAGCTTCATCAACTGTCCTCTATTTTAATAATATTTTATACTAGATTTAAAATTGACAACAATGATTTATACTATTTGGTTTGGTTAGTGATTTGAGTAAATCAACTACGTTTTTTTATAATCAGTAAATCAAATTTGACATTGTTATGCATTTAATTATATATTTGTTTATTTATTAAGTTTGCTTTGAATTTAATTTTATTTATTTATCTTATGAAAGTTATGGTATAAAAAATACATTTGAAATATAGATTTTTATATTTCTTTAGGGATTATTTTAGTCAAATTTTGTATTTATACTAATTTTATATATTTATATAGTTATTAAATTAATTATGATGTCATCACGGTTCGACCTCAGTTTGACTTTGGACCTCTCTTTTACGGTTCATTAAACAGTTTGGGTCTAAAAACCATGTCTCACTATACTATTTCAGTTAACTTTTAGTTTTATCTACTATACTTTCAGCAAAAAGTTTTCAATTTCAGAGAAATAAACTATTTCCAAACAGACCTTTAATATATAGATGCGCATGGGCTAAACAATGCTTGAGTGTATCAATGCCTTAAATATTGGTGTGAATGATTACGAATTTAACTTCAAAATATAGCTCAAATTAAACCCTTTTTTTTTGGGTTAATAATAATACCTTACACTTATATTAGTTTAGATTTAATTTGTTATTTTTTAAAATTAGTTTAACAATATTCTCCCTCCGTCCCAAATTATTGCCTTATTGGTCCTGTATTTCATTTTGGAATTTCTCAAAATTTTGTCATGTTTTTAAAATTAAAAGCTATTAATTTACTGAGTTTCATATTATGTCCTTACCAAGCACAAACACTTTAAACGATAATTTTCTATTTTGGAAATAAGTGTAGGTGAAATAGTGTCTGAAAATACGTGTAATGTTTAAACACTGAAAACTGTTATTTAAATACCTATAACAAACGAGCCCTAAACTTCTGATGTCTATTTTTATGATAACCTTTTATCATTAGATCAAGATACCAATTGGTTTTTGGTGTAGATGGAAGATTGAACTCCAGATATCTTATTTAATCATCAAAAACTTTACCAATTGAGTTAACTAAAATACACGCAATTTTGTTTTCAAACGTGGTCTACGAGCAAAGTAAAGACTGGGTATACAGTAAAAAACAACGAGTGACGCTCTTTATTAAATGTTTACCACGTGGCTTACCTCACTCGCTCTCTCTTATAAATCACATTCATTTCACAAACGCGAAATTAGGTCACGAACTCAACTATGTCAGTGTGTGTCAAATAAATTTATTGAATAGGTCGAAAAATACTAAAATACTATAAAAAAAATAAAAACAGAGAAAAAACATTTCGATTCCATCGAATAAAGAAAGAGAAAGAGAAAGAAAACACACCCATCCATTTTTTTTTTGTTGGTTTTTCCAATTCATCTATATTATTATCCCTCGTTTCGTGTCGCTTTTTGGAGGTTTTAAGGCTTTTCCAAGGGCAGAGCCACGTTGGGGCTTGGGGGGGCCATGGCCCCCTCTAACTTTTTGAATTCTCCATTAGAGCTAGTAAATAAATTATAAATTACTAAAATTACATATAAATTTATTCACCGGCTCCCCCAAATTTTAGAATTGACTCTCTCAAAATTTAAAATTGGCATCTAAAATTTTTGAACTAGTCCTATAAATGTAAAATATTGTGAAAGTAACGTGAAAATATTGTAGACGTACCACTTTTCAAATTAAAGTGGCAAAAAAAACCCAAAGAAAAAAAAATGAATGAATCTGGTACAAAAAGCCTAACAAAAAAAAAAAAAAAAAAAAAAAATCCTCTATTGGCCCATTCCTCAGCCCATAGCTCTCCAAATATTAGCAAAGCCCCAAATCTCCTTTTAACATATTCCAAATCCAAAAACAAAACAAATCTGTATCATACAGTTATTTTGTCATTTTTGTGTGCATCCACGAATGTCGTTTCCTCGGCTCCAGACTCCTGCTCCTACTCCAATTAATTCCAATGGCAACCATTAGTATCTCCCTCTATTTTTGCTATTATGTACATACTGTCATTCTTTTTTATTGCAAGTTATGTTTTGGGGGAAGATATAGTAAAGCTACTGGCTAAATGTGTGGTTAAAAAGAAAGTAGCTTTTTATGTGCTGTACAGCACTTAAAAAATATGGCGGAAGGTGAATTGATGTTTGTGTATTTGTTTATAATATATTATTATGTTATATATAAAAATGGTATTGTGGGGCCCAATATTTGAGGTCCCAGCCCACTTTGTATTAAGGGCCCAAAGCCCAAACCGAGGAGCCCTGCTGTCAAGGATGCGGAATGGAAACTCCTTGAAGGCCCAAGAATGTGGCCGAGGACGACTTTAATGTGGCCGAGGACGACTTTACGTCCAACATCCCACAGAAACGTTGGAAGAAAAGGACAAATTCAGCACAGGAACAGCACATGGGAGGAGGCTGCCAGCACCATAATGTGGAGCCCAGCGCCTGACAAACCCATACTCATACCATGCTATCCAGCTTTTCCCAACCACTCTGATGTGAAGATTGACAAGACGAGTAACCACCCCGACCAATGAGAAACGGACACGTAGGTGAAGAATGGGAAGGAAATACTAGTATAAAAGGGAAGCTCGTAGCATTGACAAGGAGAGGGCCCAAGAGCCAGGAAAAGGAGAAGAAGGAACTCATAAACAAGAGGGACGACAAGGACGAGACGCTCCTTGGACTAATTCCGAGGAGACAGATCCTCACACTATATCGGCGTAAGGCTTAGCCATACAAGCCAAACCCACCTTCACATGGGCTTCCATGAAAATCCCGACGAAACCGTTGCCCAACGACCAAGGCCAAGCCTTTCAAACCCACGCTCTACAAATCGTATTGTTTGGACCCTTTACACACAAGCCCAATGTCTTCCTTGGGTCGTAAAAATCGTGTCCTTACAATTGGCGCCGTCTGTGGGAAGGCTTGCGCGTTGGCGCAGGTGGCGGTGGAGTCAACTCTCTAGCAAGCAGAGGTTCGCGGAGTTTCCTCCATCTCCGGCGACATGCAGTTGTTGCTTTGACATAAACTTCTGCTAGGGGCTGCGCCTCGCAGTGACAACGGCGCGAACAACTCTAGGGGCTTCTGGCCTCAGGCCGGCTTTCCCCGCCCTGGTCTAGGGGCTTACGTTCGAAAATAAATAAGTACAAAAAAGAAATCTTACAAGTTTTGGACAGAACCAAGGCCTTGCATGGTCCTCGGACTCAAGCCTATGGGGAAACCAAGTACACAAAAGAAAAATTACAAGTTTTGGACAGAACCAAGGCCTTGCATGGTCCTCGGACTCAAGCCTATGGGGAAACCAAGTTCATAAAAGAAATCTTACAAGTTTTGGACAGAACCAAGGCCTTGTATGGTCCTCGGACTCAAGCCTATGGGGAAACCAAGTTCATAAAAGAAATCTTACAAGTTTTGGACGGAACCAAGGCCTTGCATGGTCCTCGGACTCAAGCCTATGGGGAAACCAAGTACACAAAAGAAAAATTACAAGTTTTGGACAGAACCAAGGCCTTGCATGATCCTCGGACTCAAGCCTATGGGGAAACCAAGTACACAAAAGAAAAATTACAAGTTTTGGACAGAACCAAGGCCTTGCATGGTCCTCGGACTCAAGCCTATGGGGAAACCAAGTTCATAAAAGAAATCTTACAAGTTTTGGACAGAACCAAGGTCTTGCATGATCCTCGGACTCAAGCCTATGGGGAAACCAAGTACACAAAAGAAAAATTACAAGTTTTGGACAGAACCAAGGCCTTGCATGGTCCTCGGACTCAAGCCTATGGGGAAACCAAGTACACAAAAGAAAAATTACAAGTTTTGGACAGAACCAAGGCCTTGCATGGTCCTCGGACTCAAGCCTATGGGGAAACCAAGTTCATAAAAGAAATCTTACAAGTTTTGGACAGAACCAAGGCCGTGCATGGTCCTCGGACTCAAGCCTATGGGGAAACCAAGTACACAAAAGAAAAATTACAAGTTTTGGACAGAACCAAGGCCTTGTATGGTCCTCGGACTCAGGCCCATGGAGAAACCAACCACCTAGAAGAGCCAACAGGGGGTTTGGGCATGACCTGGACGTTACCTGGACCATAGAATCTATCCGAGGAGAATTCCCCGTTGATAATCAGGCTAACCCCTAAACTACATGGATTCCCCGATCTATCCTCAGATCCTCAACACCTAGAGGATTGATGCCGTATAAGACAATGTGTTGCCAAAAACACACAGTCGAAGTCCCTCACTGCTCGGCTACCCTCTCGGGCAAATTATTTAGAGCTTATCGTTCTCGGACGATCGCCTTGCATGCATTATGAAGCACTCGGCCATTATCCCGATTAGTTTTATGAGTTTTAATTCGCTGGGAATTATCATTATTATGCTTGTTAATGTCGGTAAACTAGAATTAGTAGGCTTCTGTTTCAAGGTTTCCTACTCTAAGTATCAACAAAGGAAAGCACACATGTAGCATCCCATGCACAAAATAAGTGTTACAGAAAGGAAAAATATTTAAAAAGAAGTAAATTCATTTTTTAAGACAAAGAAACAGTACAGCGTACATTGAAAGAGCATAAATAAGCTCATACTGAAACTAACTACATAAGCGAAAAGAAAAGACACAAGGAAGCGAAGGAAAAGCCGAAGAAGAGGTGCAGACGAGAGACATGCTGCCGTCCCAAAATTTTGTCTAAGGAGACCATTCCTCAATACTTTTACATGCCTATAACTCAGGCAGCAAAAGAGCCCAACTTCGGGCTAGCACCGTTGAAGAAAAGGTGCAGGGAGCCGGAGGTTGATGAGCCTCCGCATAACCGCTCCTGCGATAGAGCAGGAGGCGCTGATGGCGGAAATTCCTTCTTCTGACATGCCAAAAATCTGGCATGACCAGAACCTGCTTCGGATTTTGACTGAAAGAGGGAGAAACACCATCTTCCCCCTGTCAAAACGGTGGACTGGCTTGAATCTGTACCATCCCTGTCCGTACCACATCACCTTGAGTATCATGAGGATTCGGTACCCCTGAAGCGTGCGAAGACCTCTCATCCCCATCCACGCCTCAAACATCTTGCTTTGAGGCAGAGAGGCACTTGAAATGGAGATCGTGAATATGAAAGAGGTATGATTCTGAAGGGAATAGGAGAGTTCATGTGCAGGTGGAGTGAACCCCTACCCTATTTATACACAGAAGCAAACCGGTGGCATTTAATTCGTGCAAATTTCCAAGGAATGCTACGGACAGAGCATACTCGGCTCAATTTCCAACCTCATCCTCAGCCGTAGGATCTGAAGATCCTCGTGAAGGCGCGCCTCGAGTACCGAAATGTCAAAGGACCCCGCGTGAGCAAAAGATAAAGGAGTGGCCCTTATCTTGACACACCTCCCATGTAAATAGAAAAGTGAAAATAATGATAGAATGCAGGATTTTTTAGCGAGGCATAATGTGGGCCTAACGTCATCAAAACCCTCCTGCCCAACTAAAAAGTTGGGCAGCAGGATTTTGAGGGGCTATTGTGGGGCCCAATATTTGAGGTCCCAGCCCACTTTGTATTAAGGGCCCAAAACCCAAACCGAGGAGCCCTGCTGTCAAGGATGCGGAATGGAAACTCCTTGAAGGCCCAAGAATGTGGCCGAGGACGACTTTAATGTGGCCGAGGACGACTTTACGTCCAACATCCCACAAAAACGTTGGAAGAAAAGGACAAATTCAGCACAGGAACAGCACATGGGAGGAGGCTGCCAGCACCATAATGTGGAGCCCAGTGCCTGACAAACCCATACTCATACCATGCTATCCAGCTTTTCCCAACCACTCTGATGTGAAGATTGACAAGACGAGTAACCACCCCGACCAATGAGAAACGGACACGTAGGTGAAGAATGGGAAGGAAATACTAGTATAAAAGGGAAGCTCGTAGCATTGACAAGGAGAGGGCCCAAGAGCCAGGAAAAGGAGAAGAAGGAACTCATAAACAAGAGGGATGACAAGGACGAGACGCTCCTTGGACTAATTCCGAGGAGACAGATCCTCACACTATATCGGCGTAAGGCTTAGCCATACAAGCCAAACCCACCTTCACATGGGCTTCCATGAAAATCCCGACGAAACCGTTGCCCAACGACCAAGGCCAAGCCTTTCAAACCCACGCTCTACAAATCGTATTGTTTGGACCCTTTACACACAAGCCCAATGTCTTCCTTGGGTCGTAAAAATCATGTCCTTACAGGTATGATTGAGTTTATAACTTAAATTATAATAATAATAATATATTGTTGTATATACTGAGTGATGTATTTATATTTTGTATTATTATCTTGCTTCAAACTTTATTTGGTTAGCATTTTTTGATGTGTCCATTACATCTGAAGCTCGAATTTTTATTTTCCCATTTTAAGTATCAAAATTATCCAAAAAAAAAAAAACACTTGAATGACTCGTTTATAATTTATAAATGAATTGTTTTTAATTTTTATGACATAAATTACTTGCTTGGGGTCTTCCATTTAATTTTTTTTTTTTTTTTTTTTTTAAAAAACTTAAAAAATTTTGTTACATTTAGCTTGGCCCCCCTACAGAAAGTTCCTGGCTCCACCGCTGGGCTTTTCGGTTTCAAACATTCTCTATATGTTGATGAATATTATTTATATCTATCCATTAATTATAATCTTCCTTCTCAAAAAAAAAAAAAAAAAGTAATCTAATCCAATTATTACAAAGCCCTAATTTATGATCTTGAATTGTGTTTAGGCTAGAATTTTAGAAGTCTCACCTGACCTTCAACAAAGGTGGCTGGAGAATGAGATAATGCTATGACCTACGCTTCTACTTTCGTCCTTATACAGTACAATGATGGTGGGAAATTAAAATTTGTACAATTCAAACGAGCATTAAAAAAGTTACGTGCTAAATTTGCTACTGTCTTATAATAAACGAGCTTCAAAGTTTAAACCCATGTGAAACATATTCTTTATTATCTTTTTAGTTTTTACGAGTCAATATTATAATTGAAGTCTTGGAAAGGTATGCAATTTGCGAACTGTTTTGAGATAGGACGCCTTTATGAAGTCTTGCATAGTGCATCCACGCATTTCTTCCCCAGTTCGGATACAATCAACTTCACAACTGTGTAGTGAAAACGATGTCACTGGTGATACTTTACGTAAGTGATGTATTACAAATCATAATTTGTCACGGTTCCCCTTTCAAATGTGTCTTTAGAAATATTATCGGAGCATTGTTATCATGCGATTAATTATAACAATGAAGATGAATAAACGTATAAATCTCTCCCTGAATGATGTACGTTAAGTAGACTAAGTACATTGCATTTGATAAGACCTGAGAGTTTGACGATGTCAATGAAATGCATGTTTTCCTTCACAAGTCATTGATTTGAACCTTTCAAGACATGATATCTCGACAACCATAGCTCCAAATGGCATAAGGTTAGAGCCTATGGAAACTAGACATCCAGACTTTTCCAAAGACACCAAATTTGAAGATATCTGAGCTCCCGAAGACTTCCAAACAGCAACCCAAAAAACATCACTAGGCATTCTAAGAACCCAACGTAATTTTTGGCTCATTTGTCTTTGGTTAGAGAAAGTATTTAGACACAAAAATTTTCATACTCGATTGATGTGGTAAATTTTTAGTAGTAGATAAAAAAAATGATGTTAATAATAGGTTTAGATAAAAACTAGTATAAACTTGTGATCAACTTAACTATTGTAGAAAAATATTGTGAAATTTTTTGTATTTGGAGCCTTTCTCCATTGGTTATAATGAATCTACGGCACTTCGTTTTTAATTGTCACTCACAATTAATAACCAAAGAAAAGTCGCCAAAAGTTACTTTGGATAACCTTATAAAACTATTTAAAAGAGGCACATTTGAGTTACGTAATACAATTTTTTATTGAATTCACTATTCAAACATTGACATTAGCGATCAATAAAACATTTTCTTCATTTTTTGTTGAGACGTTAACACTACTGATTAATCTAATACTACAAATTGTTCTTCACTTAGTCTCAGCCAAAAAAAAAAAAAAAATTATTAGTATATTTTTAGTACTGGTCAAAAAGTTTTTTTTTTAAATGATTAGTCGAATAATCACGTGTACATCTTAGTTTAAATATTGATACAACCAGTAATAAAATATGCATAGCCACCACCACTTGAAAGGAGGACCGCAAGCCATGGCTTGATGGAAATCATCAAACAGAAAGTATCAGCAATAATTGGATTTAAGTTACATCTAGTATAATTTTAAACAATATTACACCATACAATATTTTTTAATTTGATGTAAATTTTGAAAAATCTACCGTTAGATTATATTATCTTCGTATATTCTCCATACTTGCAAAATTTCAAGGTAATCAAAGATTATATCCATGTCATCAATCAATTTTTTTAAATTCAAATTTGTAGTTTAAAATAATGCATAAAAGATGAGTTTATGGATCAAATGGTAAATAATATCCAATTAACTTGAAAATTGACATGATTGTTAAGAATATATAGAACATATAATTCAACGGCGAGATTTTTAAATTATGAATTCTATAACAAGTTATTGGGTGGTATAACATTGCTTAGAGTTACATCAGGAGTAACTTGAACCCAACTCATATACAGTGGCGACGCCACGTACAGGTCAGGGTGTTCCCAGGAACACCCTGACCTGAAAAAAATTTAAAAAAAAAAATTATATTTAATCTGTATTAAGAACACCCTTAATCACAAAATTAGGAACACCCTCAAATTAAAAAAAAAAAAAAAAAAAAAATTATCTGTTCTACTTTCAAGCAAAAAAAAAAAAGCCCAAAAAAAATTTGAACTAAAATCTGAAAAAAAAAAAAAAAAAAAAATTTGTAACAAAGCCAAAGCCCACGGCAAGCCAAGCCCACGGTGAGCCCAACAGATTACAGAGTAGCAAACCCACGGATTCTCAAAAAAAAAAAAAAAAAAAAAAAAAAAAAAAAAAAAAAACAATACAGAGAATCAGAAATCAAACCCACGGACGGTCACGTCGCTAGCAGAGAAAACCAAACCCCAATACAGTCTATACAAGCAAAAGCAAAACAAACTCCAATACAGACTCACAGAGGTGTTTATCAAAAAAAAAAAAAAAAATCCCAATACAGAGCAAACAAAACCCAAACCCCAATACAGAGCAAACCAAACCCACGGTCACCGGTCACGTCGCCGGTCGCTCGCAGCTCGCTCGTCGTCGTCGTCGTCGCTCGCCCCTCATCGCAGATCACAAATCGCGCTGCTCAGCCTGCTCCGGACCTCCGGTGCTCGGTGCTCGGTGCTCCCTCCCTCAAGGTATTTGACATTTCTCTCCCTTTTTCTCTCTAACTCTCTCTCGGTCTCTCAGTCTCTCAATCTCTCTCTCTTTATCTCACTAAAATGAAATGAATGAATGACTATATGAGTCTCTCTCTTTATTCTAACTCAGTAACTCTCTCTCTCTCTCTCTTTTGAATTGTGAGTCTCTGATTAGCTGGAGCCTGGCCGAATTAGCTTTATTTATTTTTTGCTTTTTGCCTGTTTTTGTCTTTTTGAATTTGGCTTATCCGTTGGTGTTGGACTGTTGGTCAATGTGTGTTGGTGTTGGTGAGATATTGATTGTCTTTTAGTGTAATGTGTACTGTGATTTGTGATTGTGAAATTTTCTGATTGGCAGGCTATTGTGATTAGGGCATGAGGCTTGTGCTTGTCTATTAAGTGGAAAGGGGTAGATGGGCTCGTGGGCTCATGTGGCCGGGTAAACAATAATTAAAACAGTGTAATGTGTTGCACATTACACTGCTTTAATTATTGTGTTGCACATGGGATGTATAATGTCTGGCTCTTTTAGTGTAATGTGCACAAGGGGCTAAACAATATAAAAAATTAAAGAAATATAATTAATGACAAACAAATTAAAACAATATAGTTTATTGTTACGTTAAACAACAATAATTAAAGCTTAATAATTAACCAATACATTATAAAAGACAAATAAATTAAATTATGTTAGGCTAAATAACAATTAATAATTTTATAATTAATGAAACAATAATATAACAAATTATAGTTTATAAAAGACAAACAAATTAATGAAACAACTAAACAACAATAATTAATAATTTTATTAATATTTCAAATGAACTTATAGTTTATTGTATAGGTAACTTTGTTCATTTCTTTTCTTTTCATTTTTTTTCCTTTTGAGGTTTTTCGATGTACAGAATGCAAATTTGTTTTGGTTTTAAGAACATTTTTTTTTTTTAAGCACAAACTTCATGCTGGCCAAATCTTAAATTTTGGCCGGTATTTCCCGAAACACCCGAAATAGACCGAAATGACCCGAAATTTTTTCAAAGTAGAATAGGAACACCCTGAAGAAAATTCCTGGAGTCGCCACTGCTCATATATATATATATGAGTGTTATGCTTTGCCCTTGGATCAGTGTTCTAACTTCTAACTTCTAATTATCAAACAATAAACGTGCTTCCAAGAAAATGAACATTAAGGTACCATTTCGGTAAATCAAAAGTGAAAAAAAAAAAAAAAAGGTTTCTAACAATAATAAAAAAGTGAAAAAAAAAAATCATGTGCCATTAATTTGCATCAACTAAGCGGCAACAAAAGATCAAAAGCACCCAATAATGCTTTTTATGCAAGGGATTTACCGTATAATTTTCCTCCCAATTTCCACTTTTGTAGTCCATTTAAAGAATTGAACCTTCATACCTAGCTAGTTACTTTTGCTCAAATTAATGGGAATGTGCATATGTTAGTTTAGATTGGTTTCGAAGGATTTTTCAAAACAAACCGACTACCAACCCAAGCCAATCTGAAGATGCTAAAAGAATCAATCCAAACCAACCCAATTTAAGCCAAAGGTTGCAGTTTTTAGGATTGCAATGAATCGATTTGTTTATGAAAAATTTAGGTTCAACTTAGGAAAAAAATTGTTTTAATTATTTAATAAACAAGTCAAATTCAAGCATAAGTTTAAGTTCGACTGTATGAGCCAAGTTCAAACAATATAATGTGTTTATGAATAGTCTCATGAGCATTATGGTCGATTTAGGTATGTCGGGTGCGAAAAAGTTTCCTTTCCGACAAATGAGATTTATGATGGATTGGGGGGTCTAAACCGAAACTCGACGATGGGCTCGATGCACGGCCTAAAAGCTATCGGTGAAGATCCAAGGAATCCACTATATTTTATGCCTTGGGCCTAGATTGGAACTGACAAGAGTAGCCCATGAGTAGCCCATAAACAATCCCTACAGCGGACACGTCAGCACGGTTAAAAAGCATATTGTAAGAAATAACCCAGCAGTAAACTGTTTCTGCAAAAAATGACCCAGCGGTAAGGTGTTTCTGCAAAAAATAGCCCAGCGGTAAAGTAAGATAAAACAGGATAAACCTCCAGCTGTTAGCTACTTCACAAATTAAGGAAAATATCTACACTTTCAAACTCATCATTCGTTAGCTCTGGAGAGGAGTCTTCTAATACAACAATATGAGGGAAAAATTCTATAGTAATAGTTACATCATAACCATTAATAGTAAATGAATAAGTAAATATCATGGGTTCCATTATGACAAATAATGAGGAAAACTTAGTGTGAGATGAAGGGAGAGAGAAAGATCCCAGCTAGCGCAATAAGATCATTATAGTGCCAAGACATGCTCGTGAATATAGTGAGTAATGAGTAAAGTAAGTCATTTGTGAGTAGTATGAGTAATGAATGAGATGTATAGTAAGGCTACTGGAGCTTTCTGCTGGGGGTAGTTAAGTGTTTATGAGTAGAGCTATGAGAAGTGTTTTTGAGCTAAGAGCTGGGGACCTAGTTTCTAAGCTTGAAACTAAGAACTTAGTGCTTTTTCAGAGCTTAGAAAAGGTTTAAACAGAGAGGTTGAGGAAAAATCTTTCTTGGTGTATGTCTTAGTATATCTTGGTATGTTCTCTAGTGTGTTGTTGAAGCATTAATGGAGAGTTCCATTTATATATGGGTTTTTAGGGGGTGATTAGCAAATAATCTCTGCTAAATCTTTCCCAATCCTCAAAAAATCCTTAGAGAATCGTTCCTGTGATTTAGCTAATAGTGGTAAGCTCAACTTTTAGAAGGTTGTTGCTGTTTTGGGTAATAACAGCTGGGATTTTGACTTAGTATTGAATGTTGATTGAACTTGGCTAATGGGATTAGAGCATGTTTTAGGCTAATGATCTTGGTTATGTTGCAACTAGAATCAGAGCTCCCTAGGGCAGATTGGATCACCCCAAGCCAGATGTCAACCTTGGAGCCCTTGCTGGGAACTCTACTAGGATCCCCTTGGTGCCCTCCAAACCACATTTCCCTAAATTTTCCCATTTGGGGTTCATGTGCTTGGTCCATGAACCAGAGAATACTCGTTTTTAGTATGAAAATAAACTGATTTCAAGTGGTTTCAGGAGCTTTAATGGCCTGGGCATGGCTGCTCCTAGTTCTTGACCGGATAGGTGGAGAAGAAAGAAGTGACAGCTGGCTGAAGCTCCCCAGCTTTCTATCACATCACTTTCAGCTTTATGTCAATTGAGAAATGATGGGATTTCAGCTTGTGAAGGAAGGGTTTAACCCCTGATGAACACGTGTCCTCTTCTAATCTGATTGGACAAGTTGGGACTTGATGGAAATGGGCTCCAACTGTTTAGTTGTGCTGAAATTTGGCTGGTCACCTCACATGAGCTTTAGCTGCTAGAATTTGTGTGTGAGCTGGGCTTTGTAGTTAAGCTTCTTTGGGTTTAGTCATTCCCACAAAATGAATAGTTTTGCCATGGGTGATATGCATAAATCTTGTAAGAGAAGTATTTTTTTGAGGGATGAGTAATTATATTTCCCATGAGTGAGGGATTTAGTATATGTAAAACAAGTGTCAAAAAATAGTATTTGAGCTTTGTAAGTATGTGCCAAAATAGCATTTGGGCTTTGTAAAGTAGTGCCAAAATAGCATTTGGGCTTTGAGCATAAAGTAATTGTTTTTGCCAAAATAGTGTTTTGGTCTTTGTAAAATAGTTGCCAAAATAGATTTGGGCTTTTGTAGGAATAGTTGCCAAATTATTATTTGGGCTTTATAAAATAGTGCCAAATTATTATTTGGGCTTTGTAAAATAGTTGCCAAAATAAATTTGGGCTTTATAAAATAGTGCCAAATTATTATTTGGACTTTTAGAGATAGTTTCCAAATTAGTATTTGGGCTTTGTAAAATAAGTGTCAAATTAATATTTGGGCTTCGTAAAATAGTACCAAATTAGTATTAGGGCTTTATGAAAATAGTGCCAAATTATTATTTGAGCTTTTAGAGATAGTTGCCAAATTAATATTTGGGTTTTGTAAAATAGTGCCAAATTATTATTTGGGCTTTTAGAGATAGTTGCCAAATTAGTATTTGGGCTTTGTAAAATAGGAGCCAAATTAGCATTTGGGCTTTGTAAAATAGTGCCAAATTAGCATTTGGACTTTGTAAAAATAGTGCCAAATTAGCATTTGGGTTTTGTAGGATTTTGCAAAAATATTGCCGTGTAGCAACGGACTTAGTAGAAGTGTCGTATCGTAACAGGCTTTAAAGATGCCGCATCATAGCGGGCTTTAGAGATGCCATATCGTAGCAGGCTTTAGAGATGCCGCGTCGTAGCGGACTTTAGAGGTGTTGTGTAGCAATGGGCTTTGTAAAGATGCCGTGTAGCAACGAGCTATAGAGGTGCCGCATCATAGCGGGCTTTAGAGATGCCGCATCGTAGCGGGCTTTGAAGATGCCACATCGCAGCGGGCTTTGAAGATGCCACATCGTAGCGGGCTTTAGAGGTGCCGTGTAGCAATGGGCTTTGTAAAAATGTCGTGTAGCAACGGGCTTTAGAGAGAGTTTTGTTGGGCATTTTGGATTTTCCCACAAGGTAGATGCTTTTGGGCTTTTTATGGAGATGGCATAATTTTGTGGCTCAATATGGTAGTAATATGGTGAGTATTTTTATGAAAGCCCAAGTTGGATAATATGTGGGCTATAATGGGTAATATTCGTGAGAGGGGCCAAGGCAATTTATGGGCTTATGTATGGAGTATTTGTGAAGGCCCAATAACATGGAGAATATTTGGGTAATATATATATGGGGAATATTTATGTGGATTTAAAATAATGCGTGGGCTCATGTGGGTATTTTGTCAGTGGGCTAATGAAATTAAGGCCCGAAAATTTGTACCTCAACAAGGTATATATAATATTATACACACACATAAATATAAATTACATAGACGGTATATTATATTGTATAAAATTTGTAAATAAGTTCATAATATATCAAATTATTAATTGTAATTTATTGAAAATATAAATTTTGTATTTCATAGTAAAAATTATATAAACTTTTAACAACATAAGGTTAGTAAATCAAATTGCTATATATTTTTAAATGAAAATCATTTTATGTAATTAATTAAACAATGTTAGGTTCTAAAGATTTATGTTTAAATGTTTGGAATCATGAATTTAGTGTGTTGGCAAACCGAGAACAAAACATATCTAGTCTAGGTCTTTAGGCAATGCTTAAAAGTGGTCGTTTCAAGGTTCAAGTCCAGCTGATTGCCAAAAAAGGAAGTGTGGTTCTACCGTGCTCGACCGATCGAGAATTAGGCTCTACCGATCGAAAATTGTAGGTCCAGTTTTTCTGCAGAATTTTTAAACAAGCCCAAGCCTGTAAAAATGTTTAGGGTTTCATCTAAACTTCTCCACATATAAAAGGGAAACCCTAGCTACGTTTTTCAAACTTTTGAAAGACTTGTGTGTTACTCTTTGTGAGATCTGAGAGGTTTTGTACCTTCTAACTACACAAGAATCTATCGAAGCAAAATCTACAATCAAGCATAGATAGAACATAGTTGCTACATCAAGATCATTACTGATAGTGATCTAAAACGTTTGAGTGGGATCTCAAAGTCACAAGCAAGGCAACTTGTGTTGGTGTAAATCTAAGAAGAGAAGGAGTTCGTGGATTTGGAACTTGCATGTGGTCATGTCAGTAAGTTCCTACTAAAGGTAACAATAGATTTAGGGTTAAATCTAATTGTCAAAATTTCAATTCTCTTATAGTGGATTTGTTTTACCTTGAGAATAGCTAGGTCAAATCCTCTCTAGGTTTTTACTTTGAAATGGTTCGTTTCATTGGTTTTCCTGGGTCATCATATCATGGTGTTATTTACTTTTCCACTGTTTTGCATGATATGATTTAGTTATGTTTAACCTAGATCTGAATAATTAATCTAAGTAATCACTTGGTTATTATAATAGGTTAAACAATCTGGTTTAAGGGGTCTAAACGAACAAACAAACGATATAATTTCAATTATAATTTAGTTATTAATTGTTAGTGTAGGGGTAAGGGCCCAAAATTTATATATTCGGCCTTGGGCCTTGGCCGAGAGCGTGAGTAGTCCGAGGACGAACGAATGGTAATGAATGGTTTAGACTCAGGACTTATTGAGCAAGATACAAATGGGAAAGTGGTCCGGGGAGGAATATCTCCTTGGACAAGTTAAACATAGATCAGATATAGATTCTAATGATCAAAGTGACCTTCCAGGAAGCTCTAGTGATAGGGACGTATGCCATAAACATACAAGAAGGAGGGGAACCCCAAAATATCTAAGGGAAAGCTGCTACCACCGCATTGAATGCTCTGTAGCTAACTCCCTGGCCACATTAATGAATAAGTGATCTCTGAACAGTACTTTTTTAGGCTTATAACCATCCCCTAAAGACTTCTAGAGGAGGCTGATGGGATAAGTATCAGTATAAACCATCAACTGTCCACGTGTAGGGTAAAGATGAAGGGAGAGATGTAGTATAAATGAGAGTAGAAACCCCAGAGGAAGGGGATCGGAAAAATAGAGAGAAAGAACACTATAGCAATCAAAATTGCACTTGTACTTTGTTTAGTTGATTTATATGAACACTTGCCTCCTCGGACAAGAAGTTCATTCATATCAGTACTTCTTATTTGTGCATGATTGCCATCCAATTCCATATTAGCCGTTGTCCAATTCATTAGGGCCTAGTTCTTTGACCCACTCTCTACAAATTCATTGTTTTGGGCTTAAGTCCATTCATTCTAGACTGAGCTACAAATCTGGTCCTTACAGTTAGTATAAATTTGTAAAGGACTAAAAGATCTTAATCATAATGTTTATTAAATAGGGAAAAAATAATTAAGTAGCTTGCAAACAAGTTCAAGTTTGTTCAACAAGAATATGAATAAACTTGTGCATTTAATCCAATTTGGTGATGAGCTAAAGCTTGATTTGTGTTTGAAATAAAATTATGTGAACATTGAAAGGGATGGTTAGTCCAAGAAGCGAAACAATAAAATTTGGTAAAACACCATAATTATAGGATGATTATATAGTAAAAAAAAATCTTAAACTCTTTAATAATTAGCTTGACTTAACTTATTTATAACCTTAGCTGGTAGCATTGATTGATTTGAAAAAAAATTGTCAAGCTCATTAACTTATTTATCTCTAATTACATTTATGCTCAAATATCCAAAGAAGAAACTTAATATTACATATTTTTTAATACTCAACTTAACTTGAGTCACTTGACTCATTTCTAACTCTATTTGGTTTGCATAAGTTGATTTGAACAATTTTTGTCAAGCTCATTAAGTTATTTATTTCCAATAATATTTACATACTTTTGGCATTTCCATTCAAAAACACAACTTAATATTACATATTTTTACATCCAAACGCCTACACTTATATTTCAATCATTTTTAGGAACACATTATATTAAGCCTTATAGTTCATGGGGTGTAACAAATTCAACCCTATAATGTAATAAAGTTTTAAAAATGAAAAAATTAAACCTTATAATTTTAAAAGTAACAAATTAAAAACCTTCATATTTCAAAAAGTAATAAATTTTTTTTTTTTTTGAATAATTTGATAGTTACAATGGGAGAAGGAGAATTTGAATCCTTAACATATTTGTCGAAAATATTCATGGTTTTAAAAATTGGAATTAAAGAACTGGAAAAGGGATTGGTTCTTGATTTTTTGCCGATTTTTCCTATTTTTACCTATCCGATTCTTGGTTCATCCAATTGAACTAGCCAATTCAGTCTAGTTTTTAAAACAGTGGAAATACTAGTAGATGCCAATTGAACTATGAGGCTTTTCAAACCTATACCCAAGCACAATCTACTTAAATGACTTGATATTGAATTTGATACTTTTACTATAGGGTTTAATTTGTTATGTTTAAAACTTCAAGGTTTAATTTGTTTTTTAAAAAACTATAAGGGTCCATTTGTTTGAGTAGATTTTAGGGAGGATGAAAAAAAAATGGAGAGAAAATGGTTTTTGTGAGTATTTGATTGGAGAGTAGAGAGAATGGAAAATTTGGTGGGGTCCAGATTTTTTCTCTCTAAGCCCACTAAAGTGTCTTTTTACCAAATAAAAGAGAAAACTTGAGAGAGAGAGAGGAAAAAAAAAAAAAAAAAAAGGCTTTGTTTTGGACACAATTGTACCTCCACGTTACTTTTTTGACTTCTTCTTTTCTTTTTTCTTTTTTGTTTGTTTGTTGATCCATTCTTCTTTTTTTAATTCTCTTCTTATCAATTTGCCTTTTATTTTGTGTTGATCATTTCTTTGTTTTCGGTTTTTTTTTTTTTTTTTTTACTGGGCGTGATACATGCTTCCCTTTCTTTTCTTTCTTTCTTTTTTTTGTTTGGTTGTGTGTTTTTCCCTTCATCATTTTTTTCCCTTTCTTTTCTTGTTTAACTAGGTTTTGTTTTTGTTGTTGTTTATTTTTTTTACTTTTTTATTTTGTACTGGGTATGATTTTTCTTCTTTTTTTTTGGTTGATTGTTTGCCGTATTTTATTTTATTTTTAATTGGACATCATTTTTTAATATGGGCATATGAGTAAATTTATATAAACTATATTTTCTATTCTTACATTTTTCTTCTCAACCAAATAAAAAAAAATTTCACCCCCCCAACCAAATACAAAGAATGAAAAATTCCTTCTATTCTCACTTTTCCACTTTCTTTCCATTTTTTATCCTCCTACTTTTTTACCTTTTCTCCATTTTCTATCATCTCATTCAAATAGACCCTAAAAGTGCGTTTGTTTGGAGATGAAACAGAGTAGACAGAAAACTTTGGAGAGAAAATAAAAAGGAAAACTTTTTTGGAGTGTGTTTGGTTGGGTATGGAGGAAGGAAAATAAATGGTGAGGACCAAGTCTTTTCTCTCCAAAATAGAGAGAAAACTAAGTAGAGATAAATTTTTTATTGATTGACAAAAATGCCCATGTGCACATGAGTTTTTTCAAGTTGCCTTTATTTTTATTTTTTTCTCTCTCTCCTAGGCATTAACGTTGCTTTTTTTTTTTTTTTTTTTTTTTTTTATATATATCTTTTGATTTTTTAGGCCTGGGTGTGCTTCTTTCTTCTTCTTCTTTTTCTTCTTCTCGGCAGTAACGTTGCCTCTAGTTGTTTTTTTTTTTTTTTTTTTTTTAAATTAGATGTGATTTTTTTTTTTTTTTGAGACATGATTTTTTTTTTTTTAATAAATTTGGGTGATTGCTCTTTTTGTGATTATTTGTCATTTTTTTTTTGTTTTAATTGGACATCATTCTTTAACAAGAGTATATAAGTAAATTTATTCAAACTCATTTTTTTATTCCCTCCACTTTTCCACTTCTAACCAAACAAAAATGAAAGAAAATAAAATTTTTTCTATTCTCCTACTTTTCCATCATTCCACCATTTTCTATAATCTCACTTTTTCACCCCTCCAACCAAACAAACCCTAAAATTTAATATACTTTCATCGAGAATGTGAGATTTCAATGAAAACCTAAAATATTAGATATGGTTGTGGCTTTTAGGTGAGAAAATTACTGAATGTTAGGTGAGAAATTTATTGAATGTGGGTTTCGTAAATAGAATGAAACAAAAGGCACCAATTAAAACTAGACATATGTAATAAAAATATATCATGGAAAATATATAATCATTACATAAAATCAACTCGATCCAATCTACCAACTCCAGAAAGACCAATCCTTGGCCGTAGGATTGGACTACAAAGCAACGTCGTCATTGTCTCAACTTTCACATGCATAATGCATAATGCATTGGTTTTTCTACTTTGTTGGAAACAAAATCTCAACTTTCAGTTTCCCGTGCTTTGGTAAAATGTTGGATTGGGTTGGGTTGGTCAGGTAAATTAGGTTTTCTATGCATATGATGAAGCAATGTCGTGTCGTCATTGTCTTCACTTTATACAAGCATAATGCATTAGTTTTTCTACTTTGTTGGTTAAAGAAACTCAACTTTCACACGCAGTGGATTTTTTCCTACTTTGTTTGGAAAAAAAGGAAGACACAGAAAAAGCAAAAGAAGTGACGCACCAGCATATGGAAAACGATATTCAAATCATTGATTCTATATTGACTAATCCATTGCTAAACAAAAGAACCTAACGTTTACGTATGCAAGATACAATGGATGCACTGTTTGATTTTTGCAGCCTTTGATGAAACAACAATGAGAATTCAAGGGGTACTCTTGTTCTTGCAGATCCAATCTCAGGTCAATACAGCCTAGAAGATAGACATATCTGGGGGTGGTCCATACACACTCTTCCACGAACATGGAATGAGCCATCCATTACCCTCATTGCCTAAACAAAGCCAATAGCACAAAGAGCACAAATTAGGATGATTGCTTGAGTACCAAAGTCCATTTTCATATAATCTGGAAAAGTTTGTAATAACCACCCCCAGAAAAGGGTTTTTCTAAATAATCAAACTATCAAATAATTAATCTGGCACAAGATTACAAAATTCCCAATGATGAATGTCAAATTACATAGAAAATATCCATATGCCTGATTATTTAAGGCTCATCATCTAATTCAAACTTTTGGTCATAAAGTTACTGAGACAATAAAATTCAATATGGACTTACTTAATCTAGGCATAAATTAATATCCATGAAAAATAAAAGAGTCAAATATAAGGAAATCATTTCTGTAGAACGTTTGGTAAAACAATATAAAGGTAATATGTCAGAAACAACTTTGAGTATAATGCTGTTATAAATATTTCAAGATTGTCCATTTTGGGAATAGTGTAGTTTCCAGTAGATTATTTGCATAGTGTTTATCAAAAGATATAGTCATTAGTAACTTTTATGCTAAATGTGTAACAAAAAACTAAAAGCTAGCATATTTTGAAAAAAAGCTAAAAGTTTAGTTGTTGTTGTTTTTCTTTTCTTCCAAAAAACAAGAATTCACCAGAAAAAAACTTGGACAAAATTTGGCTCCAAACATGTTTGAAGCTATCTTTTTCAACCCATTATGTGACTAATTATAAGAGTATTCATGCGTATTATTTAAAGAGCACGACTCATTAATAAAGTCATGTGACTAAAATTACACAACACACATAAATGGTCTCTTCAATTGCCACATAGTGAGTTGGAAAAAGATAGCTCAAAACACGTTTGGAGCCAATTCTTTTTCAAAAAAAAAATTGTATTCATATGAATCAAAAGCCTCAAAAAAGGAGTGAAAAACATAAAGATAAAATGAATTAATAGGAATCATGCTCCAGCTTACAGATAAAATTTTGATGTGGAAAAGAATCTATGGTATATATTTGGGTAAAGAAGATTGTGTGCTAATCTTAAACTTCCATAAACCATGAAATTTGAATTGTCAGGCTATGCTTTGCAAAAGTTTTCCTACCAAGTAACTGATTTAGGGGGAAAAAAACTATAAAAAAAAGTTGGAAATATCAATGGTATTAATGGAGGTTGCAGATTAATTGCTCCTAATGGATAACAGCCCCAAGCTTCAAGTTGCTTTAGAGCATGTGCTGGTTCTAACATCCGTAAGATGGATAACATACACCCTACATTCTTACAACTGACAGTTACATAGAGAGCATTAAAATGACAAGTGACAACAAGAAAGCTTGAAATGGGATTTCAAAAGTTTGACAATAGCCATATGGCATATGAGGAAATTATTAGATTTTCAACTTTGATCAGACTGTCAATCACAGGTGGAGGAAACATACCGTGGAAATTACTGGGACTAAGACCCAGAAGTTTGCATGCTGCCTCAGCCAAATGGAAAGCATCCTGTATGTTGTCCCCTTCTGAGCAGTAGCATAATAAGCAGGTGACTTTTAAACCTTTGGCCTGATCAATAAACCAAAACCTTTGTATATCAAAATCACATTGGTCAGCAAAACCCATTGTAGTCAAAGGCAAGCCAGCCTAGGCGCTCAAGTGAGGCGAGGCGCCACTAAGGCGCCTTAAAGGCTCTAAGGCAAGGCACCTTTAGAGCCTAGGTGAGTAAGGTGACTGCCTTAAGCCATGAAAAAGCTGCTAAGGCGAGAGCCTCAGGATTTTTTTTTTTAATTTTAAATTTTTTTATAGAAATTTGTTGTGAAACCTACTATTAGATTATTAATATAAAAAGGCATGTTAGGCTGGACTGGGTTGCAGTGTTAGGCTGTCAATCTTTCTCTTCTTTTCATGATTTATTTTCAGTTCATGGGTTTATTGATTTTTGTATTTTACGCTCTTGATTTGTTTCTTTTTCCCTGATGTATACTCCCTGTATACTCAGGTGACTCAATTCTTCTTTTTATAATATAATTTTTATTACTTATCAAAAATTTAAAAAAGGCATGTTATAAAACCTATTGTTATTTAACTTAATTTACAAAGATTTGTTGTAAAACTTATTGTTATATAGAAGCTTGTTGTAAAACCTATTGTTAGAATAACTAATAGAGCCTAAACCATGTTAATCCCATTTGAAATTATTTGATAGACCTAATTTCTTCATGCAATAGATTGAAAAACACTTCATTATAATATTTTAATATACTAGGTACGTATGATTTAAGTTCTATATGTATAATAAATATTTTAAGAATTTGGCACCTCGCTTTATTCAAGCTAGCGCCTTTTTGTCTCCTCACGCCTCAGGCGTTACAAGGCCCTGACGCCTTAAGGTCGCCTTTTGCCTTTGAAAAAACCAGACAGCTGCTATACAGATTGACAATGTTTAATTTCTATTTTCTTTCATATGTATTTTCAGAAGAGAGAGGGAGAGGATGAAAGTGAATACACTGCAATTTATAGACTATATCTTGCTGTATTAAGCATTTATGTGTGTGTGTGTGTGTGTGAATAGGCTGCAATCTATGGACTATTTTTTGCTGTATGACACATTTACATGTGAGTGTGTACAGCAGCTGTACAGATTAACAATATTTAATTTTTATTTCTCATATCTACTGTGCAGGAGGCTGGCCCCCGGGGGGAGAGAGAGACAGAGAGACAGAGAGAGCGAATAGGCTGCAATTTATGGACTATATCTGGCTGTATTATGCATCTGTGCGTGTGTGTGCGCGCTTAGATGCCAGATGACAAAGCTTACAATGTAGAGAAGGTTTTTTTTCTTGCATTCTACAGGTTATATAATTAATATAATTAAGCATGAAATAAATTGGAATAAAAACTGGTGGTTGACAAAGGTCTTGTTTCAAGTATAATATTCATACACACACACACACACAGATGTAACCCAGATATCACACCAGTCATAACCTATCCCCAGAAATATCATACAAGGAGTGTCCTTATAGAATATATGTTATGGAGAAGTAACTCCACGTAAGAAGCTCAGAACTTGGAAACCAACAAAATAAAGCCAAAAAAAAACTAATAAAGTCATAAATAATTTGAAAGGTTCAATTATTAAAATAAGCCATAAAGTATCTAGCAGTTAAAAAATGTTTGGTGTCGATAAATGACCATAAAGCATAACATGCAAATCTCCTTCCCCCCACCCCCTCTTTTTTCTTTTTTACGTGAAAATATATAATTTGAAAATTATGTTTAATTGTCATAATCATACTTGAACAAAAAATACCTTAAAACAAGAAAAAAGTGCAGCAAAAGGCAAGCTTGGGTAGTAATCCTCTTCTTCTAGTTCATCTTCAAAAGGGTTGTCATCCTGCAAGGCATTTCCTTCGGCTAAAGTGCCGAGATATTTCCAACATCTCTGAGTAGGGTTGTATTCCTGCAGTCTTTTCCACCCAAGTTGCTCACAGTAATCATCTGTTCCATCAGAATTGGTGCTAGACAAGTAGTATGTCTGCAAACCACTGATGTGATAAAGGATAAATCAAAATTGAAAAAATGGCATAGGCAACTGCAAACAGTGGGTCCAGATGGTTGCTTACACAATTACCAAGACAACTGAGTTCAAACGTAAGTCAATCCTCTTGAAAGAATTGCTCATAATGTTTATTGAAAAGAAGAAAATTTCTTTTATGTGGGTTTCACTCATGTTTCAATGTCATGCTTCTTGATCAATTCTTAAATTATGAGAAACTATTTATTCAACATTCTCTCCCTTGCATGAACCGGTTTTTTTATTGGACAAGGTGATTTACAAAATCTTATGTACGAAAGTCAACTTTTAAAGGCCTTAATTAAATAAGAGACTTGCAGCAAAGCAGAAAGCCTGGAGTTCTGCTAAAATAAAGTGGCCCCACAATGAAAGAAAAGTGGTAGCTGCAAACATTTTTCAGGAAGAAGATAAGGACTATAAGATGGTTGAGAGAGAGAGAGAGATAAAGTAAGAGGTGCTCATATTTTGTATGAACTGAACATTTTGCATATATTAACAGTTCAAGAGATAATGACTTCAGATCACCAGTCTTGCTAGTGTTTTTTTTTTATATAATAAGTTTTCTCCAAGGGGATGAGGAGGCCTCTAGTATAGTTAGTTGAAATATGAGCCCGTTAAACTGGTTCTATGTGCCTATGTCAAAGCTAAAAATCCCATCCCTAGCACTTGCAACTTCAAAGAGTTAAAGGTTAGTTAGTTTCCTTGGCACATGGATGACTGAATCACAATTTTTCATCCAGTAGAGAAACCCATAGCTTACAAATATTACCATGAACTTAATAATAGCATGATTATTGATTTCATACTGGTTTTACTTAATAAAAAAAATAGCATGATTATTGATTTGTACCTTGACATATCAATATTTCGACACCTCCCAAAATCTAAGCTAGAGAGCACAACAGCATGTTTCTTTCCAGTAGCAGCAGCAAAATCAGCCAAATTTTTAGCAAATTCAACCATCTTCCCCTGTTTGATTGGATATTTAGTGCTTCAGAATTGAGAATTAGTAGTATCATAAAGGACATAGAAGCACCAAGAGCACATTCAAGTAAAAGCAACAAGGAAGAAGATAAAATTGTTTTCCACACAGAGTATACACATAAAAAGCAATCAAGATGACATTGTACAGGTAAAGCTATATATTAAGAGGCATTAGGTGGTCCCTAGATGCAAGAATTGCTAATGAAGAAGTCTAACATAGTAGTCATAGCATCATCAACCCAACCACCAATAACCTTCCCACAATTCTTGGTAGCAAACATTATGTAAGCAAAAGTTATCCTACAATTTGTAAACACCCAAGTAACAAAGCATTAATTGCTCATTAACTATTTTTAAAAGGCAAGCACTATGCCTAAAGAATTCAAATTGTTTAGTGTTGCCCAAAAAAAAAAGTCCCTGAAATTTCTTGACCACCCAAAACTTTCACCATGTAGATTCCTAAGTAGGGTAACCAACTCCTTTTTTTATATATACATTTTAACTAGGAAATGCCATTTAATATATCAAAATGACATTGACTCACTAGCATGTAACAAGACTGTTTTACTCTTAGCAACAGGTATCAACATCAGCAAGAGGTCACTTTCTATTTTCTTTTTCTTTTTTTATACATTTTAAGTGGGAGAGGGGGGATTCAAACCCTAAATGTCGTTAAAAACACCAGAAAATACCATTTGATCTAAAGGTCATTGGCCAGTGACAGGAAAATTTCTCAAAGCAAAGAAACAAATTTGAAAACAAGAAACCTCAGTAGTATTAGTAATTACTAATTAGTCTATTGGTGTTGGCTTACTAAAGTTGGAATCCCATTCTTATCACAATCTCATACAATCAATTATTGTCATTGTCACAACCATACAACATTTCTCACAGCCATCATATCTAAAAAACATCCCATAAAAAAATTGTAACATCATCATAAACCTCAACATTAAAAGCATCAAAAAATTTCAAAAAAAGAAGCAAGAGTGACAACCTTAACAACCGGGGACCTCTGTTGGACAAGAGTCAGTGCATTAGAGGAGGAATCATAAGCTGAAACAAAACCCAAAAAACAATGTTACATAACAAGCAAGTAATAGGAACTTAATGGGTACTGAAAATTATATATATTTTTTAGTTTTAAAATGCTGACCTTCAAGAGGAAGAGCTAGTTGGCCTTGAGGTTGAGGACCATAGGCATCGTTTCCTACACAAGGAAGGAGAAAAGGGTCATCGAAAAACCCAATTCTTTCTGCTCTTGTTGACGATACCATAAGATCCATTGCCAATTGCCCCACATTCCCAATCGATAAAGCTGGCTTTTTTAACATATTCAACCCAGCAAAATTTGTAAGTAAAACTTAAAAGAGTGTAAAACAAAATTCATGGTGACTAAAAATAAAAAGCATGTGTGTCTTACCAGAAGGAGAGTGGAGCACTGGTCATGAGGTTTCTTGCCTTCTTCAACAACAAATTCCATTTTTTTTTTTTATCAGAGCAAAAGCACTCACTCACAGATTGGGGAATGGCACTTTATCAGTTTTAGGACTTGGAAAAGAAGCTATGTGCTTGGGCCTCTAGCAGGGGTTAAAAAGCTATGGGTCGAAGGGTTGTGTTGATTTTAAAGGGTTGGGCTGAGCTTGGGCCTAATGGGCCTTGAGGATTTTTTTTTTTTCTTTTTTGGTGTGAAGAAAATGGAAAATAGATGCACAAAATGGTTACAAGTTTACGACTTACAACTGTTGCTGAAAAACTTAATATAACTACATATTCTGAAATTTAACGGTTTGATTTCATATTCACTAGTTCTCAACACATGCATTAAATTTCCTGTCAATCATATTTTATTTATTATTCACGTTCTGTTTGTTTCAGCGACGATATTTTCTAAGAAATGAGTCATTTTTCAAAAAACTTTTTTTTTAATAAAATTATCTCATTTTCCTATATTTGGTAACAACTTTAAATGAATTGAAAAACAATCTCCTAAATTTCATTATTTAGCTTGTCGTGAGATAGAATTATTTTCCAAAAAAAAAAAAAAATTAGTAGAAAAAATATCTAAAACTAAGCCATACTTTTTATATTGACTAAAGATAATTTTTCTTTGACTTATTTTTTCTAATACTATTATGGGTTCCTGTTTTGGACAGTACCTAGGCCCAAATGGTAACGAGGATCTGAGGCCTCCCAAGAAATTATATTTGTTGGTTGGTGGATTGGGCTTGGTTCACTGCAGCTATATTGGGCTGATTAGGAACTAATTTGTGTACAAAACCTGGGCTCTTCAACACATATACATTCATACATGCAAACATATACATATTGTAAAATAAATGGTTGAGGAACGGTAAAGAATTATAAAAAAAATGTAAGTTAGAACGTTAGAGATCCTTAGAAAATAGAGTGACATGTCATTATATTAAGTTTTAAAGTACATTGGACCCTGTTTCTTATTGGGATATGTCACGAGATTCAAATAAGTTCAAAAGTCATAAACTTGGATAGCTCTTTCTAGGCTTTCAAGACTTGTGAGATTTAAATCCCCTTGAATCCAAGTGTGCCCTTAAGCACTTATTACAAGATCCTTTGCAATGTTTTCCTCTTTTCTCTATTTTTCTAAAGTTTAATGAGTCTCTCTAATGCTCTTTTTTTGCTCTGATTAATGTTTGTTAAATACCTTTTGCTGATGGCTTGATCCTCCTTTTATAGTACCTTCTTAAGATTTTTGGTGTGCCATTGATTCCCTCCTTTTGCTACCCTGGGTACTAGAACCAATGTTGTGTCAACAACATTAATGACTGGTCCTTTTCTTATTTTCTCATTGTATCCTTCTTTTGAGGTTTCCCTCCAAAAAGTTCCTAGTTGACCTTCCTCTTTTGAGGTGTCCTGATGGAGTTAACTTTTATTTCTCTTTCCAAGGCTTCTAAAGAGACTTTTCAGAGCCTCTTTTTTGGCTGCCTCACCCTTTGTCCTTTTTCTTCAAATAAGTAGATTCCTCCTTGTTAATCTGAAAGATCTCCAACCACCTTTCTTCATGGTTTACCTTCCTACTTTTCCCGAGGTACCAAGCTTCCCTTCATCAGGTGCTAGTTCCTAAGTCATCATCTATTTCCAAAGCTTTTCTTTTGAGTTGTAAGCGACTGATGGGACATGTCTTTCTTCGTTCCTTGTGTCCATAAGCATGCTTCCCTAAGTTGTCCAAATCCTAGTTGATTCTTTCCTGCACTTCTTGAGGATCCCCTCCTTAGTTATGGCAACTCCAAGGTATCCTGGTCCAGTTTCTTTCTGAGCTTTTTAGGGGCTCCTCTTACAAAGGGCCGGGCCAAACTTCTTTTGCTTTTTCTTCCTTCTTTAAGACACAGGGCTTGCCCATTCATAGGCTTGAGCTTCCTTTTACTCATTTTAAATGGGTCCCGACTCACGAATTGGCCCACTCATGGTTTTTAGACCCGAACCGTTCAATGAACCAAAAAAAGGGAGAGGTTTAAGGTTTTTAAGGTCGAACTGAGGTCGAACTATGATGATGTCATGATTAATTTAATAACTATTTATTAAATAAATATAATAAATTAGAAATTATAGAAAAATTGACTAAAATAAGAAAATATTTAGGTACCACGTCCATGTTTTGCGTTTCATTTTTTTTCATGCATTAAGGCAAATGAACTATGTTTTGTGAGTGTGAATAGTAACCAGAAATTATTTTTTTATTGTTTTCAGCAAAATAAGCGGTATCCAAACGCATCCTTAGTATCCGTTTGGATATTGAGGTTTATGCGTCTACGTTTTCTCTTTTTTTTTTTTTTTTTTTTAAGGAGCGTGTTTCTCAAACTTTATGTCACACTAGCGAGTCCCGTGCACTGTTAATGGGACCCACAAACCTCTTTTTTCAGCAACTTTTTTTTATTAAAAATAGGTCCTATGGTACTATTCACATATTTAATAATTATTTTACTACAGTGTTTTCAGTTTTCTGCAGTATCCAAACGGACCCTTAAAAAGAAGAAGCTAGAAGTCTACTCATTAAATAATAGCTTAAATACAAAACAAAACCCAAGATGAAAGTGGTTGGTCAGTGAGTAGATGACAACCAAGCATTACTTCACCATCTCTAGCATTTGCAAAGCAACTCCAGAGTCCACACACAGAAACTGAAATGGCAAAAGGCAAAAAACGCAGAAAAATGAGAGAGAAAGCACGAGTGAGACAGAGAAGAAGAGAGGCGATGCGATCTAAAGGTCTATTAGCATCTCATGATGGTTTGAAGCATCAACAATGGTGGTAAGTATCAAAAATAAAATCCAGATCTAAACCGCAAGAATCATTAACGGTTTTCAAACCCAGGAAGTTTGACTGCGGTTTGCACGGTTCACTGCTTTTCTTGTATAGGTCAGTTCTTAAGAGTTAAAAACCCATATTGACGAATGGTTTCCGGTTAATTCGGTCGAACTGTACGGTCTGGTTTGGGTTTCACAACCTTGTTGTAACATTTTGGACCTCAACAACTACCAAACACAAGAAAATACAAAAAAAACTATCTTTATACAAGGTTTTTCATCGAACCAAACAAAACGTCAATTCATAAACTTATTTTTTATGTATAATTTTAGATTACAAAAACTTAAAATTTAAATATTTAAGTGATAACATACTTACTGATATTTAATCCTCTTAAAATTTTGCAAGCATAAAGGTTATAAGAAAAAAAAATGTAATCCAAAAGTAAATTGGTCAAAAATCACATATAATAAAAAAATAACAAAACTTAGATACAGTACCTTAGGTACTGTTTCTTAGGTACCCCTTTTAATTTTTTGATATCTGTCTAATAAATAAGTTAGCTAACAGATGTTAACGCTGCTTCTTTTCTATCCTCTCTTTTTTTTTTTTCTCTTTTTTTGGTTCATCGCCTCTTTAAGATCTATTTTTTATGCATAATTTTAGATTACAAAAACTTAAAATTTAAATATTTAAGTGATAACATACTTATTAATATTTAATCCTCTTAAAATTTTGCAAGCATAAAGGATATAAGAAAAAAAAATGTAATCCAAAAGTAAATTGGTCAAAAATCACATATAATAAAAAGATGACAAAACTTAGATACAATACCTTAGGTACCCCTTTTAATTTTTTGACATTTGTCTAATAAATAAGTTAGCTAACAGATGTAAACGCTCTTTTTTTTTTTTTTTTTTTTTTTTTCTCTGGTTCATCACCTCTTTAAGATCTATTAAACTTCTCACGGTTGCGTTAAAACCCACAAGAAAACCCTTGAACCCCAACTTCTCCGACGTTTTACGCTCAAAGAAGATGAGATCTAGCTTCAATAAAGGTTTCAAAGAGCAGATCATTTGGAACCTAGAATTCTAAAGACGGCAAAACTGATTTTTATAGATGAGTTCTTTTTTTTTTTGGCTAAACACATAGGATGAGTTCAAATGTAAATAAAGGGTATAATGGAGACGAAAAGAACCTCATGAACCAAGGCCAATCATTCGTTGATCTTGTGTGAACCAAGCATAGGAACATATCAACTTGTTTTATAATGAAAATAATGGGATTAATGAAGAAAATCGCCCCTTTATCCTTCTTTGCTTGATTTCAATAAGAAATTTCAGAGTGTGAGAAGCTTGCTACTGTTGAAAGTTTGTTGATTTACAAAAGCCAATGAGATCTTCTGAGATTGTGCATGAGAAATCCAAGAGTTTTTTGATGATATGATGCTCACAAACCAGCCCCTTTGTCCTTCTTTGCTTGATTTTGATTGAGAATCCTAATAGCCATCTGGGTTCTTCTGAGATTGTGCGGAGAAGTCTCAATATGAGAGTTATGAAGCTATTAGGTTTCTTGCTGAAGGAGACGGTGAAAAAAAAAAAAAGAACAAAAAAAAAAGAAAATAGAAAAGAGACGGTGTTAAAGTCTGTTAGCTGACTTATTTAATTAGACAATTATCAAAAAAATTAAAAAGAGTATCTAAAGAACAGTATCTAAAGTAATGTATCTAAGTTTTGCCCATAAAAAGATATTGAATAAAGTTGACCAAGTTTCTTTTTTTTTTTTTTTAAAGAATAAGTTTATTTATTTTTTATTTTTTGAGTACAAAGATATTAATACATATACCTTTAAATTTCACATGTTTTTACAGAACCTAAAACCCAATGATGAGTAACCTCGGTGTAAGCTAGATGACAGAAAAGTTGGGCATGGCATACAAGGAAAGCCTTTGGGCCCGTTTGGTACATGTGTTTAAAAACTGAAAATTGTTGTTTGAAAATATTTATGGAAATACGTGTAGGTGAAAAATTGTGTGGAAATATATGTAATGTTGTTTAAAAACTGAAAATTGTTGTTTGAAAACACAAACCAAACACCCCCTTTGTATGCGGCACCCCAAAGGCCCAAACATTTGAATGTATGGATGGATTTTCAAACACATATAGGTGGCGTTTGGCTATTGCGTTTTTTGCGGTGCGTTTCCTGTGTTTTTTTTTTTTTTCTTGGATGCGCATCTGGCATTGTTCATTGTCCATGAACAGTGATTTTAGGCTTATGAACAGTGCCAAATGCATGAACAATAACTTTTTTATTATTTTCAATTTTCAGTTAAATAAGTTATATCCAGACAGACCCTAATATCAAAGAGAAAAAGGGATCACGTTATTCTACTAACGTTATTTGTATTTTTTAAAAATATATATGAATGAAAAAATGTGTAGAAAAATATATAATATTATTTAAAAACTGAAAACACGTTATTAAACTACTGTATCAAACAGGGCCAATAACCCAAACAACTTCTCAAGCAAGCTTTTTATCAGCTCCTTCCAGGTTAAGATTAAATCATTTCTTTTCACCTGACTTATCCTTGCCATCGAAGTTTCCATCATCCACTGGACTCTCGGCCTTTGAACCTTCACCCGCAATTTTGCTACCCCTCCCATTACTTAAACCACTGCCACTCCCACTACTATTGACTAGCAGAAAATTAAATTACATTCAATCCTCTTTTGTTGTTTGAATTTTAATTATGAAATTGATTAGGCAGACCCTTGTTTTATGTGGCCCTAGTTAAATTCATTGCCACGCTTTAGTTTAAAAACACACACACACACACACACACACACACACACACACGAGTTCTATGCTAAAAAAGCATTTGTGCTCTATTTCCATCGTTTCTCTTTATTTTGCGCTCATCTTTTTGAAAACACAGTCACAGTTCTCTCTCTCTCTCTCTCTCTCACTGCTAGAGTTTGCTGTGCGTGAGATTAAAAAATGGCGGAAATGCGCCCAAATGCTTTTCTTCAGCTTAGGCTTGAGCCTGAGCCTCAGCTTTCAGCTCCACTTCAGCCTCTGCAGCGTCCCTCTACTTCTGCAGCGCCATCCTCTTCTTCACGTGAGTATGAGCTTCTTTTTTGGTTTTATTTATGTATTTCATTCATTTTCCTTTGTGGGTTTTGATAATTAGTCCTTGCTACTTAAAAATCTTAGATTTTAAAGCTTTTTTTGCTTGTTCTCTGACTGTTTTGATACATTTTCCTTTTTGGGTTTTCATTAAAGCTGAGTTTTTAAACAAAATTTAGAATTTTTTGGTTTCATGATTATTGTGAGCAACCAAAGGGTCTCTTCTTCAAGTAAATATAAACTTTTTTGGATTTTATTTATGTATTTCATACATTTTCCCTTTTGGGTTTTGATAAATTGTCCTTGGTACTTAAAGATCTAAGGTTTTACATTTTTTTTTTGGGTCTGGTTCTCTCTGCTCTAAACGAATTTTAGAATTTTTTAGTTTCATATATTTATTGAGCAGCCAAAGGGTCTCCATGTCAAAATAATAAATAGGGGTGCTTTCCTGTTTTTTTAGTGGAAATGGTTCTTGTTTATTAAGCTTTGCAATTTGGTGGACTCTGTGAATTTAGAACGAAAAAGGAAAAATGAAAACTTGGGATGGGAACTTTATGTAAAACTAGCTTGTAACCGGTGATTTCGCACGGAAACACTCAACAATAGTGATTAGTATCTTATCTAAGTGAGTGTGGTAATTTTCTTGGCTTTTGCACTGAGTATTATAAATTGATCTTTTGACACCAAAATTAAATAAATTGAATTAGACACATTATACAACAATTAACTAATTTAGTTTTTGATTCTCAAAAATAATAATAATTTGGATTTAATTTGTGCTTCAACTTTAGTATAATAACAAAAGCCTTTCTATTTTTTAAATGCTGTGAGGATGAGAGCTCTCACTGAATGATAGAGCTTTAGTTTAAATGTTCAATAGGAATTGTGATGTTTTTTGTTTATATAGTTGAGAGTTTCATTGTTGGTTTGTATAGACTATACGGCCATTGGAGATGAGTTTGGGATGCCAAATACCCTCACCTTCAAGTATATTTATATACACAATTTAGTTCGGGTGTGAACCGGAGATTGGACTCCCATGGATTGTCCTGCTATAATTCGGACCTCAACCCAATCTTTCTCTGCCCTTTCTATATATCCTTTAGAAGTTCTTTAGTGTTTGACTTTGGTTTAGGGAACTTATAACTTATTGGTGCCAAGAATAATACAAATGGTTTAAAGCCGTAATATGTTAGAAGAAAGCATACTTCTTATATGCAGTTATCAAAAACAACTTGGGATATTTGCTAACATGAAAATTCTCTCATAAATAAATTGTTAAGACAAAAATCAGGTAGCATGAAGTGGTAAAAACAATTCCACACATAGGTTATTGTGCATGCCAATTTGATATAGCCCATATGGTATCTTCATATCCAAAAATCCACAAACTGGATGCTTGACTGGTACTTGCATGATTTACAATTTTAATAACTTTAGACAAATTAAGTCACTGAGGTATACAATTCATAAATAAATTAATAAAAAGTCACTATGGTATACGCACAATTGTGGAGAAGCAGGTTGGTGTGGCTCATGAAAATTTAATGATTGATTCATAACTTACTAATTTGGAAATAATGTCATTGCTAATGGAAAGAAGCATTCTAAAATTTATTCTTTGGAGGATATATTGATCCATTGCTGTAAAGCCTTTGAAGTTCCTTCTCATGCAGGCATTTTAGAGTGGATAATTCTTCTACTTGTCGCCTACTGTAAAAGTATGTCTGTGTGTATATATATAGACACACATTCACACTTTTGCAGCGGATGCACACACATACATAAGCTCCATAGTCCATACCATAAAACATCAAGATCTGTGAATGCACATAATTTCAAAAACAACAACGATTTCTGAACCTCTGTGTGGATGATCGAGAAATCCAGCATGGGGAGTCACTTCAAAACATTATGAAGAAGCAATTAATATAATATTATTAATGAGTTATTGTTTTCTTACCAGTTGTGTGTTTCTAGGAGATGTCATCTCTTATGTGGCAGCTTGATGGTGGTGATGTATTAAAACGAAATTTAGAATGGGTAAGAAAAGAAAAAACCTTGAACGTGAAAGAGGGGGAAGGATGATGATGCCCTTTTTCTGAAGGACTTTGCTAGTCTTGTTACCCATGGTTGCCACTAAAGTTAAATAGATTGATTCTCACGTCTCTCTCTCATAATTTTTTTGTTTATTGCACAAATAGATCTCTCTCTCTGCCTTATTATGAAAAAATTGGAAATATCAGATGTCTTATGACTTTTAGAAAGTGAAACACACCTATTGAGTCCACCATAGAAGTTTACAGGTGAGATGTTCTTGCTTAGGCTAATGAACCTTAATATTGTGGTCTTCTTGGCTTCTGTGTTAGGTGTTAATGCAAGCACAAAAATTTAAAAACTTATATGAGACATGTAGCACAAAACTGAGAATCCAATTAAGAATCTAATTGGGTTTTCTATGGGCTTTAGCTTTATATATATGCTTTTTGCCAAGCATTTGTAGCAAATAAGTGTCAACAAACTAACCCACATCATACGATGGATCAACTTAGTTAAGTGCACACAATAAAATGTTCTTTGTAGGGTTTTAAGGTACTTGTTCAAATAGGGTCTAAATTGTTGATACTTTTATTTTTCATGTACAAGATGATGATTTTGTTGTTTGAATTGTCGGCTAGTTCACTTCTACTGTGATTGTAATTAAGCAATGTGTGTTACTTTAGAAATTACCCTTTAATATTGCAAAGTGCTTTCTCATTGTTGATTCGTGTTTAATCCATTTGTTTGTCATGGTTACATGTATGTGGCTTCATGTTTATATATAAAATATAAGATGAGCAACATTTTGCTTGAATCTCTTTTGCTAGTTGTTGTAGAGAAGTATTCTTTGAAACTTTTGTGGATGGAATTTGTTTAGGCCTTCCAGAACAGTTGATGTACAAGAACCGTCTACAGGAATACGCGCAAAGGTCGGCCATTCAGCTGCCAATGTATAAAACTGTAAATGAAGGATCACAGCATGCACCTAAGTTTAGGTCAACGGTGGTAGTGGATGGACAGATTTATACCTCTCTAAACACTTTTTTACAGCGAAAAATAGCCGAACAAGACGTTTCCAAACTTGCACTGGAGCACATATCAAAGAAGATAAAGGATGAAAGATGTCCACTGACTCCACTCATTTGTGAGGTTTGTTACATCATGATTGTAATTTGTAAATTTAGAACTTTGGAAGGTGAAACTTGTAATTTTTTTTCAAAGGTTGGGAGATTATCTTTTTGGAGGTTGAAAGAAGACTAAATTGTGAGGTTGAAAGATGCATATAAGTGTGGAATATTCTATTACAATAAAGTTTTGGTGAACTTTTAGAACGTAAATATGTAGGTTGCATCTTTTCTAGGTGGATTAATTTAGAGTATCAGTAATTCAATATGGATAATAAATATTCAAGTTAGATCATAAGGCTTAAAGATACTTATAAAAAATATGAAGTCTTCTATTGTGGTTGCATTGCTATATTGAAGGTACAACCATGTGCATGTTATTTTGCTTTGACATCTTAGATAATTATTTTGTTACTATATGTTAATGTTTGTATGGTTATTGATAAGCTAGTTAGTTTCTAAATGACAAGCCGGCAAGTGTGTTATTGTTGGAGGAAACGGATTTTTTTTCCCAATTTAGACTTCACTTATCAAGTGATTTATATATTTTCTCTTAGGTACAATGCTGTTTCCCAAGGCAATGAGATTTATGTGTTTCTTTGTAAGAAGACTGGTAGGGGTTGAAATAATGTCAATACAATACTTTATATTTGTAGCTCATCTAATTATGAAACTTGCACTTTACTTTTTAGGTATGCGAATGCAAGCAATTATGAATGATGAATGCAGATATGAAGTGTAATGTTAATGTGCTTATAAATATTATTTAGGCTCAGTTTACTGAGAATTAGGTTCATTCATTTATGTATGTTTGACATATTAGATCTTCTCTTATTGCTTCAAAGATTGACCAATATCTTTTTTTTTTTCTTTTTTTTTTCATTTAAATTAACCTTTTTGTGGTTATTTTCCAGAATACGGTATTTTGCAAGTCTATCCTTAACGAGTTTGCTGTCAAGATGAATCTGCAGAAGCCTATTTACAATACTGTTCAAACAGAAGGGTTGCCTCCAGTTTTCACATCTTCTTTGGTTTTCAATGGTGTATGTTATAATGGTGAACCTGGTAGAAACAAGAAGGAAGCTGAACAATTGGCAGCACGCGCTGTCATTCTCTCCCATTTGGGTATCTTTGCTCTATGATTATTATGAAGTTGTTTTAAATCTATTTATGCCATGTGTGTTCTAAACTTTGTGTGAATAGCAAATTTTAAAAAAAAAAAAAAAAAATTGATAGCTATGGGTAGGGCGATTTGAATCCTAGATGTTTCCGTTGGAAGCACCGGGAGGTATTAGTTGAGCCACAAGACTCTTGGCATGAGTAACTAATTGAAGATATAATGCAGGTAAGTCTGGATCAGGAATAATTCTTTCTGAAATTATTAAGTCTAAAGACAAACTCTATGCTGCATTGCATAAAGTCAAGGATAGAAGCCATGCCAATATCAGTGCTGTACCCCAAGGTCCTAGCATACAAGCCATGGAAGTTGCAATTCCAGGGGCTTCCTCAAGAACACAAGTTCGCACTGAACTCAAAGTACCACCACCTGAACCATCAACTCAATTGATCAGCGCACAACCCTCATCTCAAGCAGTCAATTTACAAAGTGGATTTGTGCCTGCTGATTTACCAGAGCCTTCAGTTGTGGGTCCAAGTTCCTCAAAGAAGCGCCAAAAAAATCAGGAAGAAGCTGATAAGAAATTGCAGTATGACGCTCAGTAAGTTTTAGTCTCTCTATTCATATTGGCTGTGCTTCCTGGCTATCTCTTTTTAATATATATTCTCTCTCTCTCTCTCTCTCTCTCTCTCTCTATATATATATATATATATATATAGGGTATTTGGTAAATTTCTTTAAGTTGCTTTATGGTTAAATACCTTAATTGGATCTCTGTAACTTTCTTGTTGCTAGTAATAATTTCCACATCATGCTGTTGTTGATTAGCCATAAAGCTAATTTAAGCTCTTTGCATCTTAGTAAGGAAAAAAAAGATATTTTCATGTTCTATGGTTCCGTTAGACTAACACGTCTTGGTACTTTGGATGATCATTTAGAAGGTCATAAATAAGATATTTGCATTAAAAAAAAAAGGTTTATCTTGCATATCAATTCTTGTTCCGCAAAAGTTAGCAAAATCCTACTCATTTTAAAAGCTTTCTTCACTAACTCTTTCTCCATTCTTCTAGGCGTGTGCTGGATATCATCGAAGCTGGCAGGCATATTTCTCTCTCCCCATTTCATACCTTCCTGCAGCATAAAGCTATATAAGCATAGTGCTGTTCTTGTATAGGTGTTTATTGACTTAATTGAAAGTTAATTTGTTGTTACATTTTGCAGGTTGTCACTTGCTGCCTTGCCTACGACTCAAGCCCCACCCAGTTCATTAGCCTGATAAATAAACTTGCTCTTTTTTGTATATATTGTGTAAGTATTTAGTTTAGGTTGACTCAAAAACTCTCATATTGGGTTTTGTAAGACATTAATCCCTCCCTGTTATGTGCTTCTTAACTATTTGCTACTTGTTACTATTATGAATGACCTGCCACATCATGTGGTAACATATTAGCCATCTAGCTTATTTTGTTGTTTGTTTCTTGTGTCATGTCCCAGTGAACATTGAGAAGGTATTACAGTTTGGGTAATGATCAAAGGGTTGCTTCTGATGTTACTTCCATGTTATGATGCTTTATTATGTGTGCAACATTCGAACATTGACATGATTCAGAAAACTTACTTAATTACACATAATGCTGCAATATTTTATTTGCATTGTGTTTGAATTATCTTGTTCGAGTGTAGTTAAGAATTATCAAATTCCTTGCTTCTATGCATCAAGATCACTTCTTTACAAGGAACAAAATGGAAAATGCAATAAGGTGGTAAATGTTAGTAGTATTCAATAAGGGGGTTGTGTTAACGGGCACAGTAAGGTGCCCGTTAACACCAAACTTTGTGTCAGATATTGTCTTTATGTCAATGTTGTCAACTTTATACACTTTTGGGTTAGTTTTATACCATTTCTCCTATTTATTCAATTTTTTTTTTATCATGTGGGACTCACATTATTTTAACCTTAACACACCTTACGGTGTTTGATAACATTTGCCTTCAATTATTCATGATATACACAAGTCTTGGTGGCTTATGCAGTCATTGGTAATGATTGTCAAAGAATAAAAGGGTGAGAAAATTGTGAGGGGGATTAGGTACTTTGAGATTGTTTTCAATGGAAATGACTCGTTCAGACCAAATTTGTAGCAGTTGAAGCCAGATATGGATACAAAAGGCTGCCACAAAGCTTGAAAAGGGTCATATGATAGTTAGTCTCCAGCCCATGTGACTGAGTCACAACTCAGAACCAGCGTGAAGTAGAACTGGAATGAAAATGGAAGTGCTTTTGAAATTCATAGTATGAGATTCATTAATAGTAACTGAAAGTATGGGATTTGGATCCAGTGCAGTGGTAATTAGTAAGGCTATTGCATGGATCTAAATCCTAAAATATGCATATCTTCAATAACAATTCCATTTTTTAGAGCAAAAAGCTCAAAAACAAGTAAAAGAGATTGGGATTGGGGAATGGCTATGGATCAGAGCCGTTTTGGTTAGGAATTATGGACTTTGGAGAAGAAGATTAGAGTTTAGGCCTCAAGCATTTTTACTCTTTGGGCCGAAAGGGCCTAGTGAGGCAGAGACACATGATACAAATACAATTGCAATAAGTAAAGCTAAAAGATGTTATACAAGAAGGGCTATAAATCAACTGAGCCAAGTTTTTATCTGATTAGTTTCAACAACAGGAGAAGGGTGATTTTATTAGTTTCAAGTTGAAGTATTAAAGTTTCAAGATTTATTCATTCAATTTTATTTCAAACATTAGTCAATTTGAGTTCATCGCTAAGTTGGATTATATATTTAAGTTTGATTTGAACAAGCTTGAACTTGTTTAGAAGCTACTTAATTAATTTATTGTTTTTCCAAATATAATAAACAACATAGATAAAATGTATTACTCCTCCAAAAATCTATAGTAATAATTAATAACTAAATTTTAGTTGAAATTATATTAGTTGATTTAATTAGATAAAATGGTGTTTGTTTATGAAATTTAGATTCACAGATATTGTTTTGTTAAAGTTCATATATAATTACGAAAATGAAATTTTATATTATTAATAAAATACTAATTATAGTTTGACATCTCATAAACTTATTTACAAATTTACACAATCTAGTATAGAATCTATATATGTGTGTGTGCGCGCGCACATTATTCTATACAATATTCTATATACAATAAACATACAATATTCTATATTCTTAAATTGAGCATTATACCACAAGATTGTTCACAATCATATTATTATATATGTGATTGACTCGTTTGTTAAATAAACGTATATAAATAAGCTTTTTCCTTAATTAACTAATCGTAAATTGTTCATAAGCAACTTTGTTTATTTTATAGTCTTATTTGCAGGATGTATCTTTTATTTTCATGTCTCTTTTTTTAAACCTTCATATTTTGGATGTTAGTGTAGGATGTGTAAAATACTTTCATTTATAAAATGGCACTTATGATTTCGAAAATGGTTTATTTATTTTTCTTTTTAATCACAATTTACCCATTGAGATTTGGTCCTATTACAATTTATTTATAAAAAAAAATTTTAATTTCTATATTTGATCCTCAAAGGTTTAAATTAAAATGAAATTGTTAAAGTTCTATTCAAATGAATTAATTTTGCATAATATTCCAAATACAACTCACCCACTGATGGTTTTGCTTTATCATCACAACTTTTAGTAAAAAAAAATAAAATCAATCACTACAAATACAACACAATAGGGCAATACCACATGGATATATTGTAATCTCCCTCTTTTCTTTAATCTTTAAAACTTTTTGCATAACTTATTCACTTTTGTTAAAATTTCCTACAAGTGCTATAAAATGATTGAACCGGTAGACATACGTGTATAGCAAATTTCTAGCAATATGCCTGATTGTCAATTTCATAGGTAGACAATCATGTTTACAAGTGTCTGTTTGGTAACATGTTTCCAATCCCTACTTTAATTTTATAATTTTTTTTTATAGGTTTTACTTCTTTTTTTCTAGGTAAATTTTTTTTAAACAGCTCATTTTCAAAAGTTTGAAAAATAAGCTGTACCAAATAGACACTTAAATGGTCAAATTAATTAATTGATAGACCAAATCAATTGGGTTCAACCTAATTTACATCACAAAGTAATTTGGAGCTAGACTGAAATAGTCTCAATTCAACAAAAAGTTATATCAAATATAATGTCTTGACTATTTAAGATTAAATTTTAACTTATTTTCACCATTAAACCTCTCATTTTCTAAATACAAAAATTATTTTACACAACTTACTATTGAAACAATATGATCCAATGTTGACCCAAAAAAAAAATCAATGAAAATAAAGTTCTGGACTATATATGGTTCAAAATCCAAATGTATACACAAAAGTTTGCCGTGTGTACAGCACTAACATTGGGTAGAAATGCATGATTTTGCTGGCTAGGGCCTATGAGAGTACGAGAATCCCATCAATTGTCTACACCCATATCCTTTTGCTTGGTCCAGACCTAGAAGACTAAGGTCCAGTTGCTTAGTGGCACTGCTATGAAAGGCTAAGTGAACAGCACTAGTAAAGGTGTATCAATTTTTTTTGCTGAATTTTTATTTTTTTTTGCTGAATAGTAAAGGTGTATCAATTGCTCTTTTACTATTTTGGAAATTCTAGAATTTCTGATGTGACTTTGATCTTTTTTCCACACCCCCCAATAATAGCACAATAGTTGGAAAGCTTTTTCTCTTTTATATGATATGACTAACATTAGAACATCATTGTCCATTGTTGAGACAAGAAAAAGCGGATGTGGAATATGGAGAATGTCTTTCATTTCTAATGCCTTATGATTCCAATTTATATTTTTCCATTTCTAGTTTGTGTTTGTATATGTTTCAGGAAAGAAGAAAGTAGAAATGGGACAAACAGATATGTTTTAATTCAACGAAATAAGAATTGTGTTGGGCTGATTTCACAGTAAAAATATTTTCTACTAGAGAAGAGATTTTTTGCAGCAAAGATATGTGGTTGATACCATTTAGTCCAAATGAACATTATTTTCCAATCATTGAAGTGCATTCTTCTTAAAAAGCTACCACTCTTCTAAAGACATAACATAACTTTGCCAACCTATTGTTCAAAGTTGCGTGTCTCAAGCAAAGTACATGAGCTTTTCCATAAAAGCTAGTATGTCTAGCATGAATACTGTTGTCACTGCAAGCTTCTTGGTCAAGATCACTATATAAAGAAAACATGTTTTTGTTCAAGACACCTCACTATTCGAAGGCGACCAAAATTGATTTGAACAGATGTTTCTTAAATTAGAGTCAACATTAATCTTCATAGCTGTAGTTTGGGATCTTTTTTTGCGTTTTTCGTTTCCATTTGGGACAACTTCATTTTAAAAGTAACTTCAACTTGTGGGGGTACAAAGAGTTTGGCATGTTGTGCAGTGCATCATTGTGCACTAAATATGACATGAACACATGAGTTTAAAAATGTCCACGCGTTCCTCTCGAGTTTCATCCAATGCATTGGAGTACTAGATGAAAACTTTACTTAGGTGAACAACAATAATTAACTAGATTGGATTTAGGTCATAGTCAAAAGGTATGATCTGTGGTACTAAATATGACATGAACACAACATGAGTTTAAAAATGTCCACGCGTTCCTCTCGAGTTTCATCCAATGCATTGGAGTACTAGATGGAAACTTTACTTAGGTGAACAACAATAATTAACTAGCTTGGATTTAGGTCACAGTCAAAAGGTATGATCTGTGGTACTAAATATGGCATGAACACAACATGAGTTTAAAAATGTCCACGCGTTTCTCTCGAGTTTCATCCAATGCATTAGAGTACTAGATATAAACTTTACTTAGGTGAACAACAATAATTAACTAGCTTGAATTTAGGTCACAGTCAAAAGGTATGATCTGTGGTACTAAATATGACATGAACACAACATGAGTTTAAAAATGTCCACGCGTTCCTCTTGAGTTTCATCCAATGCATTGGAGTACTAGATGGAAACTTTACTTAGGTGAACAACAATAATTAACTAGCTTGGATTTAGGTCACAGTCAAAAGGTATGATCTGTGGTACTGCTTTATGCAGCTAATAGCCCTTTTTTTTTGCTTTTCTTTTTTTGATATTAGATAGAATTTCTATTCTAGCCTAATCTAAGTATATATGTGTATGTGAAGCTTCCTTTTGAAAACTTGAACTCCGGCCTTTGCCCTCCACATCCTACAAATATATATACTTATGGAGTGACCACCGTACTAAGGGTGCGCGGTGATTTTTTTGGTTTTTCTAATCTTGTTATCTACAACTACAAGTAATGATAACTATTAATTAATTTGGTAAGACTTAAAAGTAGAGCTAATTACTCAATATAGTAACAGCTGTATCGACACTTGCCTAGTTTAGCCCCATTTTATATTAACTTTTTTTTCCAATAATTCTAGTACCACATTTATACATGCATGTCAATCACACGTAATCTCTCAACCAAAAAAAAAAATATTTTGCAGAAGATTTTTGTTGAATTGCACATAATTAAATATGTTGGATGGTCACTATAGACAAATCCCAAAGTGACATTCAAATGCAATAATCAAATTAATACTCATGCTGTAACATGTTCCCTATTACAAATTCTTCTTCCTTGATGTAATCATGTTATTTTGAAAGAGATTTGAATGCTTTTTTTAATAATATTTTAGCTTAAAGTTCTGTTTGGAGGCATGGGAACTTGACCGATAATTAGCAGACATATTAAGCTCCAAAGTAAGTTTAAAAAGCAATAAAGACCAGCCACCCACACATGTTCTATGTATATATTTTTAAGATATGCTCCCCTTTACCAATTTTCTTGCTTATGTAATACTACTATTATTTAACTTTATCAGATTGCGTTCAAAATGCATACAGCTTGAGAATTTTGTTCAACGGTTTGGTGCAGTACTTGTTTGATATAGTCCTAAAGTCGTACAAAGTTTTAGGAAGAGTATCGTCATGTTTACACTTGCCTAAATTCTGATTTTTTTTTGGCTTATTTAATCGTGCTTCTTAAATTGTTTATTGCAATAACATATAATTTTATTTATTTATAAGTGAAATCATGTGTTATATAGCATGGGAATTGCATGTGCTTCATAATAAGCGGACAAAACTATTGAGTAATACTGCAGATTTAATAAAACAGTGCCACATATTCATAATATATATCCTTGTGCTAACTTTGACTTCCATTGTTGTATATTGTAATGATTTCTTCCTTCTAATTAAAGAAAGTTTGGTACAACTTTTACAAATGCTAGAAATTAAGAAAACCTTGGTGTGGAGCCAAGTGTCTCGGAATTTTGCATCTAGCGTACGTATATTATACTATATTATTATTGATGAGAGTCACATGGTACAAATGTACAATCTTAGTATCTTACATATGTATGTGTATCTATTGGTTGACACGTATCTCATTTCCCATTTTTATGCCTAACCAACCGCAATAATGAACATTAATTATTGTTATTTGCTGGTCGAATTACAAATAGGAGTAATTAAATAGTAGAAAGTTAAAAAAAAAAAAAAAAAGTAAGCTATAAATATAAAATGGGAAATGCTAACGAGTGCCCTAAGGCACTCGTTAACAATCTAGTTAAAGAAAGTTTTTATGAGAAAAGAAAAAAAAAACAATTAATATTTTGACAGATTTTTTCATTTTCCATAAAAGTGATGTCAAAACTTTCCTAAAATGGATTATACAAATTGATGAGAGATAATTTTATAACTATCGAGAATCAATTCTTACGGCACGTTTGGTAGACTGTAATAGACACTGTAATGTAATAGCTATTCCTGTGGCATAACTATTCGGTTGTTTGGTTATGTTTTTATTACAATGAAAGCTATTCTTCAAAATGAGGAATAATTATTCCTCATCAAAAGTACTTAATATCTATTCTTTCACCTTATGTAACAACTTTTTTTAAAAATTTCCTAAAAAGCCATTAGTTGTCACATCTTCAAAAGGAAAGAAAATAAATTTTCCTTATTTTTAATTATTAGCTCCATTTTGAACACCCTAAAATAAGTGTATTTTAAGAAATTTGACTTAAAAATGATTTAATTACACATTCTTTTTATACTCTACTAAATTGTGGATGCATATTCAAAATTTTATTCCTAAATGGTCACCAAACTAATAAATAGTAATACTTATTACATTCCAACTTAATGTATTTCTTGTAATACTTATTCCTATTCCCATGTTATAATCATTACAGTGTACTAAACGTACCGTTAGGATTTATTGAGAAACATATATATATGAGCTTTTTTGCCTAAATAAAAGCATTTCCAGCAGATTAGGCAAATTTTTGTACTGTTTGGAGAATGAACAGTGGCTTTTACCTTTTACCTACCTACTTTTTCAAATACACTTTCCAACAGATTCTTTATCCCATTCTCTATCTCATTTAAATATTATTTCTTTATTCATTATTTATTCTTTTTTTAACAACTACACATCTTTTAATAGAAAAAAAACATTTGAAGAATGAACAATAGCCCATCAGACTTGATGAGCTACTATTCATGAGCCAAAAAAAATTTCAGGTATAGAGAGTCCATTGGAGACTATTTTTATGGTGTCATTCTCTATTATAGATATTTTTATGCATTTAGCTACACCATTGGAGATGCTCTAAATTTTCTATCATGGGAGAGCAAGGTGATGAGATTAAATTTACCTTTTACCTACCTACTTTTTCAAATACACTTTTCAACAGATTCTCTATCCCATTCTTTATCTCATTTAAATATTATTTCTTTATTCATTATTTATTTCTTCTAACATTTTTTTATTCAATACCTGATTATTATAATAAAAAAAAACATTTGAAGAATGAACAATAGCCCATTAGACTTGATGAGCAAAATTCCAGGTATAGATAGTCCATTGGAGACTATTTTTATGGTGTCATTCTCTATTATAGATATTTTTATGCATTTAGCTACACCATTGAAGATGCTCTAAATTTTCTATCATGGGAGAGCAAGGTGTTGAGATTAATGTATAGCTACGTGTGCTTGTGTCTACACTCTACGTAGTACATACTCTACTAGCACCATATAATATACAAAATACAAGTACCAGAATAAGCTATTGCAACTTGAATAAGCTAAATTTTATTATTATTAGTATTTGGGAGTAATATTTTCAGTTTTAAGAACTAAAATCAATCCTACCAGTATAAATTATTGTAAGTGAACGTATAGGAAAAAAGTTGAGACTCTTGAGAGGCCATTTTTCTTGAATAATTTTGATTAGCATTTTGGAAATAATATTTTCAGTTTACATATAATCAGTTTTAGACTAAGGTAACTAATTTTTTTTTTCTTGATAACTTATTATTAGTAATCAGCTAGCAAGTGGAACTTCAAGTATAAAATATGACTAAAAATTCTTTCTAACATGTCGATTTTCAATTTCAAATTTCAATACAGATCAAATCAAGGTTAACAGAAATGAGATACCAGAATTAATAACTAAGGCAACTTGGGTCATTGCACTTAGTCAGCTTCTCTACAGAGATGAAAGATGTGGTTCAAATATTCAAAAAAGCTACTGTGAAGAACTTAATACTTTCTTACCTACCCGCAGCAATTCTACATACAATGAATAAATCTGTGTGAGATAATCTGTACAATTTGGTTCTTTTCCTACCAAAGCTAGTTTGTGTTGTTCCTTCAAAATCTAAGGATATTGGTGACGCATTGAGTATGTTATGCTTGTATCAGCTCATTTGGCTCGACTTAAAATTCACAACAAACAGATTAATTGCTGACAAAATACCCACTAAGATAACATAAATTAAATATTGCATTACAATATTTTTGTGGTGAAAAAATTGATTTTGGGAAGATTTCTCTCTCTCTCTCTGTCTGAGAAATTGGAGTGTTTAATCAAGTGTATCCAACAAATTCATTTTCTTATTTGCTTGTCTTCAAAAAGAAACACACACACACACACAAAAAAAGAAAAAAAAAAAGAAGAACAACCCCACATTTCATTTTCTTTAGCTTGATTTGGATACTCAAACTAGATCAAAATATTTAGCCAATCCAAATCAAGTTGTGAAACACTCTAAGCTAGTACAATATTTTAAATCAAGTTTCCTTCAAAAAATAGAAAAAAAAAAAATATTGGGGCCCATACAGACCGCCAAATGTCAGTCAAGACTATGACACTTCAACATCAAGTTTTGATGAAAGAGAGAATTACTAAATTAGGCTATTATTCATTTATGCTCAAATTTGGCTCATCAAGCTTTGTAACAATTGGATTCTCAACAAAAAAAAAAAAAAAAAAAAAAGCTTTGTAACAATGGGGTTTGGACTCATGTCGGCTAACCATTGGTGGGTATTAATCTAATTTTGGATAACTTGGAAAAAACGAAAATGTTTTTATTTATTTATTTATTTTTTCTGTTTTTTGAAAAAAAGAAAAAAGAAAATGATTTTAATTGGAGCAATTTAAGAAAGAAACTGTTACGTGGCACTAGAGTTCTAGATTTTATTGGATTGGATGAGGTCACTGTCACTGGGTTAAGTCTCACCAGTGAAATATTGGCAGAAATTTATGGACCGTTGACAATTCGAACGTTACTTAAAATACGAAGCAATCTCGGTTTTGGCGCGCCACGGCTTCAAAGACCTTATACGGCGAAATCATGAAGCCTCATGTATGATTCAGAAGTTTGGCTGAATATTGAAGCTTTTATGGTTCACCAACTCGAGACTCGAGAGCAAAAAAACATGGGTGTGTTTTCTTACGAGGATTGAGAAACATATTGCGGCCAAAGATCCTATAGCCATCTTTACATGGTGGAAAGAAAGTAATTAGGCTTAGTAGAAATTGAATTCCTTGATTAGGTATAATAGTGGGGTTTATCTCTATCGTATTCAGTAATGAAATGTGTTATTTCATCTTTAGATATTAAGAGGCTTCAGAAAGTTAGTTATGACTTTAAAAAATATCAAAAATATTTATAATCTAATTAGATAATTCTTATTCTTAAAAAAAAAAATGGTTAAAATTGTAATTCAACAAAATTAAAAAAAAAAAAACTATCTGATAAACTTTTTTCCTATAAATTACATCTCTCTATTTAAATATATCTCACGCACATTTGATACATTTTTCCCTAAAAACTAGCACAAACTAAATCCACAAGTAATAAATTTTTATGATATATCTCACATTTAAATATATCTCACGCATATTTGATACATTTATGATACATTTTTATATCATAAATTTTAGTTTCTTAAAATTTCATTCCTGTGTAATCTCACTAACAATATATAAATTAAAATTGAAAAATTATATTAAACTCAAAAAAAAAAAAAAAAAGAGCCTCATTGCATATGCGGAGCACATGTGATGAGGCTAGTAATGTAATATTCTTGTGCAAATTGTTATAAGAAAGGCAACTAGGTGTTTCAAGAGATACTTTGGGGCCACTTCCAAGAGATTTTTCCTTATAATAAGCCGGTGTGTGTGGGACGAAGGTGACTATACATGTTTAAGGGAATAGTCAAATTATCGAAGAGATCTAAATACCATTTTTTATAATTTAAAAAAAAAAAAAAAAAAAAAGGTGTTTCCAGAGATAACTCATCTTATAGTATATAGTTTTGACTAATTTGTCAATAAATTAATAATTTTTCTAGTTCAAAGTATTTATAATAACCTTCTCAAAATAAAAAAGTATTTATAATAAAAAAAAATCCATTGGCATTTATGTATAGTTACCTTTTAAAAATAAATTTATCCTTTAATTAGAATTTATAATAAGAGTTTAATTTCATTGACATATATGTATAGTTGCCTTTAAAAATTGAATGTATCATTCAATTAGAAACTAAGGACAATTGGCATTAGATTTTTAAGAAGATGACCAACCGAAGTTAACTTCAGCCAATAACAAGTTAAAAGATACTATGAATCACATGATGACATGTGGTTGATACAAAAAACTTCCACGAGACTCGAGTAATTAATTATTGCCAAAAAAAAGTAAAAGTTTTATGCTTATGTGGGCGCTGGGTCACTATGCCCCCACAAAGCTTAAATTCAACAATTTTAGATATTCATGAACTATAACTGTATCTGAAAGATAATTCTATCGATAAAATCATAAAAAATGTCAATGATTTTGTCATTGTATGTTCTTTTTTTTTTTTTTTTTTTTTTTTTTTAATGGTCTAATTAAGCTACAGTTCGTGGCAAAGGCACAGCAACTAGCTGACATAATGAAAATGCATGGTTCAAATTAAAGCTACATATTAATAGTGACGACTAAGGAGGCAAAGGCATGACAACCACATTGTTCAGCTAATTCGGATGATGGCTCTCTTAATATAAATTTACAGGTGAAATGGTCACGGGAAAGAATCCAATCCTCAACACACCATGAAAATCATATCTGGGTCTCGATGTCACAATTAGCATTTCAATTTAGTGTTGTTTTCATTTGACTTATTGAGTTATCACTAATTCCACTCTAATAAAGAATACACTTTGTCTTAGACTTTCAACTAGTAAAGTTTATTGCCGTTAAAAAAGAGATCTAGAGCAATCATCTTATAATAGATGTCATAAATTAAACAAGCAATTATCATACAGTAGACGTCATTAGTTGAAATTCTAGATTGATGATAAGAGCAAACATTATACAGTAAACGTCAAAAGTTGAAATTCCATTTTATCTATATATAAGCAAATTCCATTTTATCTATATATAAGCAATCATTGTATCATAAACTTCATAAGTTGAAATTCTATTTTATCTATATATAAATATAGTAGTTAATTAGCACCATAGAGTAAATTGATAACCTTTTTGGGCCAGCCCATTCTAAGGACTGTTTGTAAATTTAAATTTGTAACCTACTAACCCAGCTTGCTGACCTTTTGAATGCTAAAAGAATTGTAGCTGTAAACTACTGGTTTTAGATCTCGCAGATCCTAGAGTTATCTGTATGCTCTGTCCAAAAATATATAATCTATGATAGTGGGATATCAATGGCCTTGAAAACGAATAATCTCAAAAGTTTTTCGACTCTACAATGTATCTTCTTTTCCGCTTAAATACAATGTATCCTAGTTATTTTCTCCCAAAAGAATATTGTGGTTTTCTTTTGAAAGATTGCCTTAGATATGTTTTATATAATAAAAGTTGTAACCGTCGAATTTATATTTAAAAAATGTATATTAAATATTGTAATTGCAATGCATCCACATTTTCTAAGTATTGTCCATACTTAACACATAGTGGCAGTTTCAGGAATTTTTTTTAGAGGAGTCATTAAAAAATTTAAATAAAATAAAATTTAATACAAAAAAAAACCTTGAATATATCGAGTCATAAAAAAATGCAAATATATGAAATTTTACAACTTCTACAAGTTTTCATATTTTTAAATCATTACATGATAGTTCATTATTAGTTTTTATTATTTATTGTCAATGTTGCTAGGTGTGACATTTTTATTTTGTTAAGTTTGTATAAAATTTATTTACTTTTATGTAGTTGTCATTATTTTTTTAAAATATTTTAAACTAAAATGACAAAATGCAACCTATTGACACTATATTATTTATTAACCCACACATCCATATTCATCCATACATAAATATTACACTAAGTGTCTACTTAATCAATCAAATATTTGAACAATTGCTAACTTTACTATTTTTTTTCTTTAATTACATACTAACATAAAATAATACACTAAATATCTAATTGTTGTTTAGTTTTAGGTTGTACTGATCTATGGTCAGGGTGTACAAGATTTTAGCCAAAGTATGCAAAAATATTTTTAAGCATAAAATAAACTAATAAAAAATTATATATATATATATATATAAATTTTTTGAAGTCAGGGGTTCATTTGAACACCTAAACAACAAGTGCCGCCGCCCCTATTAGCACATTATTATTATTATTTTTTTTTAGAAAGTATCAACACATGATGTTGATGTGAAAGAATGTAGCACCTAAACTCATCATTAAAGAGTTGCAGTTTTCATCGTGTAAAAGGGAGGGCAATCACATTGCCCATGCCTTGATTAAAATACAATTTTATCTACAGATGTTGATGGTAAAAGATCTATCAGATGATTTGGATGGTGTATTCCAAATCGATTTAATTCATTAATTAATAAAATTTACTTACATTTTTTTCTATGAAAAAATACAATTAATGCATACCAAATGTAACCCCTTAGAGATAAAATGATTATACATATTTTAAGTGAGATGTAATAATTTTGTGCTCTTGAAGCACAATAAATGTGTGCTACTCCTCTCTTATGAATAGTGAATTATACTATAAATTTAATTGATGAGACTCATTATCATGTAAGAGAGCAAAACACACATTTTTTGTACTTTTAGAACACTGAATAATTAGCCATAAACCATAAAGAGGAAGAATTCAAATACAAGACGTATTCCTAAAAATACTAAAAAATTTACATTTGACCTAATTATGATTAATAATTCATAAGGTTGATTAATTAAATCACAGTATATGATAACAAAATTTACTCTGCTTCGTAACATATTCAAAAAAAAAAAAAAAAAAAATCAACACAATCACGGTATTCAAAGTTTCTAACTCTATATCTAATGTACTTTACCTAGTATAAATGATAAACTTTAAAGAGTCCTATTAACAAATATGCTTAGGATAATTATTAATAAATTATTTTAGAAAATTTTTAATATTATTTTTATGAAAAATATAAAAAGTTGTCAAATATTTTTTTTCCTTTTCTATAAAAATTTTTAAAAATATTTTCTAAATAAATGCTCTTAGGTTAACTCATCCGGACTAAGAGAAGCAGAAAAAGAACACCTCAATTGCTCTGCAAGTGCAACCTTTCCTTTATACGGTCATAAGACAAATTCAAAGACAACAAAGAGACACCATTTATTATTCAGCAAAAGAAAACCCAAAACCACTTTTTATAGCAAAGTTGCCAATGTGCACACACAATGTTTTAATGGAAAAACGTGCATTAAAATTTTGACCAACTCGAAGGTCAAAAAATTTTATTTGTACTGGACCACTGGTGAATTTGAAAGGTCAAAAACACCGAGTATGAAAACGCTTCTTCACGTTCTAAATTCTAGTCCAAAAAAAAAAAAAAAAACAAACAAACAAACGAAAACAGGTTACAAAAACGCGTGTGTATCTCAAACGCCGAAAATAGAGAAACAAAAACAAAAAAAAAAAAAACCATCTATCGTCACCTCCATACACACACAGCACAACACAACACAACAACAAAAGTACCAACAATTACTATTTTTCTCTTTCTAGTTTCCTCATTACCGGCACAGCCGGTTTTCCAGTTCATAACGATCACGTATATTTCCACCACGTGTCACCAACCCACACAACCACCATTGATTTTTGTTCCTATATATATACCAATACTCCTTCACCCTTCATTTTAATTCTCAAATCTCAAATCTCTATTACCTCACAAAAATTTTTACACACATTCATTATTTTTCCTTCAATTTCTCTCTCAAATTCTCACCAACCAAACACAAACTTTCCCATCTCTTTGATCCAAGAATGACAAACGACAGAGGTGGCACCGTTGTTATGGAGCCAACAGGCACTCTAGGCCGACCAAAGCTAGGATCTCTGTTACATTCAGATCCGGCTATGTTGTCATCAAACAAATTCGACGACGACAATTACAACACCGACAATAATCAAAGTCAAAATAGCAACGATAATTTAGAGTACTCAGGCAGACCCAGTTTGTCCTCTGCAGCAACGAGTCCCGGAAACTACGAAAGTACTGCTGGTTCCTCGCCGTACAATGTCATGTCTCCCTGGAACCAATCCTCGCCTATGAACAAGTCCCCATGGATATCTCCTTCGCCCTTCGCTAATTTCTTCGAGGGTCTTCCTCGGATTAACGGTCTCATAGGCTCGCTCGTACGAGAAGAAGGTCACATATATTCTTTAGCGGTGTCAGGTGATTTGTTGTACACAGGTTCGGACAGCAAGAACATACGTGTTTGGAAGAACATGAAGGAGTTTTCTGGGTTTAAATCGAACAGTGGGTTAGTGAAAACCATTGTTATATGTGGGGACAGGATTTTCACTGGTCACCAAGACGGTAAAATCCGAATCTGGAAGTTTTTGCAGAATGGCCCCGTTAGTTTCAAACGTATTGGAAGCTTGCCCACGTTCAAAGACGTCGTGAAAAGCTCGTGGAACCCGAAAAACTACGTGGAAGTTCGGAGAAACCGCAACGTTGTTTTTATCAAACACTTCGACGCTGTTTCATGCATGAGCTTGAACGAGGATTTGGGTTTGTTGTACTCAGGCTCGTGGGACAAAACGTTGAAAGTGTGGCGCGTAGCGAATTCGAAGTGCTTAGAGTCAATCCCAGCTCACGACGATGCAGTGAATGCCGTCGTTTCTGGGTTCGATTCGCTGGTTTTCACAGGCTCTGCGGATGGGACGGTGAAGATGTGGAAAAGAGAGTTGCAAGGGAAAGGGACGAAGCATTTTCTGGTGCAGGTTTTGTTGAAGCAAGAGAACGCGGTTACGTCATTGGCTGTGACTCAATCATCGTTTTCTGGTGGTGCTGACGTGGTGTATTGTGGTTCGTCCGATGGGCTTGTGAATTTCTGGGAACGTGAGAAGCACTTGTCCCATGGTGGGGTCCTTAGGGGTCACAAGGTTGCGGTGCTGTGCCTTGCTACGGCGGGGAACCTTTTGTTCAGTGGGTCCGCTGACAAGAATATTTGCGTGTGGAGGAGGGAGGCCGGTGGTGCCCATGTTTGTCTTTCGGTTCTGACGGGTCATAATGGACCCGTTAAGTGCTTGGCGGTTGAGGAGGATCGTGATAATCTAGATGATGGTGATCAACGGTGGATAGTGTATAGTGGGAGCTTGGATAAGTCGGTGAAAGTGTGGCGCGTGTCAGAACAGGCACCGGATTTGAAGCAAATGAGAGCGAGTTTTTCCAATTCTAATTCGCCTAACCTAAATAGGAAGAACAACCATCAATTTTAAAAAGAGGGTGGAAGTTAAAAAAAAAAAAATTTAAAAAAGTGATAACAGTGATGATCCTGCACAGTTACAATAACTTTACAAGCAAAAAGATGAGGAGCACAGGAGATGTGAGTGGTTTGGGGAGCACTTGATAATTTCCTCACAAGATGATGATGGAGTAGACAATTGGTTGGTCATGTAATGTAATGAGATTTTGCCACTTGAAATGAGCTAGTGAGAAAGGTCATGATTCTTGCAACTTTGTGGCAACAAGATTTGCCTTGCGAGATTGGTTGTCTACTTGTCCACATGTCTTGTGTTATATTGTACAAAGAATTTTGGTCCAAAGAATATGCACTTCAAATTAAATGATAAACCAATGTATAGAAAGGTGTTTTTATCTTTCTCAAAAAAAAAAAAGAAAGGTGTTTTTATCAGCATTTTATGCCTTTTTGCTTTTGGGCTTTATGTGTTTTAAGGTTTCCAAGAGAGGATTGAATTCTGGTTTTTAATAAGAGCTGTAAATATTATTGTTTATGTATTTTCTTCCGGACTGTATCATGATTCTTCTTTTTGAGCTTTACGAAGAAACTATTTATCTTTATTTGCTGTTCTCTTTGTCTTTGTAATTTTAAATTTCATGATGGTATAATAAAAATTAAAAATTATAGGACACAAACAATTATAAGAGTTTAAAACAAAAGTTCTTGCTGCAGGAATGGATGCAAAAATTATTGGAGGCAAAAAATTTGTGATTTGAAATCTCGATTTCTTTCCCTGCCTCTTGATAAGCTAATGTGATGTTTTTTTTTGACAATTAAGCTAATGTGATGTTTGATTGTTTTCCTTTATATTTTGAGCGTGTAAAATTTTGGATTCACCATTTAAAAATGTTGGGCTTCAGCCCACTTGCTCGGAAGGACCCGGTGAGCCAAGTCCCCATTTGAGCCTTCGGTCATTAAAGGAGGCTGAAACAACCCTATAGTAGCTCCTATTTCGTAAAAAAAAAAAACCTATTATTCTATCTCACATAAAAATGGATTCACAGTATGAGACCTATGCCTATGTGAAAGAGTGATTAGATATACTAAGTAATATGTATACCATATGTAACTCATTATTTAGTCAGTTGTCAAAATAGTTACTTACAATATAACTTTCCAAGTTTCCTCCATTAGCTCTCTTTGAGGGATATAAGTTGTCAAACTAAACCCTTCTAGATTCAAATCAAGGATGTCAATACCGTACCGGACTCCGGAGGTCGTATCGGTTTGGCCATCGGTACGATATATTTCGAATACCGATCAATACCGGTGTATCGTTTCGGGTTTACCGTTATTTTTTATAGTTATAAATAAAAAAAAAAAAAAAATATATATATATATATATATATATATATATATATATATGTATGTGTCTGTGTATATATATATTATAATAAATATAAAAGTTTACCATAAAATATTTCCTCAATTCAGAACTAATTATTTATGGTTTTAGACTTTAGTATCAATTAAAAGGGAAAAAAATAAAAAAAATAAAATAGAAAGCTTAAAAGTTACCATTGCATACTAAAAAAACAAATAATACTAATAAGTTAATGCAAATAAGTTACCATTCTATCCTAACAAAAATTCAAAAATTACAAAACTTAAAAAAAAAAAAAATAACTTTTTTCTGTACTAGCTGGTACGCCCAGTACCGGCCAGTATTGCCCGAAATTGGCCGTACGACCGGTATTTTTTCCGGTACGAAACAGGGGGGTCGAGTGTACCAGATTACTGGCCGGTACGGTATATTCCGGCCGTACCGGCCGGTACGGTACGGAATCGATAACCTTGATTCAAATGGCTAAAAATTTCTCATTGTACCCTCAAAATTAGGGCTGTCAAATGGGTGGGTTTTGGTGGATTTGGAGTGGGTATAATTGAGTTGGGTATATAAAACCCATTTACCCATTAAAACCCATTTAACTAATTGCTTTTAACCCAAATCTAACCCAACCCAATTATTATGGGTAAACCCCAACTCACCCAATTACCCAATTATCAAAATTACCAAAATGCCATTAAAGTGAAAATTCCAACACTTTCTTGGATTCCCTTTTCCACTCTCTCTAGTCTCCATTCTTGGGATTAAAAAATTCCACATAAGCACTTCCACGTCAGCAATTATATTAAAAATCCAAATAAAAAAATATTTTCTTTTCTTTTCGATTTTCTCTCACTTTCTTGGCAACCAAACAGTGCAACAAATACAAATAAATGTCATTTCAAGCATTGTACGGTGAATCCTCTCTCCCTCAAAACCACGAACGCAGCAATGACCAGTGAAACAGCGATGGGGAGGAAGAAGAGCGAGAAGATTATTCTGCTGCTGGAGCTTCCACCAGAGATACCTAACGACAAAGTCGAAGTCTCCGACGAGGACTTACAATTCGTCCAACACAATTGCCAATACGCTCTTAGATTTTCCCGCCTTGACACCCAATCTATCTCCAAGTTCGTACACCCAATCTATCACCAATACGCTCTCGGATTTTGCGTTTCACTCACTCTGGTTTTTCAAATACAAATTGATGATAACCCTTTCGTTTCACTTTGTATTTTGAAGTAAAATTCGGGAAAATGATATGTTCAGAGTTTCACATGTAGATGATGGAGACGAAATTTATTGAGAAAATGTGTATTTTTATGTGTTATTATGATAGAAATGGTAAATTTTGATTTTGATTTTGATTTTTTTGATTTTTTGCTTTTAGTTTGTAAATTTAGTTATAGTGTTGTGATTGCATGGAAAATATATAGCTATTGGAGAGAGTAAACAATATTTGAGAATTTTTGAATTTTCAGTTTTTGTAGTTAATTTAGAAAAAAATTATTGAGAATTTGTGTATTTTGATAGAAAGTCATTTCTTTTCTTTGAAACAACGAATATTAGCAGTGAAATGTCATTTCTTTTCTTTTCTATTTTCTCTCACTTTCTTGGCTTTTTAATTTTTTTTTTTTTAATGGGAAGTGTTTGGTTGAATTTGGGTATATTGTTTTTGGATTAAATGAGACTCATTGGGTTTTTAGTTAAAACCCAATAATCACTAGGTCTAATTGAGTTGATGCCCATTTAACCCAACTAATAATTGAGTGGGTTTGGGTTCAATTAGAGTGAGTGGATTTTGGTGAGTAAATTGGTTTGGGCTTACTTTGCCATCTCTACTCAAAATAGGTCTTTTAATTAAATACCCAAATCACATTCCAACAAAGGTATGAGAGCACTTGGTTATCACTCTATAAATATATATTTTCAACCAGCTGTGTCTAACATAACCATAGGAGCAATTTCGACCAACCCCATTGATAACTGATCCTTGGTGTAGTGAGTAGGCTATACTCATAGGTCCTGTCTTGCTGATCGTTTGCCAATAAGAACTACAATTTCAGCTAGGTCCTTGCTAATGACTTGCTTTGTAAACTTTGGATCCCCACAATTTCAAATGCAAATGCTAAAAGAAAATTATTTATTAAACACCAAACTAGCAAGGAAAAAATACCATTGGGAACTTGTGGTTATTGAACTTGGCCAATCTATATCCGTTATGATTACCAACACTAATAATTCTATTTGTTTTGATGAAAAACCTTATATGAAAAAATAGTTTTATGTGTTTTCTTGTATATGTTTGGTAACATAGAAAACATGGGTCAAACAAAAACTATTTATGGTCAACGAAAAACTCTATTAAAAGTATGACTTACTTTTTAGGGGTTGTAGTTAATTGAACTTAGCCAATCTATATCCGTTATGATTATCACCCCTAATTATTCCATTTGTTTTGATGTATAACCTTATGCGAAAGTGGTTTTATACGTTATTCTGTATATGATTGGCTATATAAAAAAATAAATATTTGGTTAAAGGAAAACTATCTATGGTCAATGAAAAATCCTATTAAAATAATGACTTATTTTTTAGAGATTGTTTCCCTCTAAAATTTTCTGGAAAACAACTCTTTATTTCATACTAAGCTAAATAAAAGAACCCAAAATATAATTTTCTAACTCATTTTTAAGGTCAATACCAAACTTAGAAAGATAAATAGTTTTCTAGATCATACCTTTTGGAATTAGACTATTTTTTAGAAAACGTTAACGTTGAAACAAACGATTGTTAGTAATACTTAATCGATACGTTGCTATAGTTATCAACATTACTGCCCGTTCGGTTTTGCTTGTTAATATTGTCTTATACATAGGGGTCCTATAGGCCATAGTACCAGCTATAATTAAATACGACACGTCACACGTGATGGGCATGCCCAAGCTTATTCATACCGACCTTATAAGGCTTAATTCAAAAGTTGAAACATTGTACTTGGGGATGACTCATATGATATATCTCTAGGTTACTTTCAGACGAAGTATTGTAGGAAGGAAGGGAGAACGTACCAGCAAAAATGAGCACAAGTTCGTATCGAATTTCATGCAGATGGTCACACAGTCACGGCTCTGACAATCTAAACAAATACATTGCATGTTTAACTCATGTCTTGATTTTAATTGATTTTAGTTAGTTCAAATATTGATACAGTTTTTTTTTGGTGGAATAAAATACTTGAATTCAAATTCCACCTAAAAATATTTTTGGTGTTTTGACTTGGATGATAAATTTTTTATTACATTATAAACTTGATAAGAACTTTCCCATAAAAAAAAATGACAACAATTTTAACATTTTTCAATGGTTAAATACACCACAGCCAGGGGCGGATTTAGGATTTCAAGATAGGGGGGCCGAAGTATAAGAAAAAAAAAATTAAAATAAGTATACATATAGTACTAACAAATTATCAACCATGATCAATACACAAAATCATTGTTTCTTAACACATTAAGATGCAATCATCTACTAACAAAGACAAAAAAACACAAAATAATATTATTTCTTAAGAGCATCAACTGTTGCAAAAAAAAAAAAAAAAAAAAAAAATCACAAACCAAAACTTACTTTTGCTACTTTAATATAGTATTTGAAATGTTTTGTACAATTATGTTTTTGGTATTTGGTGTTCTAAATACTAAATATGTAGCATTTAGAATATCTAATGCTAGTACTCTAATATTAGGTTGACTTAGATTTTTTATTTTAAAATTTTGTTTTTGTTAAGTTTTTGAGTTGGGTAGTTGTTAGTTGGGCTAGGCTAATTAAGAGGGAAGGAGTCTAAGTTTTTGGAAGAGTCAGGCTAGAAATAAAAAAAAATATAAAACCATTAATTTTTTTTTTTTTTTTCCTTTGGGCTAGGGGGGGCCCAATTATTTTTTTCCTTTTTGGCCCCCTCCCCCCCCCCCCCCCCCCCCCCGACTGTAGTTCTCGTGTGTTTGAAGAAAAATATGATAAAATGAAGAGAAAAGTTAACAAATGATCTAAGGAATATTAGGAAATATTTAAAAAAATTTTTATAGGAAAATAAAAAAACAATTAATTTTTTACTTTTTTTTTATTTTTTATATTTCCCATAAAAATAGTATCAAAACTTTCTTAAAATAATTTGTTAACTACTGTCAGTAGTCAACAGCACCTTAAAATGAAACAAAACTATAAAAGTGTATTTTGTTTTTTGTTTTTTGTTACTTAGTTAACTATCAACAATTAGTTGCTTGGGTATATCAAGGTAATTTGATAGGTTGAAAAATAACATCTCCATAATCATTAAAAAATAAAAAATAAAAAGTTAATTTTTTGTTCTATTGAGAGGGAAAATTGAGTCTAGGAACCATATATGTTCTTTTCTTGTCCTTTTTCTATGAGACTCAAGGAAGAATACGTATTAAACTTTGTTTAGGTCAAGATAAGCTGATTAATTGCGATATTTACTTCACTTGGGTTTGAAGTTCTTTTCTTGTCCTTTTGAAAGGATTATTATTATTATTTTTTAAGTTTGAAGTCCTGTGTTAGCCTTTAGGCCTTTGCTGCAACTGTACCATATATATGTGGATTCAAAGAAATGCCAGGATTTAAGGTCATCGAATTCTCAGTGAGGATAATTCATTTTAATGTTACTAGATATGCATGCCATGCATTCATCTCAATCCCCACAGAGATATGGTCAAATTTCAATAAGAGGTGCAAAAATATTGGATACCAAAGAAGAAGTCCCACAAAAAAGAAGCAGAAATTGTGATAGAAAAATGGCCACAGACTGGTAGGAAAGTGATAGAACATAGTATAGAAATTTGGTTCATTGCGCTTGTGTGTGTGGTGGGTATGTGATTTTCAAAGTAACGTAGGAAAACACTCTTTAAGGTTTGGTCAGACTTGATTCGATCCGGTACCGGGTATAAGCCTCAACCGTGTAGATAAAACAATCCTACTTTTTAAGTCTAGGATAAGGTGGTTGACCTTAAACTCCCGAAAGTTTAAATCATAATTAGATAAGGCAATAACTGGTGTGTTAGTGTAAAATGATGGCTTTAACAAATGTATTGTGCTAAATAAAAGCTTTATCAAAACTTCAGTGGTATATAATATTATTTTTACTGAGATTCGAAAACCCTTTTTTTAAATAAAAAAGAGTTCAATTTGTCATTTTTCTACTTTGGGTTGGCTTAAGAGATTGGTGATTGTTGCTACTCCTCCTAAAGTAAAAGTCAGTTGGTGATAAGCCCAAGTACTAAGGTCAACTGAAGCGATTGGTAGCTAAGATGTTTCCTACTTTTGGGCTAGCCTAAACATACCATCCTTGTTTTCTGGGAATTATTTGACTTTTTTTTTTTGCTGAATGGGAATTATTTGACTTTATATTCGGTTTTCTAAATTTAGATTAAAACGTTTCGGTCTTGTTTTGCTGTCCATTTTCTAGATTAGCTCATTAGTCATTGCACGCAACGCAAAGATATATAGTGTTGATTTGGTTCTTGTTTAATGGGATTTAAATGACTGGCAATATTATTTAGTTCTTTAAAAATTAAAACTCATCGCAATGTCCTTAATTTAGTCCTTTTTAAAATACCAAATGGTCAGTCATACAGTGCCAGCTTTGGCCTTTGATGTTCTTGGCAAGGTTCTTATTGCTGTTAGCCTGTTACTTTGACTAGAGATGCGCTTTGGCTTCTTCTTATTGAAAAATAATTGAATCAGACATTTTACTCAAAAAAAAAAGATTGAATCAGGCATTCATGCTGGCAGTTACAGGCCGGCCCAAGATAGAGGCCTAAGGCAAAAATTTTAATGAAAGTTTTTTATTTCTAAATATTATTTAAATAATATTTAGTTTATTTTTTATATTTTAAATCTATTATTAATTCTTATTAATTAATAAGAATAATTCACCTAGAGTGAGCTACTGATATTTATTATGTAGGTTTTATAAACTAACGTGTCACCAATAAAAAAAAAATTATTCAAAATATTCATTTATTATATCGTTTGAGTGGCACCAATTATATTTCTGTTACATTAGTTTGTAATTTTTTTGTCATAAAATTTAAATTTGTTTTAGCATTTTTCATTCACTTAATAGTGAATTGGTGATTGTGTTGTATTACTATTAATTCATAATTTTTGTGGTGTGGAGAAGATGCTAAAGTTACTACAAATTTTACTATAAAAAACTTACAAACTGATGTGACATTTCAATAAAAGAATAATGAGTATTAAATTACTTTTTGCTACTTAATTTATCTCCAAAACCTTATGTTTAGGGTGCCTTAAAAATGCATAAAAAGCTACTCCCTCCGTCCCACTTTGTTTGTCCTCTATTCCATTTTGGGATGTCCCAAAATATTGTCCTGTTTCTAAAAAAACAAGTCATTAATTTACTAATGTTCCTATTATACCCCTATTAATTTACTAATTCAATTTTTTGATAAATTTATTTAAGGGTAGTTTTGGAAACTTATACATTTTTAAAAGATAAACAAGACAATAAATAATGTTCCCTTAAAAAGTATGAATTTTCAAACAGGACAAACAAAGTGGGACGGAGGGAGTAGTTTTTATGTTTCAATTTTAAGTTCAAACAGATAAACTTTTAATGGGAAATAAGATTTTGCTAACAGGGTAATTATTGAGTATTCCTAGAGTACCATAAATAAGTACTCCTCCCATTCAGCAAAAAAAAGAAAAAGAAAAAGTACCATAAATAAGTACTCCTCCCATTCAGCAAAAAAAGAAAAAGAAAAAAAAAAGAGTACTCTTCCTCTCACATAACAATGGGTCCCACTAATTAATTTTATGATGGGACTCACAATTCATGTAAAAGGGGGAAGTACACATTTATGGTACTTCTAGAGTATTTAATAATTTTCCCTGCAAACACTCCTTCACTAATCATGACTGCTTTCAAATTTTCAATAAAATTCAGCATTTAAGAAGGTAAAGTGCCATATTCAATATGCATAGTATTTTAATTTACGGTATGCTAACAATTAACTCAATGGTAGTGTGCTCAGTGCTCACACAACTTTTTTTTCTTACCTTTGCAAAGTTATCTAAATGTGGACTGTTGAAGCAAATGATCCATTTATAAAAGTTGAAACATAGTATTTAATGTCACTATGTTTTTGTTGGGCCAAATTATCGGGCATGTCACCTTTTTTTTTATTATTGATTTCGGTCCAAGTTGGTCTATTCAGTCTAGTTTAGCCCATTTCAGTCCACTTAGGTCTAGTTCAGACCATTTCGGACCAATTCGGTCCCAGTCAGTCTATTTTGGTCCATTCGGTCCACTTTCATCCATTTCAGTATATTTACTTAATTATGGAAAAATACAGGTTTATGATGAAATTACCTATTCTAAATTTGAATTTATTAAAAAAATATAGACAACAAAAAGTAATATTATTATTTTTAATGGTTTAATTTAATGATTTGTGATATTATCCTTTTTTTTTTCTTTTTTTTTTTTATACCGTACTACAGAAGCAAGTGTTTGATCACTAGACGTTTCTAGCCATTAAAAAAAAAATTAATTCTTTGTTCTCTTTTTCTTTCACCGTGAGAAAGCACATAGAGTACATGTCAAGGATGGACTCAACTCTCAAGCATATCTTGAGGTAGCTTTTCAATTTAACTTCTCTGTAATCCCTAATTTCTTGGCTATTGGAGAGTAGTTAAACGCTTTGAAGTAGACTAAGATCTAGCAATGGGGAAGTTTGTATCTTTAGTAGCATGCCTACTTTCCCTCTAGTTAATAACCAGAGGGGAAAATATTACTTTGTGAACAAATTAAGGGAAATAAAGGCCAAATGCGAAATTTGGGTTTAGAGTTCTTTTTACTGCTGAAATTTGAAACTGTAGAGTCAAATGATTGCCTTTAGTAGACAAATTTCTAATGCCTTTGTTGTGATTGTTATGAGTATAATACTGGTCACTAATAATTTTCCAGAATAATCTGTCGAAATTAATGGCTAAATTTAAATGGCTTAGGACCAGTTCTATTGTCGTGGATTAGTGCCATGCTCTTTACAAGTACTTTTGATGCTTCAGCTGGGTTAGAAATCCTCTGCTTTCCTGTCTTGTGAAGTTATGGTGTACCATTTGTTGATTAAATTACATTACTGCATTACTGATAAGTGATAAGATGGTTTACCTTTAGTATGAACATATTAACATCAGTAATTAGCTTATCTTGAGCATAATCTAAAATTTTCTATTAGCAACAGGTGATACAATTCAGATTGATGATACAACAATCTATTCCGTTGGGGGCAAGAGTGAGAGCTTTCTCAGCTACTTATTTCCTGGATCGGGTGAATTTAGCTCTCTCGTTTCTAAGACATAAAACCTTCAATAGGTTTCTTTGTTTTTTGTTGTCTGTTTTTCAATTATTAAAATCGCCTATGAAAAGTTCTTGATTATTGTTGGTTGAATTTACCGATCTTCTTTATAATAATAGCGTGTTCCGTAGTGAGAAGTAGAACGATAGTATGAATTCTCTTATCACTTTTGGAAGGATATCATTGTTAAATTATCGATTCTCACAAAAGTTTAAACTATTGAGAAGTGATAAATTTAATAATTTAACCACATAATTCTAACAATCCATCTCATCTAGACTCAAACTCCCTATTAATAAGTGCGACCCAATTCATGGGATTCTAAATTAGTTGTAGAGTGAAAGAGATAAGAATCAAACTTAGGACATTATGCTTTAAATGACAAAGAATCCTTGTTCATTTTTTGTTTCAGTAAAAAATTATAATGGGGTATTTTAGTCATGTAGAAACAAAATTCATCCACTTATCATGTTAAAGCCAAATTCTTCTCAATCCATAGTAGTATTAAAATGAGAAATGGTATATTTAGAAAATTTTTATAGCACTTTCACTACAAATTCTAAGTAATATATCATTTTTTGTTATCACTGGTGAGCAAAAAAGTAATTTTAGTGGTGGACTCAAATTAAAACTAGTACCTAGGATTTGTTGTAAAAATGTTATAAAAGTAGTAATTAAAATTTAAATCCAGACCAATATAATTTAAAAATCATAAACCTTACTATTTGAATTAGGTCAAGTCCGAAAAGTCACTTAATTCAATCAATTGTCATTCTTGCATTTGAAACCTTATATATCCAAAGTCTATCATCTATATGGGGTGCAACCAATATCTCTTTTAAGGATTCATTTGGTTGGAGAGATGGAAAAGTGAGAGGATAGAATATATTTAGTTTTTCGTCATATGTGTTTGGTTGGAATGATGGAAAAGTGGAGAGATAGAAAACTATTTTGTTTGGTTAAAAAGAAAAGTGAGAGAATAGAAAATATGGTTTCTATAAATTTACCCTAATACCCTTATACAAAAATTTTCATAAAAGGCTAGATTCAATTATCTTTTATTGGAAAAAAAAAAAAAAAACCTAATGCACAAATTATAAAATATAAAATAAAATAAAAACTACACACCAAATACAAAACACACACAGTCCAAATAAATAAATAAAAATCCACGCAATATATAAAAAGAAAACTTGAAAACCCTATTAAAAAAATACAAAACTCAAACACTATTAATTTGCTAATCCGACAAAGAGCGATATGGCAACTGGAGCTCTAGATGGGTGACTAGAGAGGACGATGACGCAGGTGGAGGACCATTGGCGGAGGTTAAGCGGGGCGAGCGAAGACGACAACCATAAATCCAACGAACAGTTGGTTTGTTGTAGATGTGAGATGTACGACAGAGATTTATGGGTTTTATAGTGTCAGCTTGGCTTGAAACTCGCCATGAATTGTCCTTGGCTCGACTGGAATCATCCTTGATTCAATTGTTCTTGTGAGGGTATTTGTGTCATTCTATTTAGAAACCCATTTTCACGTCTTTTCTCTCCAATTTGAGAGATTGTCTTTTGGGGGCCTGAGGAGAAAACATTCGAGCCCCACCAAAATCCTTCCCATTTTCTCCCCAACCAAATACTCCAAAAAACCATTTTTTATCCACTTTTTTCTCCCCATTTTTCTCTCTCTCCAAAAATCTTCCCAACCAAATGAGGCCAAATTAAACAAATTCTTGACGGATATGTAAACTGTGCACCTTGTTATCTTTAAGAAGTAGCTCCACTAATGGTGATTATCCACACAATTAATCAAAAGTAAAATGTTGTGTTCATGGTTATTAAACTGTACTTGTGGGGGCCTGTCAATCAACAGGCCCATTAAGGTCAGGATCGTTGGGCCTGTGGCCCATCCGAGGATGCATATCCGTCCGAGGAGGCCATGTCAGGTCACCAGGCAATTGCCGAAGGGGGGTGGTGGTCAATATCACGAAGGTAGAGTTCTGTATTCGTCCGAGGACACTATATTCCTCGGCAGTATGCGTCCGAGGACGATCAGGACGCGGTCTTGTTGCAACCAGACCCCAGAATTATGTCACCACTGAAGATAGGATAACAGACCAAGGGTAAAAGAGAAAAGGCAAACAAATATCTATAACTACAGCTGCCTCCGCATTAATTACCTCTCAACCAACTCTCTGGCCGCATTAATGTGGAGGTGATACCTGAACAGTAAGGAGGCAGCCTTACAGCTGCCCATAGGAAGTTCTAGGAGGTGCTAGATGGGACAGAAAGAGATCCTCCGAACCCAACCTACACGTGTGCGGTGAGGATGGAATACAAAGGGTGGTATATAAACTGAAAGAAGAACATGCAAAAGGGGGGATCGGAACAAAAAAAAAAGAAAAAGAAAGAAAACCTAAACCAAAGAAGAAGAACGAAAAGAGAAAAAGAATTGTATCGATTACCAAACAAAACGATCGTTGTGCCAGCTTTGGGCTTTCAATGTACGTGAGGGTGAGTCTTTTTATTATAAAAAAGTTAACCTAGTTCTTTACATCCACGCTCTACAAATCATATTGTTTGGGCCTATTTACGTACGAACCCAGTATCGTGTTGGGTGGTTACAAATCGTGTCCTTACAGTACTTATTTTTCATTTTTTGTTTAAATATGTAACTGAATTTAACATCTCATCAACAAATTTAAAAGAAAGAAATAATAAGTTCAGTTATCAAACAAAAGATGAGAAATAAGTACAGGCTTGATATGTGTTAAGAACAAGACTAAGGGTGTAGTTGAATTGAAGAAGGGTAAAGCAGAAATGAAGGAAAGATGTAAGTCTGGTTTGAAGAACATTGCACAAACAAAGCAGGATAATGAGATAATCAAAGGCTGAATCAAAAGAAGCTTAAAGTATGGTTAAAGAAGATTATTGTTGCAATATTAAAGAGTTAAATAGAAGCGTGTGAGTTGCACGTGAGAATGAGTAATCAGTTATTTAGTTAGCAGTAGAATGACACTTGTCATAAGCTTATTGGAGGAGCAAAATTAGGAAATTCTGTTAGAGTTTGTTAGAGGTTTTCCCGCGTTTTTCTTCTTCTTTCTGGTCTGTAACTTCTAGTATAAATAGGTATTGATGTGTAAATTAGTCAGTCCTTTGTAATACATAGATTGAGCAATAAAGTTCTCTCTTTCACTCAGAATTTTCTCTCTGTTTTCTCTTGAATCTTCTTGAACTCTCTGTGTTTTCTTTCTTGATTTGAAGCCTGTTGTTTTAGCTTATGATTTTTAACAATATATGTCATTGCAGTATATCTAAAGCAACTATATATATTGATCATTATATTGCGAGTTCAAATGGAAAAAAACAAATTACTTGTTGGCACAATATATTTATAAGGAGTATCAGTGAGATTATAAAATACTCCTGCAAAATATATATACCCCACAACCCACTAAATGCTTTAGATTATCACAGAACACGTTGTCATGTCACATGTGTACAGAATAAAGATAATTACAATAGTCGAACATGGCCTGAAAAGCAAAAAAAAGTGATACACAAACAACTTTTCAAAAAACTCTATTATATTCATCTAATAACACTCAAAAAATAAATATTACACACATATCTAGTAGCACTCGATCGAGAAAAACATATGACGTACCTCAAGTTGTAGTACTATTGGATCAGTTGTCTTTGAAGACGTCTCAAACTATGCTAGTGATACCATCAGAATCAAGACTTGGATTCGTCAATTCACTATTGCTCATAGTTCACTCAATACAACTATCTGATTCCAAGACGGGTTCAACAACACGAAATGATAACACGTCCTGATAGCTAATTACACCACTGGGATTGATTTCCTCCTGGGCTGCATCTGCATTCTGCTGCAGCTCAAATGCAAACTCGAGCTTTTCCATCACATCATTCATCTTAGGTCGTTGGATCCCTTGATCACGCACACAACTCTCTGCAACCTCCACGTACACTTTGAAACACTCTGGTGCTATCTTACCCTTTAGATAGGGATCAATGATCTGACCAATGGTCCCTTTTTCAATGCATTTCCGAGCCCAATTGGCCAGATGCCATTGCTCATGTTCGAGTTTTGTATTCAATGCCTTTTGGCCACATAACACTTCAAACATCACCACACCAAATGAGTACACATCAGATTTATCTGTTAGTTGCTGACGCCTTGCATAATCTGGATCTAAATACCCCCATGTTCCCTTAACTAGGGTACTAACAGCAGTGTTATTCAATCCCATTTTAGACCACCCAAAATCCGAAACCTTAGACACCCATTTCTCGTCCAATAAAATATTTGTTGTCTTCACATCGCGGTGGATAATTGGGTTCTTCATGCCTGTGTGGAGGTAGTGCAAACCACGTGCCGCCCCGAGGCATATCTCGAGCCTTTGTTTCCAAGTGAGAGGATCATTGTTGGTGTCGAAGAGACGAGCACTTAGGGTCCCATTTCTCATGTAGTCATAGACAAGGATCATCTCACCCTCATCGATGCAGTATCCAATGAGAGAGACAAGGTGGACATGGCGAAGCTGGGAAAGCATCCTGATCTCAGTCTTAAACTCTCGCGCACCTTGTTGAGACTCGGGGTTCAAGCGCTTGATTGCCACAGTCCATGTACCCTCGTCAAGGAGACCCTTATATACATTGCCAAAACCACCTTGGCCGATAATAAGTTCTTTGTGGAAGTTGTTGGTTGCTGTTCTGATTTCGTTTAGTGAGAAGTGGCGGCATAGTTCTTCGGGCAATGACAAGGCCTTTGCCCTTTGTGACTTTCCTCTGTATGGATCACGCCAGCACGTGAATTTCATTAGTTGAACCATGTAACTCAGTGAAGTGAGTACCACTAAGAAGCCCAGACTTCCAATGGCAAGGAATATTGTTTTACTTGTTTTGGGATCGTTGGCTGACGAGGCAGGTAGAGTACTGTTCACCGTTGCAGGACTGGGTCTGGCAAGGTTATGTTCTGGCCCTTCTGGGTTGATTAGTTTGAACACTTCCACACCGTTTAAAATGGAACCGTTTGAAATGGGACTGTAGTCAAAATAACTAGAGTATATTTGAATGGGGAGAAACTTATTGTTGTCCCCAACCTTTTCTTCTTTTGATAGTACTACATAATCTTTGTAAATAGGCGTATCGCGATTGCCAGTCCACCATATTACATCAGCATCATCTTCAGCTGACTTATAGTCTATATCTATTCTGAATGACCTTTGGCTAATGTGGCTTATATTGAGGTCTATTTCACAGAAATGGAGTCTCACCAGGTAATTGAATCCAGAATCAACAGGTAATTTCCAATACAAAAAATAACCGGTCCTTGCAGATCGATAGACATCATCTGGTGCAGTGTAATTTTCTATTTTTGAGTAGTTTGGCATCAAAGATGGGTTACGAAGGACTACGGTATCTGAAGTCCAGAGATAATTTATATCCGCGGACCATTCTCTAAAGAAGCCAGTGTCTTCTGCAGGTAATATCAAGCTCCCACCCACGTTTAATCGAAAAACCATCTGGAGTGCCATGTTGTAGTTTATGTAGAATCGAAGACTTTCGCCAACATAAGGAGGGATTTTCTCACTTTGAGTTTGACCTTCAGGACTGTAGTACAGGTCTTTAGGCATGGAGACAATCTCAATTCCATTAATGAAAGCATAGAAATTACTAGTAGTATCTGACAAAGGGACGAAGGTTATATTCAATTTTTTATTAACTTCGTCGACGTAGATGCAGAACTCTAAAATCTCTTTTTGCATAGTAGAATCATAAGAACTAGCACTGAATTCTCTAAGTAAGGTGAACGCACCTGCTTTGACAGTGAAAGAGTCCTCAGACTCCTGAAAACCTGAGTAAGAGGCGGGGTAAAAGTGCAACCGAACAAATTTCGGGCCAACAGTGAGTGGAAACACGTACGTGAATTGAGAATAAGATATACGTGCTGTTGTGTAGGGGGCTTTTATAACTGTGCTTTCTTCTGGAGTTTGAGAGGTAACAGATTTGAGATTATGTTCTTCTTTGGGAAAGAACTTGGACTGAAAGTCTCCACTCCAGTAGCGCCCATCCATACCCTTCGACTTGCCTGAAGTGCCACTGCCACAGTCAAGGGTAATATCCTCAACAGCGATGTAACGAGGAGGTGTCGAAGAAGATACTGTGATAATGATATGATAAATAAAAAAGAATATGCAGAAGATGGAGACGATAGGTGTGAGCTTGGAGAGTTTCCCCATGGGAGCAAAGCAAGAAGATCATTCACTGCAACCAATTGAAGTAAAAGAAAGAAAAAGGAATTGAGAGGAAAAGCAAAAGCTCCTTTCTTTTCTTTTTCTTTTTTTTTTAAGTTTTCAATTAATCTCTCTGTTTTATTGTTATGAGGTACTGCTGAAGAGGAGACGAGGCGAGGACTCGAGAAGTTGTTTGTTGGGTACAGTACTAGTTTACAAATCCAATCCCATTGCTGTGTTTTTGCCTCATGCTCTTAGTGGAAGACCTTTTGCAGCTTTGCTTGCCTTTTTGAGTCAATCAGCATTCGAATTTCTTATTTATCTTTTTTTTTTTTAAAAGTATGAATTTAGTTCTGTGGCCTATATAATTTCACTAATTTGCTTCACTTACCATATGACGTAAAGTGATGAAAATCAGTCAATAATTATGTCCTGACTTTTGTTCTTTTGCCTTTATAATTTGCCCCACAACAATTTGATGGAAGGTGATGATCCTCTACTTTATTTTCCACTTCAATTCTCCAGTTTCGTAAAATCCAAACATTGTCTCCACGCGTTTATTTTCTCAGGGTCAGGAACTAACTAGGAATCTGCGTCTGCCTTAATTTCTTATTTTTAATTATTCATTTCTGGATGTATAGGTTACAGCAACTTATCAATTAGTAATATGAGCACTTCGGTTATCCAATAATAGGAGAAGAAAGGTAGGCATGTCAAATTAATTACTACTTGCTTATTATCACTAGTTTTTATTTTTATTTATTTATTTTAAGCATGCTACTTTGGATTTTAAGTTGGATAAAAAGCCTCAAATAACACATTCAAAAACCAATGAGTGTTTTCATTTAATGGTAAAAATGGCAATCATCAGAAGCGGATGTCATATATTGAAACTCTCTCTCTATATATATATATTAAAGATTCATAATATTACTTCTATAAGCATTTTTACTTGTTGATGTGGTAGATTGTTATTGGTAAATAAAATAAATGATGTCAATAATAGATCTAAAACTAGTTACTACTTGTCAACTTGAATGAAAAATATTGTCAAATATATATATATATATATATATATATATATACATATATTTGTAATTACTCTTCAATAATTAAGATACCAAAGCTTTTTTTTTCTGCCCATAGTAGCTTTCCCACTAGACGAGTATTTAATTATCAAATAGTTGATGCTGAGATGAATACATGTCACTCCAGTGACCAGACGAGTATTGAATAGCTTAGGGGGACCCCTAATTAAGGTACAAAATCAGGGCCACGCTTCTTTGAAAATGCATGGAAAAGGAGACATAAATTTGTTGTGGCTTTGAAATACAAGCCAATGAGCCATATTCAAGACGTCTTAATATTGATGAGCCTTTACCCAATTATGGTATCTAAATGTATGATAGGAAATCTAATGTGATATTGAGAAATTAAAGAGACTTATGGTCCATTTGGATTGAAGGGGAGGGAGGGGGAGTAGAATAGAGTAACATGGAATTGGCTCAAAATTAGTTTATTTTTCCCAACTCTACTTTATTCTACTCTCCTCCGCTTCCCCTCCTGTTGGATAAACACATGGAAAATACAGTTTTGTATCTCATACAAAAAATACGTAGCGGAATATAAACGGGTTTACTTTATTCATGAGAGATAACATGTAACCTTGAATTCTGGAAACAAAGAACAAGAAAGGCGTACCTTGATATAGCGAAATTCAAAACAAATTAAGATTGGACTTGGGAGCCTTTCAATCTTCACTCTAATTCCACAATGTGCCCAAGATGTGTGGTCTCTTAATCAAATTCTATATGTACTTGTTCAAGAGAATAACCAAGTGTCTCTCTTAAGAAAAACTCAGATCTACTTCTCTTTTTAATCATACATATATTTTTGCACTTAGCAGTAACTTTATTTAATAACTCTTATTAAATAAATAACTGATTATCTAATTGAGTTAGCCTTTTGGGCCAGCCCAATTGGGCTTTAGTGTGGGACTTGGAGTGGGACCAAAAGGGACAAATAAAGCTCTAGCTCCAATGGGCTTTAGACTTATTTGTCAACTTTTGACAAGCCTAAAGTAACTATTAATTATATTTAATACCACTATATAAATATAATTACACTCTAGGCCTTATCAATAAATTATATCTCAAGATTTTATTAAATTTAAAACTTCTTCATGAAAATATTCGTAGTGATACAATGTCATAATGTGTAACTGTTACTTTGAAGATTACTACATCTTAATCCTTGAGTGTCTGGTTTAATCTTTTAAGTTATTCATATATATTTTATGAAATCTAATTTTATAAAACATAGACTTTAGTAACTCTTAACTAAAGTGGCTAGGCCTAACATTCTGAATAACCAAACTTACTAAACTTATCTCAAGGGAATATTTTATATCTATATAAAGAGACTATGAATTCCATCTTTAGAATATGTGTTCCTTCAACATTATGTGTGGTTGCCCAATGTTGAGGGTCATTTGTGAGAGCCCAGGCAGACAGAAAGAAAGCCCAATAATAAGGGCAACAAGGAATTGACAAAATGGATGGCAAAAAACCATTAGGCCCAAACGGCAAGAATAATGGATCACAGGCCCAACAAATAAACAAATGGGTCTTGAAGAGGCAAGTGGGCTCAAAGAAGCCCGGAAAAAAAGAAATGCTATCCCATGGGCAATGTATGAGGTAGAAAAAGCGAGAAAGGGTCGCCGCAGGCCCAAGGCAATGCAAACTAAGGAAATAAGGGGTTTATGGCAGGCCCATGAACCCTAAGGATGAGAATAAGGTTATTGGGTCAGGGAAGCCCAATGAAGTTAGTAAAAAGCCCATGGGAGTGTGGAATTAGCAAATGGGCCGAGGAAGCCCAAAGAAAGTAAACGGGCCGTGGATGCTCAAAGGAAAGCCCAAAGGGACATAGGAGCCCATAAGTAAAAGCAAAACAGTGGCCATGACAAGCCACTAAGAGAAGGAATAAACGGCTGGCCCAAAAGAGGCCCAATAGGATTAAGTTATTACGGCAGGAATAACAGTACAACGTTGCAAGAAATAAAGAAAATCGAGAGTGGGTCAAAGAAATGTAAGGCCCATCATCAGACAAAGTCCAACTCATGAATGGAGCGGGAAACCAAAGAAAAGCCCACATAAAAGGTCAGAAAACACGAACGAAGAGTCTCCAGATCACAGCAAACGCATGAGCAACAGGCAGACTTTTGGACATATCTGAAAGGAAAGCACGCGTAAGGCCCAGACACCACCAGCCTGTACCCAGCCAATATGGTTTGAGGTAAAGGGGGTATGGTTTGGTGGTGGGGAGAGGGGAAAAGACTTATTTTGCGGCTCCTGCCCAAGCCCTTTTGGGAGGTACATCCTGCTGGGATGACAGACCACCCAAAAAAGGCAAGGTTGAGGGGGGAATCGTTAGGTGCATGCCTTGAGGGAAAGAGAGAGAAAACATTTATACCGTGGCAGGAAAGAGTGCTACGGTGGACTGAGGAATGAAACAAACATGCCTTTGCCTGGCAAGGGTGAGACACATAGACGAACCCTTTGGTGGTCGGCAAGTACGCCCAGACCAGACAAAGGCGGTTAAGGGGCAAAGTAGTAAAACATTGGCCACGACAGGCACTATAAAAGGACCTTTGCTGTGCCTTGAGAAAAAGATCTAAAAACAGAGTATTCACGGAGTAAAAAAGAAAACAAAGAAAGAAAAGAAGAAGATAAGAGAGAAAACAGAGGAAAGAAGAGAGAAAACAGAGGAAAAAAGAGAGATAATACAATAGGCATGCACCAGTAGGTCGAATTTCCCTCTCTCCCCCTTTAAATCCTGCTCTCTTCCAAAACGCAAACAAGGATTCCTTTTTGGGCAATAACCATTCAGGTCCGACTCCCTCAAAACCATTAATCCCCACGGCAGGATCTTTTCCTGGGAGATTATTTGCATTGAGAGGAGGCGTTCTCCCCTCTTTGGTTTTGTTTCGGCGGACCAAACTTAAAACTTGATTCTATGCCCGTTCTTGATTAGTTCATATTATTTTCTTTCTCCTTTACTTTCTCTGTAAATGACATTATCACGACTGTAATCATCTTTCATAAGTAGGGATTACTTGGCCATTTTTATTAAATAGTCGTAGTACTTTGTTTTGCTGTTATTACTATATCTGCCTGCCGTAACTCATCTGAAACAGTTCTGCTTGCCGCAAGCCTACTCCTGGCAGACAAGGCATAGTTTGTGCACAAACCGACCCAAGTTGAGTTACAATTGGACCGGCCCCAACTCCCTTACTCAGAAACATTCGGGCCCATTACCGCAGGAGGCAACCCAGCCCAACACACAATACGCAAAAAAAAGGCCCCTACACCCAACATACTGAGATTTTGACCGTTTGTCTAGGTCTCAATCTTGATATATTAAAACAACCTATATTTCATGATCAGGTTCACTATTCCCTCAAAATTGAGAGTTTATGTAAATGAGAAGTCGTGAGATTTATTATTCATTTGATAGTCGTTAATAGAATAATAAATCTCATAACGGTTCAGTTCAATATGTCTTATACACTTGAAAAATATTAAAATATCAATTAGAAGTCTCCACTTCCATGGTCAAGACAAATTATCTTAATTGACATGTTATAGTCTTCGCAGATAAAATATCTAATTTCATCACTGATTACGAACTAAGATTTTGAGTTTACAAAAAACTTGTGATTTATATCTTCTGTAACTAAATCATATACTATGCATCTCAAGGACTATATGATAATGTTCAAACATTCATGCTACCATTATTTTAGATATAATAATAAAACATGTTTATTATATAGAACATAATGTCATACATAGCATGCAATAGGATTTTAGGACACTAATCCTAACACCTCCTTCCTCCTTCAATTCAAACAGGCCATTAATTTGTCACCCTCCTCAAGTCAAGCCTATATAAGTACTTCAAAAATACTCCAACCCACCTTGCCTGACTCATAAAGAAGTCCAATTTCAACAAAAAAATAAAATAAAATAAAGAAGTCCAAACCAATTTGTGCACAAATAAATATTTTATGATATAATTAGAACGGTTAAAACTAAGTCATTATTGGAATAATAATTAAGTTTATTTTTATTGATAAGTTAGAGGTGCTGTTTGTTTTACTAATCTTTTTGTTGGTCTGCAAAAGTGAAGTCATATTGGATTGTAGAGAAAGGATAAGCAGCAAGAATAAGTGCTCAAGTAAAAAGTATGTAATACTACACAGTATTATGGAAAATGAACTAACAAAAATGAAACAGGACGTAAAGAATATAGATTGTATTTCCTTTGAACTTGTAGCTTCAATCTCAACCTGAAACCAGATCAAATATGAAAATGAGATTAAACTTCAAATATTTGAAAAGAACTATAGAGATATCAAAAATTACAAATCAAATCCAATGCAAAAGCCAAACCTCCATAATCGAATCTCCAAATATTAATGCAATTTTGCCAGTTTTAATACTTCTTGATAAACATTTCTAGTGCATCCATCATTTGAGTCTTTACAAAGAGGTTGGCCTAATGAGTACCTTCACAGAGTTTGTTGTTGTTGCTCTAGAAAGAGCAACATATAATTGTCCATGTGCAAATACTGATTGAGGAAGATAGATACCGACAAAATTTAATGTTTGGCCTTGAGCCTTGTTTATGGTCATAGCAAAGCTTAGACGAATAGGAAATTGAGTTCTTTTGAATGGGAAATGATATTTTGCATTCTCATATGGTTTTAATGGAATTCTAGGTATAAAGACTCTTTTTCCACGATGATCACCCACATCAATTTCTGCATCTATGACATTTGGTTGAAATGTATAGCATATTAATCTTGTTCCATTGCATAAACCTTCTGTAGGGTCTATGTTCCTCAGCAAAATTATTGGGCAATTCAATTTTAATACTAACTCATAAGGAGGAAGACCATTGGGTGTTAAGCTATTCAAGAAATCTTCTTGTTGACCTTGTTGACAACAATCTATAGTCTCATCGAAGCTATAATATCTAGTTATAAGTCCTGGTAGTTTATCTATAAGGATACAATTTATTTCATTGATATCATCATTTTTAGGTGTTAATATTGCTCTATCTATCATAAGATCTACACTATTTGAATATCTCTCTATGTTTGGGAAAACAGCCTGTATTAAAGTACTGAGAGAAGCAAATTCATCTTTATAAGGAATAATCATAAAGGGAGGAAGCTTTATTTTGTCATCAATTATTGTTATCTCTATTCCATCACCAATTCATAATAAATAATCACAGAATAATTGATCAAATTTAACTCTCATGTTTTCTGTCAGTTTTAGTTTTTCTAAACTGGGCCATAAATCTGATTTGACTAAGCTTGTATTAACTGTTTCTTGTCTTGTTCCCTTGGGAACAACGGGTAAAACTTGACGAAAGTCACTGCCAAATACAACTACTTTACCACCAAATTGTGAACAATTATCCATTATATCTTGGAGCATTTCTTGAAAAGCTTCCATCATTTGTCTCTTTGACATTGGTGCCTCATCCCAAATTATAATTTTCGCTTCTCATAACAACCTAGTAGTACCACTTTGTTTGCTAACAGCACAAGTTATGCTCTCTTCTTCTTTGACTGGAATCTTTAATCACGAGTGTGCTGTCTTGCCACCTGGTAATAAAGATGCAGCCAATCTTGATGTTGCAGTAGCAAGAGCAATAAATCCCTTTGATCTAACTGCAACAAGAATCGCTCGATATAGATATGTTTTACTTGTACCACTTGGCCCATCAATGAAAAAAGCACTAGGTTTATCTTTGATAACTCTTTCCAATACCATGTCATATGCATATCTTTGTTCTTTATTTAAGTTTGATATTGCGAGAATATCTTGTTCTGACACAACTATCTTCAATTCATCTTCAATTTCTTTTGATCCTTTTTCTTCCTCATCTAAACTAAGCTTACTATCAGTCAAACCAAAAATGTCCACATTCTTTCCCATTTTCAAGCATGCCATTAATGTGTTGCAACACTTTTATCCTTATGCTCTCTAGAGATAAATTGCCAAATTTCTTATAATCTTCAGACATTGGCCCTTCAAACTTTTTCCATAATGCTTTTGGATTGCTTGGATTACAATAAACTAATATTGTAGCAAACAAACGACGCAAACAATAAGGCATTTGATAAAGAGATGCTTCTTGTAAACATTGTTCTAGATTATTATCAGATTTAAGCAATCCACATAAAAGTGCAGCCTCACGAAATGATGGCATAATAACTCCATTGATGGTCTTCAAATCTAGGAATGAAGTTGCACCTTTAAGATGGTTAAGCATTAGATGTAAATAATATCTATCTCCTTCAATTGGATTTGCCACAACAATTCTACCATAATTTGTTTTCTTGGAGTCCATAATTTGTTTCTTTGATTCCATACAAAATGCTCAAGAAATTCGTTGTATAAAATCTTTTGTGCTTCTTTGTTTGTCTGATCCATTCTAAAGTATTCAATAAGCATTGTTCTTGATGAGGAGTCATCATTTATTATTCTTGCAAGATTGTCATATTTTCTAAAACTAATAAGCTGTTGGTCCTCTAAATGTAGCTGCAAGCTCATTACTGCTGGGTAAATCTCACTAAGCACAAAGCCATAGATTCTCCACATAGCCTCAGGGGGGAAAATCCAACGTGTAGACTGAAATATTTCAATTTCATTTACATTAGCTGAACTGTCTTGGGAAATCACATGTAAGGCAATCCTATCATGACCCTTATATATATATATATAAATACTTCAAAGCCTTAATTGTTGAACATATTTCTACATTGATGTTTCAATCAAATTTTGCGACTAAATATGGGTTATGTGGTACAACCCATCGATTATCCAAAATATGGCCACATACGTTCACTGTTTTACCATCATTGCGTCGCCTATATATTGGATAAGAATTTCTTCCTTGAGTAGTTACTGGACAAAACTCTTTAGGATAGTGGTTTTTACACTTCCCATTCTTCTTTGTACAAACATTTTCTGGATTCAAAATGCCACAAGGTCCATGCATCATTTGTTTCACAACAACTGAGAATAAATGAGGATTTTCAGATTCATCTGAAAGTTCTGCACTAACAATTCTATTAAATGCCTCAGGTGACAGAATTTTTGAACCTGATTTTAGTATAATGAGAAAATGAACATGTGGAAGGCCTCTTTTTTGGAACTCTAGAACATAAACATGGGCAGCAACTAGTCCGAATATTTCCTTTTTGAATAGACCATTCTTAAGTTCTTCTAGTTTAATTCTGAACTAAATTTGGTCTGTTATGTGCTTCCTCACCAGGATTCAATTCTTGCAGGATTTCTGGCCACCTAGGATTACAAGTCAGTATAAGAAAAATGTCTGGTTTTCCAAATCATTGTACTAATGCCACTGCATCTAGATATCAACGTCGCATATCTCTTGGCCCACCTATAAATGATGCAGGCAAAATAATTTTACGAGCAACTCTAGAACCATGCGTTTCACCCATCACAATGCTATCGGTGATACCTTGATATAATTTAGCTCGAATCTCATTTTGTTGATTTCGGAAAAAAATCTAGCCTAGCTGTCTCAATTTTAACATATATAACTACAACATACTGTTGCAAAAGGCGACCTAAATGTAATAAGATCGACTCCTCGTGAGATCTTATTTGTAACTTATAACAATAATACTCTCGACACGAAACCATACCTCTCCTCTTCTTGGAACTTTTTATAACTGAAATATAAATCACCAAAACATTAGATTGTAGTTTTAGACCTATTCAGTAGATAAAACTAAAATTTTCTAGATTCTAATTTTAGATCTTCCTTGTGCTTCTTTTTATATGAGATCATCAACTGATGTGATTTCAAAAGGATTGATTAGTGATTGGCTTTTGCAAGATGATCCCCTTCCTGTCTTATCAAATTTTTTTTTTATTCCTTGATGCCATCCCATATCTCCAAAAGGAAATAATAAAGGATATTGTGAAGGGTCATAACATCCGTAATAATGCTGAACTTTATGACAAAATCCCGAATGACTATAAACAATGATATCACGCTCTGTACATTCACCAGTTTGGTCATTCTCAAGCCATATTGCAGCCACTTGTGAAGATGATGGAGCATTATATATACATTGATCTAATCCAGAATCAGATCGTATAACAACTTGGTGATCTTTCACGTTAGATATATTGTTAAGACTACGGAAAAAGGAACAATATGAATTAATCTCTAATTGATCAATGAGCTGACTAAGTATTTCTAGGTTCAACCTATCTGAAATATGGATTCTATTATCAATCTCATGATCAGTATCGTAGAAATAGAGTTGCAAATAAGAAGGATGACCATCTGATGGTATCAATTCATTAATGTAATGATAAACCTGTCCTTGAACTCTAAATGTATATATTCCTCTGTCTCTTTTGCAAAGATCTTTATCATACTTTACACCAAATGATGTGAAAGAAAATGTGTTATTGTAAGTTCAAACATATTTACGAAATTCAACAGCATTTGATAAAGATGAAGTGAAGAACTCATACAGTTTCTCAGGAACAACATTAGAAACTAAGAAGATTGTACCATTAGAACAGCAAAAACCTCTGGGTTCTCAATAAAATCTCTTTGCGTGGCAATATTTGCAAGGTGGAACAGCTAACAACAAATCTGACTTGTGTGGTATTTTTAACAAAGTATCCTTATCTGTCTTGTGTAAATGAACATAACCACTTGCGAAATTGCTAGCTTGATTTGAAGAAGAACCTATAAGAGTTTAGACAGTAATTATCATTGCTCTTATATTTTTTCCAATATAGTGAAAAATCATACTATATTGATAGTCATTTCAAAAAAAAAAAAATTGACCTCTCACCAATCTCATAAATACTATAAGCCTCAATTTGAACTTTTCCTTTACTAGTTGAGCCAACATTAAGTTGATGAGAAGGCTGGTCACCTAAACAAACGAACAGAACACACACACACACACACACACACACACAAAAAAAACTATTCCTGAATTTTACTAATTTCCTTTTATAAAACTCATTTCCCAACTATCTTACTTGCTTGTTTACCATGATCGCCATCATTGATCACAATATTTTGATGCCTATTGCTAAAATTCGATGAAGAATTTTCACAATCAATCATAAGCTTCCTCTTCCTTGCATATGCCTCCCTTTTCTTACTTAATAGCTATTGTTTCTTTTCTCCTGAAAGTGTTGCATACCAATTCCTTTTGTTCTTTGCATCACTCATTTTTTCTGCACACACTTCTTTTTTCTTTTTCAAGATATTTTCGTTACAGTCAGTTAACGACGCACTGTACCGTTTTCTCTTATTCGGACTACACGTCGGTTTCTTACTTCTATCGTCAGCCATAATCTTTAAAACCCAAATGCTAAATAAGAATTTCATCTATATAAAATGGTCTAATTACTCATGACACACAACAACTCATTATACTGTCAAATATAAAATTCATATCACAACACAATCATAAAAAAAAATGTTAATTTTGATTTTATAATCTCCAAACCAAAATCGACCATTGAAAAGAAATCTTTCATACCAACAATCATTCAAATTGCAAATTTTTATACAAATTTAAATAATACTCAAAGAACAAATTGAGCAAGGAATGTTAACAGCCAATATATAAAATATACAATCATTAAATATTTTGTAAAATCCAAAGGTACTTTACTCGCTTCCTGAGAACTTGAAATGACTCCAATTTGATTGCATCCAAATACTGAAGAAGCTACAACATAACAAACAATTGAGAACAGTGAGTGACTAAGAGAGGTTACCGAAATAGGGACTGGCTCTAGTAATTTTTTTTCTTTCTTTTTCTTATCTCTATCCCTCTCACTGCCTCCTGTGTTTGTGTTTATCAATAGAAAGAAGATAAAGTCAAAAGTAGCTGGTATTTTTCTGATTATAAAGGCAAGAAAACTCCAGAATTGAAGAGGAAAAGACCAAAAAGAGCTCCAATTTTTTTTACCTCACACATACCATTAGGAGCAACAAAGTAATTCAAAGCCCTCTTGAGTCTGTACACGTTGGCAACATTATAAAGTTGAACTTCTGGCAGCACCATAAAGTTGATAAATAAAAAGACAAAAAAGACCTGACTTTTTCTTTAGCTAGCAAATGAAGTTAGGAGTAATTATGTAATTTTACCAATCTGTTGAGCTTTTAATGTATTAAGTTTTTTAGTGTCGTTTTGCCAAACACAAACAATTTAACTGTTCTTTTTTTTTTTTTTTTTGGGCTGAACCTCTAGTTTGTGTTTTGTTCCTAGACATGTGATTCTATGTATGTAATAAAGGCTCTTATTGGCTCGGTTTTTTCTTTTTTTTTTTTCTCATAATCTTTGGTATGTTATCAACTTACCATGGTCTTAGATTTTGGGCATGTTCCGTTTTAGAATTTCCAGGGCTTGGGTTTAATGTGGAGCCGTTGCCAGTTTGCTAGCCTAATTTGGGCTGGGCTTAAATAAAAGCCATTTGGGTTGATCTACTGGCTAGCCGAATTTGGGCTTATTTTACATGTTTTAAACAGATTTTGAGTCAATCTTGGGCCTATTTTGGGGCTGGGATTGATTTTTAACATTCTGTTATTGCATTTTATCAGAATTATGAAAATCCCCCTCGTTTTGCTTGTAAGTTTGATAAGTGAAATGATTGTTCTCATTTGACTCTTAGTTCTAAGGACAACCTTTTTCCTCAACAATAAATACACTTTATTAACACAAAGAAACAAGAAGGAAAAGGATGATAAATGACTTAGGAAAATAATTGTAATTTACAAATAGAGGATGATAATGGCATGTTCAATAGGGCCAGCTCAATGGGTGATGTAATTGATGCAATCGTTTAAGGCCCCCAAATAAAAGAAGGCTCCCACTTGTTAAAAAAAAATTTAAGTACTTTTATTGGTCAATAAAATGCACTAAAAATGCCTCATTGTATCCTAAAATACAGATGATTAAAAAAGGAAAAAACAAAAATAGTCAAACTTTAGCTAACAAAATTAAATTTTAGGAGACAAATTTATGAACTCATTCTTAAAATATGTTAAAATCAAAATTAATACCAGACAAATTCATTAATAATACAACGTAATTGTTTTGCAATATGCTAAAATAGAGATTATAAATTTCAAAAACAAAAGAAAAATCTCTCATTTCTCTATCTCTTTGCCTCTCCATCTATATTCTTACCCTTTTTTTCTTCATCTTGATTCTTGATCTTTTTCTATAAACTCAATCTAGCTTGAAATTTTTCTTTGTTGATTTCCTTTAATTCACAGTATATTCAAAATTGAAAATGGGAAGCATGGGCCGTGTGCATACCAGAGGTAATCTTCTCCCCCTCTCTATCTTTCCAAAAATTAAGATGAGGAGTCTGCTATTTATTCAACTTAAATTATATATATTTTTAGTCTATTTCACTGCATGATTGATTGATAGGAGTCATAGGACATGTTATTTGCACATAGCCAAAGGACAGGCTGCACAGCAGCACAGGGCTGCACAGTTGCGCATTGCACAGCAGCACAGGCTGCTTGCACACTGCACAGTTGCACACTGCACAGGTAGCATATGCTGCACAGCCCACAGTTATAGGACAACATGTTTTCTTACTTTATCAATTATTATAAATTATTAAAAAGAAGTTTGCATCTGCAAAAAGAAGTTTTTCAAAATTAAAATTAATAAAATCTTATTTAAGGTCTACTATGTCACAAGAAATATTAGGTGGATTAACTATATTATCAATTGAAAAAGAAATGTTAGAAGAACTTAAACACAAAAACTTAATTAGTAATTTTGCATCTCAAAAAGCAAGAAAAATAGATTTTAAATTAAAAAAAATCAATATATATTATTTGATTAATATTTAAATATAAAAAGGCTCCACTTAAATTTTTCACCTAAAACCCCCAAAGTTGTTGAGCCGGCCCTGATGGTCAAGCATGGATTGTGTTTAGTTTAGGCACTAATCCAACTAACAAAATAATGTTAATGTGTTCTATAAATGATCAAATAGATGTAATGATTTTTTAAACCCATAAAATCTCAAATTTGACTCCCCCATAATCCTATGTGACTTTTATTTGAAATTATTTGTATGGAGAGAGAGTATCATATTTCTCGAGCAATTTAAACTGTAATAGTCATCCATTATAAAATAGAGAATATCTTTTTCTATAGAGACTATTAATGTTTATTAGATAACATTTTTTAAACATTGTACCATAGGTTCCCCAATTGAATTTAATTATCTGTTTGCATTTATTAATAAATCATTTTGTGTTAATTGTTTTTTTTTTAATTAATAATTTTTTTATAATGGAAAATAATGGACTTCCATTACGAAATAGGAGAAATGTGAGGAAAGTAATATCAATAATTAATTTTTTGTGTTTTTTACCCACCCATGTAGGGCAGGGTTGGCCCATTAAACTCATAGACCTGAGGTGTGATTTTACCTTAGCAATTCACATATAAATCCAACCACCTTAACGCTCCCACTTGGTAACAAGCCTACATTAGGCCTAACAAACGAAATAGAAAATACATCTAACCATAAGTAATGGTTGTCAAGGGCGGAAAAGTTTTCCTTCCAACAAATGAGATTTGTGTTGGGTTGGGGGCCTAAACCGAAACTTGACAATGGGCTTGAAGCACGGCCTATGGGCTATCGGTGAAGATTCTAAGAATTCGCCTTATTTTATGCCTTGGGCCTAGGTTGGGACTGACAAGAATTATGGGATGGCCTAAAAACACTTCCTACAGCATACACATCAGCACTATAAAAAGCATACTGCAATAAAGAAATAGACCAACAATAAAATATTCCAGCAGTAAAGTATTCCAGCAGTAAAATGAAACATAGCAGAATGAACTTCCAGCCGTTCGTTGTTTCACAAATTAAGGAAAGCATCTGTATCTTCAGAATCATCATCCACTGGTTCTGGAGAAAGTCCTCTGATACAATAACATGAGGGAAAAACTCTATAGTAACAATTACATCATAACCTTCAATGGTAAATGAATAAACAAACATCATGGGCTCCATTACAACAAATAATGAGGAACATAGTGTGAGATGAAGGGAGAGAGAGAGATTCCAGCTAGCGCAGCAAGATCATTATGATGCCAGGGTCATGGATATAGTATATGTAGTGAGTAGTGAGAGAGAGTGTTTAGTAAAGCTGCTGGGGATGGACATGAGCTTATAAGTAGAGGTGTGAGGGATATTTGTGAGTTAGGGGGTGAAGAACTTAGTTTCTAAGTTTGAAACTAAGAGCTCAGAGACTCAAAACCTCACTAAGAGCTCAAAGAAGATTAGAGATGGAGATAATAGAGAAGTTTTTGAGAGAGAGCTTCCCTAATGGTGTGTATTGGTCTATATTGGTCTGTTTGGGTCTCCCTTGAAGTATTAGTGGAGAGTTCCATTTATAATTGAGTTTGAGGGGATAATTAGCAAATAATCTCTGCTAAATCATCCTCAATCTTTAGAAAATCCTTAGAGAATCGTTCCTAGGATTTGGCCAAGAGTGGTAAGCTCAGCTTTAGAATGTTCTTTGCTGTTTTGGGTAATGGCAGCTGGAGTTCTGACTTAGCATTACATGCTGATTGTCTTCAGTTAATGGGATTAAAGCATGTATTAGGTTAATGATTTTGGTTTTTCTGCTACTAGAATCAGAGCTCCTTAGGACAGATTGTGTCACCCCAAGCCAGGTGTCAATCTTGAAACCCTTACTGGGAACTCTACTAGAGATCCCTTTGGTGCCCTCCAAACCACATTTCCCTAAGTTTCCCCATTTGGGTTCATGTGCTTGGTCCATGAACCAGAATGTTCACGTTTTTGGCATGATAATGAGCTGTTTTCAAGTTATTCCAGGAGCTTTCATAGTCTGGTTATGGCTACCTTTAGTCTTTAATCGAATGGGTTAGAGAAGAAAGGGATGATAGTTGGCTACAGCTTCCCAACTTTATGTCACGTCATCTCAGCTTTATGTCACATGAGAAATGATGAAAATCAACTTGGCAAGGTGGTAAGCTCAGCTTTAGAATGTTCTTTGCTGTTTTGGGTAATGGCAACTGGAGTTCTGAATTAGCATTACATGTTGATTGTCTTTAGTTGATGGGATTAAAGCATGTATTAGATTAATGATCTTGGTTTTGCTGCTACTAGAATCAGAGCTCCCTAGGATAGACTGTGTCACCCCAAGCTAGGTGTCAATCTTGGAGCCCTTACTGGGAACTCTGCTAGAGATCCCTTTGGTGCCCTCCAAACCACATTTCCTTAAGTTTCCCCATTTGGGTTCATGTGCTTGGTCCATGAACCAGAAAGTACACATTTTTTGCATGATAATGAGCTGTTTTCAAGTTATTCCAGGAGCTTTCATAGTCTGGTTATGGCTACCTTTAGTCTTTAACCGAATGGGTTAGAGACAAGGTTATCGATTCCGTACCGTACCGGCCAGCAATCCGGTACGCTCGACCCCCCTGTTTCGTACCGGAAAAAATACCGGCCGTACCGGCATCGTATCGGCCGTACTGGCGAAATTCGGCTGTACCGGCCGGTAATTGGATACCGGACCGAAACATGAAATATACCTTTTTTTTTTTTTTTTTTTTTCTTTTAGTTGATGTTAAAGTTTAAAACTATGAATTATTTGTTCTTAATTGAAGTAATGTTTTATGGTAAACATGAATTTTTGAGGTATTGTTTTATGGTAAATAGAGATTTTGTGTGTGTGTGTGTGTATATATACATATATTAAATATATAAAATAGCGGTAAACCCGAAACGGTATACCGGTATTGACCGGTATCCGAAATATATCGTACCGGTGGCCAAACCGGTACGGCCTCCGGTACGGTATTGACATCCTTGGTTAGAGAAGAAAGGGATGATAGCTGGCTAAAACTTCCTAACTTTATGTCATGTCATCTCAGCTTTATGTCACATGAGAAATGATGAAAATCAACTTGGCAAGGAAGGGTTTAACCCCTGTTGGACATGTGTCTTCTGATATGATTTGACAAGTTGGAACTAATGGTAGTGGGTCCTAGCTGTCAGGTTGTGCTAAACTTTGACTTGATAGCTCACGTGAGCTTCAGCTGCTAAGATTTGCATATAAGCTGGGCTGGCTTAGCTGGGCCTTGTAGTTGAGCTTCTTTGGGCTTGGTCATCCCTACAAAATGAATAGTTTTGCCATCGGAGATATTGTGAGAGACCTCGAAAAATGCTTCTAAAAAAAGAGAGAGATTTGAAGTATCTCTAGTGGAGTCGCCACTGTGAGAGATCTCAATGAAAAGCGTCCCTCAAAAAAGAGATTTGGGTACCTTTTAGGGCACCTCTCTTTTTGGGTAAATGGTATGGAGTCGCCACTTATTTTTCTTTATACAAAAAAAAAAAAAAAATACTAATTGCAAAATACATGACTGAATAGTTCCATTCATTGATTGAATAAAATTACATATCTGAAAGAAAATTAAAATGTTACATAGCTTTGGGTCCTAGTTACAATCTACCAAATATTTACATGGCTTATTGTTCTAGTTACATTTTACCAAAAACAAATGAAGACAATGCTAGATCTACTAAATCAAAAACCTAAATCCAGAGGCTAGGTTACGGAATGGGAAGGTGTTAGGCACCCATTCTGCCCAGACATAGTTTGGTTTTCTAGACTCTTGTGACCAATGTACTTTCTTATGCATGTCATAAATGATATGTTGAACATGTGAATGAAAAATTAAATCACACAAATTTATTTATGAATGAAGTCTCTTCTTTGGTCTTTTTTTTTTAAAAAATTCAGATATGTTTTAATGATAAAAAAAATGATTTTGATTTGTCAAAATATCAGATCTTTTTTTGTAGTATTAAAAAAAAAAAAGTGATTTTTGATGACAAAAATTCAGATCTGTTTGTTATATTTAAAAAAAGTGATTTTTTATGGCAAAAATTAAGATCTGTTTTGTTACATGTTTTACAAAGAATGAAAAAGATTTTGTTTTAGGAAGAGTGTTTCACTCATAGTCCAAATTTATGCAATCATGAATTAAAATAAACACAAACACAATAATACACAATCTCTTTCTTTATTTCAACAATTTGCATGTATTAAGAAAATCAGATTTGTATCTTAAGAAAGATGCAAATCAGTTTTGATTTGAGAAAAATTTAGATCTGCAACTCATAAAGATGCAGGTCTCTTTTTGTTTGAGAAAACTCAGATCTACATTTAAGAAGTAGATCTGTTTTTATATTGAGAAAAACTCAGATTTACATCTTATAAAGATACAGATCTGTTTTTTATATTGAGAAAAATTCAGATCTACATCTTATAAAGATGTAGATCTCTTTTGTTTTGTTTTGTTTTTGTTTTTTTTTTTTTTTTTTTTTTTTTTTTTTTTTTTATATATTGAGAAAAATTTAGATCTACATCTTATAAAGATGTAGATCTGTTTTTGTATTGAGAAAAATTCAGATCTACATCTTATAAAGATGCAAATCTGTTTTGTTTTAAGAAAAATAATTGTTCACATGCAGATTTATTGACATTCAAGAAAAAGATTATAACAATCACATAAAAAAACAATCATGCTTTAACAAAACAACAATTTACAATTCATGTTATGGATATTTGAAAAAGAAATAGATATAACATGCATCATCACATCACAAGAAAAATGATGAAGGAAACAACCTCTTGCATGAGTACTCTTTATTCTTGAGAGGATGTTTTAGGGTTTAAAGAAATTTATGCAATTCTCTTTGAAACCTAAAAACCCTAATTTAAGCAGCAACACTCAGAGGGGGGATAAGAAAATATGGGTGGTTTGAGAGTAAAAATCGTATGCCTCTCAGAGCTTAAAAAAAAGGTGCTGAATTATGAGGTTCAGTCTCTATTTATAGAGGCCAGAAGACTCTAAAAAATAGGTATGGACGATTAGGGTTTGAATCCGGACGCATCCTTTTGTGAAAAGATCGAAAAGGGTATGCATAATCGTCACCCGAAGGTCGTTGGGCCAAAGCCCACATCAGGGAAATTCGGCCCTTTTAGAGTGCCATTCGACACTCCAAATGCACTTTCGTGTTCGGGTGCCGTTTTGACTCTTCTTCTAGGGTTTTTTGGTCGGTCCATGTACCTAGACATGTTTTCATCCTCCGCCTATGATTTTTCATCTTTTTTTTTGGATAATTCAGGATATTTAAGGACAATTATTTTTAGATAAATACCCTAAAATAAATCTAGAGAAAGTTCAGATTATTCACAGTTTCATTGTTATCCAATCTTCCCTTTTATTCCCATGCATGCATCCCTATTTTAAATACTAATTATCAACCAATCACAAATTATTTAATTAATTTTAATTGTTTAACTAATCAGAATTAATTTAAATTGATCATGTGTGGTCGATTCTACCTAGACATAATGCATGTTGATCGTGCAAATTTGATCATGCGATATCTTTCGATCCGATAGTCCGATTTGATAACTGGAAACACTGCTGTGACTGTTAAAATCTCAAGATCATTTTTATGATATGCAATAAATGAATTAATGCATGTAATGCAAAGACAAAATGATGCATGTAATGCAAGAACAAATTGATACATGTAATGCAATTATGATTTTTGGGGTACATGGATTAGTTATTCAAGTCATTCTCCTTGATTAAATTATGGGTGCAAAATTGAGTGTCTACAGATATACATGGGCTTTTGTAGTTATAAATTTTGTAAAAGAAGTATTTTTGAGGGATGAGTAATTTATATTTCCCATGAGTTAGGGACTTTAGTATATGAAAATATGTTTTTGCCAAAGAGTAGTTTTGGGCTTTGAGCATAATGTAATTGTTTTTACCAAAATAACATTTGGGCTTTGCAAATAGGTGCCAAAATAATATTGGGCTTTTTATGAGCAGTCGCCTAAAATAGTATTGGGCTTTATAAGTAGTTGCCAAAATAGTATTGGGTTTTATAAGTATGTGCCAAAATAGTATTTGAGCTTTGTAAGTAGTTGCTAAAATAATATTTGGGCTTTGTAAATATGTGCCAAAATAATATTTGGGCTTTTTGAGATTTTGTAAAAAATATTGCCGTGTAGCAACGGACTTTTAGAGGTGCCGTGTAGCAACGGGTTTTAGGGTGCCGTGTAGCAACGGGCTTTTAGAGGGTTTCGTTGGGCTTTTTTGGGTTTTGCCCACAAGGTAAATGAGTTTGGGCCTTTTTGTGGAGATAGTATAATTTTGTGGCCCAATTTTGGTAGTAATGTGATAAGTATTTTTGTGAAAACTCAAGTTGGATAATATGTGGGATATAATGGGTAATATTTGTGAGAGGGCCTAAGATAATTTATGGGGCTTATATGAGAAATATTTGTGGGAGCCCAAGTTGGGTAATAATATGGAGAATATTTGGGTAATATGTGAAAAATATTTATGTGGGTTCAAAATAGTTTATGGGTTTGTGTGGGTATTTTTTAGTGAGTGAGCTAATGAAATTAGGCACGAAAATTTGTAGCCCGATAATGGTACAATCATTGTGATTCTCAATTCAATTGGAAAATCTAAGATTCAATACCTAACAAAATGTACCTAAGCTTTAGGACCCAAATGGGTCATGTGAGCAATTAAAAACTTGAAAAGAACTACATTGGACAGGAGTGCCTGGGCATGGGCCAGGGCTAGACAATCTTTTTCCTCAATTTTTTTTTTTTTTTTTTTTTTTTGAGCAGACAATAAATATACTTTATTAACACAAAGAAACAAGAAGGAAAATGATGATAATTGACTAAAGAAAATGCCCAATGGATCAGATGATGAACAGCCAAGTTCACTTGAGTACAAACAGAAATAAATAATTGTAATCTACAAATAAAGGATGATAATGGCATGGTCAAGCATGGATTATGTTGAGTTTAGGCACTAATCCAACGAACAAAATAATGTTAATGCGTTCTATATATGATCAAATAGATGTAATGATTTGTTCAATCCATAAAGTCTCAAATCTGACTACCCTGTGTGTCTTTTATTTGAAATTATTTATATGGAGAGTATCATATTTCTAAAGCAATTTTAATTGTAATAGTCATCCATTTAAAATGGAGAAGATCTTTATCTATAGAAGCTACTATAATGTTTATTGGATACCATTTTTTAAATATTATACCATAGGTTCTCCGATTGAATCCACTCATGTATTTGCATTAATAAATCACTTAGTATTAATTGTTTTAAGAAGAATAATATATATATTTTTCAAAAAGAAAAATAATGGACTTTCATCACAAAGTAGGAGAAACGTAAAGAAAGTAATATCAATGATAAATTTTTTGTGATTGTTACCTATCCATGCAAGGCAGGGTTGGCCTATTAAACCCATGGACCAAACGTGATTCTACTAATTCACACATAAATACAACTATCTTAATGCCCACTTAGTAACAAGCCTGCAATACTAGGTCCAACGAAATAGGAAATACATCTAACCATAACTGATGGGATACAAACAATATCTACAATCATTGTGACTCTCAATTCAATTGGAAAATCTAAGGTTCATACCTAAGAAATGAACCTAAGGTTTAGGATACAAAAAACTCATATGAGCAATTTAATTACATTGGACAGGAGTGCCTATGCATGGGCTAGGGATAGAAAAATGGTAGAGTCAATCGTGGTGGACCAACTGGACATTATGATAGTTTGAAATATCCACTACGCCAAAGCCCATTGATTTCTTGTGCAACACGGTCCACGTGGGCTGAAGATTCACAGCAGCTTCTCAGTTCTCAATCAGTTGAAAAATTCTATAAATACAACAACTGAGTTCACACGTATTTTCAAAATTATTCATGTAGCAGCCACAATAATTCATGTAAAAATGAGAGGTTATTGTCATATAATAAGGTAATTATATAAATAAATGTAAAATTTGATTATAATCCTAAAATAACTCGAATCGGATTCACTCTAGTAAACGGAAATCACAACATGTGTTAAATGATTCAAGTGCCAAAATAAACCAAATCACCAAAAAAAATTAAAAACAATAAAATAGAAAAAGAAAAAAAGAAATCAAAGTCAACGCGCCAAGTCCAACTACCAACTAACCTAACGTGGACCGTACTGAATACTCTTGGTATACGGTATACCAAAAAAGTACAACTTTCTTTTTGGATGTACTTTTCGGACAATATTACCCTTTTGACATATCATAAAGACCTCGTACTCTTCCATTGTACAACTCAAAGAAGCTCTGGTTGTTCCTAAATTGTACATTTGTACTCTACTAGATTGTAGAGAATATGAGCCTAGACCAAAACATTAACTCCCGGGTCTTAGGAATTTTTCTCTGCTGGTTTTTTCTTCACTCTCATGGGTCTTTCTCCCATCAATTCCTAGAATTTGCTGAACACTTCAACGCGTTTGATGTGGAAAAAAAAGAAAAGAAAAATGAAAATAATGTACAGTTGTCAACCAAAACTTTCAGTACTCAGTCTTCCCTCCTGTCTAAGCTGTCTTCTTCGTTTACTTAGTCATTTCCATTTTCTTCCAGGGAAGATTTCAAGTTCTTACCCACTGCCTCTGTGTATGAGAGAGAGTGTGTGTGTGTGTGTTTTGGCTACTCAATTTTGATCTGAGGAAAAGTACAGCATAGACTTGGGATCAATTTTGATGGTTTTGCTTCATAGGTTTATAAAGTTACAGGCTTTGCTTTCTGGGTCATTGAAATAATCAAGTTTTGATTTTGATTCATTGGTTTTTTTTTTTTTTTTTTTGATTAAATTGATTATATGCTTCATGGGTTTTTAATATTAGTTCATATGCTTTGAGGGTTTGTGGAATTGGAACTAGCTGTTTTGTTTAATTTGTATCTAGAATAGGATCAATTAAACAACAATGGCTGGACTGCTGAAAAAGTTGTGGCCAGCAGCTGTGCCTGCAATTCCTGAAAATGGTGATGAAGAAATCTTCAATACGGAGTACTCTATTGCTATGGAGTACCATGGGTCTCCTGTCACCTATGCTATCCCGCAAATAATACCAGTTAACATTAGCCAAATCCCAATTGCATCTCCAGTTTCTTCAGGCACTTTGTTGAATAATCTCTCACTCCCAATTATACAACCAATTGTAAAGTCCAAAACTTTAAACCAGAAATCGTCAAAGGTGTCAGTAGATAGGATAGATAGCTCGGGTAAATTAGCTTGTGAGAATGGTTATGAGTCTAAACCCAAGTTATCACATGGAATTGGAAGTTCTGGTACATTGGAAGTACCTGATGGTGACAAGGAGGATGGAGGTTTTCAAGATTATATGAATCCAACGAATTGGGAATCAACAGAATCTGGTTTAAGCTCACGGGTGCCTTCCTCTGAGGTTTTTTCTTGCAGAGAGGATGATGGTAATGATGAAACTCCCCACCATGTCAAAAAGCCATCGGTGACTTTTTTTGAACCTGGATCGAGTGAAGGGGTAGTGATTCATGAAGGAATTGATGAGTCTGACGAAGGAAGTGTTAGTGTGAGGCCTAAGATTGAGAGATTAAAGAAAGGGGAATGCTATCGATGCCATAAGAGAAAACGGTTCGCAGAGAAGGAGCTTTGCATTGTTTGTGGATCTAAGTTTTGTTATGATTGTGTGCTGAGAGCAATGGGGTCAATGCCAGAAGGAAGGAAATGTGTTACTTGCATTGGTTATAGGATTGATGAGAAGAGGCGAGGGACGTTGGGCAAGGGTCCTAGGTTGCTTAAGCGGCTGCTCACTGATTTGGAAGTTAAGAATATAATGAATTCTGAGATGCTATGTGAAGTGAATCAGCTGCCACCAGAGCTTGTTTTTGTGAATGGTGAGGCTCTTAGACAAGATCAGCTCTTCAAATTACAAAACTGCGAATATCCACCCAAAAAACTGAGACCAGGACACTATTGGTATGATAAAGTATCCGGTTTCTGGGGAAAGGTGAGCACCAAAATCTGCTAGTTCAATTTTATTATCTTCTTTTTCTTTTAATTATTATAGTCTTTTCTATTCCGCCATAATGGTATAGTTGTTGTGGTTTGAATGAACAGGAAGGACAAAAGCCTTCCCAGATTATTACCTGCCACCTGGATGTTGGGGGCCACGTCAAGAGAAATGCTAGCAACGGAAACACAAATGTATTGATAAATAACAGGGAGATAACAAAAGAAGAGCTTTGGATGCTAAAGGTTGGTGTGCTCAATTCAGTCGGGTTGTTTTGGATTGTACTGCGCTTTTTAAACATGTAAGATCAATGCTGTTCTTATAAATGTTTACAGTCGGCTGGGGTGCCGTGTGAAGGAAAGCCTCACTTTTGGGTGAGTAAAGACGGGACATACCAGGAAGAGGGGCAGAAGAATGAAAAGGGTAAAATATGGGACAAGGTAAGTTTGCATACTGATGCACATTTGCATGCTTGTTTTACCCAGTTCATCTTATTACACTTAAATAATTGTGCAAATACTCTCTTTACAGACTAGAACAAAGCTGGTTTGTGCAGTCTTGTCTCTGCCAGTTCCTCCTCGTTCTGAAAATCCTTCTCGGAAAGAAGTGAATGGAGAAATCCGAGACAACCTTGCGCAGAAATCTATTCATAAATTTCTTTTAGTTGGTTATGACAAATCTGGCACAAGTACGATATATAAACAGGTAAAATATTAATGGAGGGAGCTAACTTCATCTTAATCTTGCTCTATAATTAATTTTCATGTACGATTAATCAAACTTTGATGAACATCTCATAATTTAGTTCTTTACCCTCAATACTCAACCAAATTTATAATTATGTTGAAATCCTTGTGAAATGTGATGGCAAAGGTTAGATTAGTGTATTGTGGCAATAATTTATTTCTCTTTGTCAGAGGATTATATGTTACAATAAACTAGTCTTAAAACTTATTTCAAGTAACTCTATTTTCCCCCTTATTTCCTGCTATATTATGTTTTATTCATATTCTTTTTATGAATAATTTTCCATCAAAGTCAATTAACTAATGCGGGAAAACGTGATGAAACTAACAATTTCTCTAGTGGTCTTCAAAACACTGATACTGAAAACATGGTTTTGATACAGTTAAACCTTGACATTCATTTGTGTTGTTAAATGTGTTTTAATTTTTGGTGACACTGGAAACACTGTTTTTGATTATATTAGGCCAAGATTCTGTATGATATTCCTTTCTCTGAAGATGAGCGTCAAACTATCAAGTTTTTGATCCAAAGAAATTTATTTGAATATCTCGGTGTTCTTCTTGAGGGACGAGAACGATTTGAAGAGGAAAGTTTGCTTGAGAAGCGGAAAAGATGTGTTGTCGATAAGTCTGGACCTTCAGGTATGATGAAAGTTGATTCTACCTAATTTTCTTTTTTATAGAGCTTATTTGCTAATTTTGTTTTTTCAATTGATCTATAAGAATTATGTTAAGGGTATGTTGAAAATGCATAAAAGTTAGTTTTCATTTTTCAATATGCATAGTTAGTATTTTATAGTATGCAACAATTAACTAAATGCTCATGTGCTCACACACACAAGTTGAACAATTTTTTCTTACCTTTGTAAAGTTCTCTAAAAATGTGACACAGGATCCATGCATTTAGTTACTAAACAGGTCTATCACACGCACAACTTGAACAATGTTTTCTTACCTTTGTAAAGTTCTCTAAAAATGTGACACAGGATCCATGCATTTAGTTACTAAACAGTTCTAATCAGGTTTTGGATGATGATGGTGGCAGGGGTGATCGGAAAACATTTATATCATTACTTTGTCCTTATGTTCTAGTCTCCAGAGTCTCTACTGTCGTCTCTTCTGTGAGATTCTATTCTTTTTTTTTCAACAACACAATCAATATCTACAATTATTTTATGAATCTTTTGACTTTGCTACTGAAGTTTCATTTTTGTCTACTGTGACTGATAAATTATCACTTATCCCAAAAGCTTAAACTATTATAGAGGGTGAATTTAATCACTTAAAATAGATCCATTTTGAGGTCAAGTTTCAGGAAGAATGGAGGGTTCCTGCCTGGTTGTGGTCCGGCATGTTGATGAGCCTGAAGCAAATTGGCGATTATTTTAATAATCCCCTTGTGTATGGACCCAATCTTCCCCTTGGCAGGGTCCAATGCATGGGAGTATTTAATTTTTGAATGGGAGGAAGAGTGGAGACAAGATTCGAACCCATGATCACCTACTCTAATATAATGATGAACTACCTCTTGTCTAAAAGCTTTAAGTGTTTGAAGTAAATTTGGGCACATAACCATCATTCTAACAGTGACCATAAAAGCATTTAAGTCCTTCCACATGTTCTTCTAGAGTTTGTCTCACAGAGCTTTTCTAGTTATAAAGAGGAAACAACTTGTTTATTATTAATTAGTATTTTTATTTGTGATATTTGTTTTCCCCTAATGTTTTTCTTACAATTTCTCCATTTAACAACCTGACTAGTGAGAAATATTTGCATAGCAAATGAATTGGATTCTTTGAATCCCCAATTTAACATAACCACATCTGACCATCCTGTACTATAGAAGCCAAGTGGTTGATCACTGGACTTTTCTAATTATTCAAAAAGAATAAATCTCATTATTTTTCCCCATTCTTCCAACTTGAGAAAGTACATAGAGTACATGTCAAGGATGGACTCAAGAATATCTTGAGATAGCTATTTAATTTAATTTCTCTTGGCCATCGGGGAGTAGTTGAACACTTTAGTGATAGTCTAGGATCCAGCAATGGAGAAGTTTGTATCTTAGTAGCATATGTACTTTCCCTCTAGTTAATAACCAGAGGGAAATTGAATACGTCCTGAAAAATTTAAGGGAAATAAAGGTCAAATGCAAAATTTGTGTTTAGAGCACCTTTTACTGCTAAAATTTGAAATTGTAGACTCAAATGACTGCATGTAGCTGACAAATTTCTAATGCCTTTGTTGTGATTTTTATGTGTATAATACTGATCACTAGAGGTTTTCCAAAATAATCTCTCTAAATGGCTAGTTAGTTAAACAGCTCAGGACCAGTTCTATTGTGGCAGATTAGTGCCATGCTCTTTACAAGTACTTTTGAGGCTTCCTCTTGGTTCGAAATCCTTTGCTTTCTTGTCATGTGAAGTTATGGTGTACCTTTTGTTGATCAAATTACATTATTGTATTACCATTAAGATTTACCTTTAGGATGAACATATTAACATCAGAAATTAGCTTATCTAGATTATAGCCTAAATTTTTATATTCACAACAGGTGATGCAATTCAGATTGACAATACAACAATCTATTCCGTTGGGGAAAGAGTGAGAGCTTTCTCAGATTGGCTCCTCCAAGTTTTGCTGTCAGATAATTTGGAAGCTGTATCTACTGGTGAATATACACCATTTATTGAGGAGATGTGGAAGGACACAGCCATTCAAGCAACATACAACCGGAGGAATGAATTACAAATGCTACCCAGAGTAGCTACTTATTTCCTAGATCGGGTGAGATTATTCTCAGTGTTCTCTCTTTCTCTCTCAGACATAAAACCCCCAATAAGTGTTTTCTTTTTGTCTTCTTTTTTAATTATTTAAATCCCCTATGATGAGCTCTTGATGACCAATCTTCACAATTATAGTTTGTTTCACAGTGATAAGTAGAATAACAGTATAAATTCTGTTGTTACTTTTAAAAGGGCATCATCCTTCAGCTTTTAGATGGAGCAGCTGCATCAGTAATCTTGCAGTGCGCTAATTCTTGCCAGCCATTCTTGATTGTTTCAATGGTCGTTAATGTTTTCTTTTATCCCTTGTTCCTATTATTGGGTATGAATCATGTGTTTCGATTGTTTGTACTTCATAAGTTCTGCAATTCTAGCAGAATTTTTGGGGAAAGGGGAGAGGGAGTGGTGTGGTGTTTGGGTTTTCTTGTTGGTTTGAAATGAAAAATAGAGGGGATACTTCATAAGCTGAGCTTGAAAACATTAGTTCTGATTTTTTGTTAAAAACTTGAAAGCATTGATTGTATTTCACTCTTTGTACACCACCGGTGTACTAGGTTTGTTTTATTTCTAATACAAATTTTCGTTACTTATCAAAAAATAAAAACTTGAACAAGGCACCCAGTTTGACTGAATTTATCCAGTCATATTTATAATTAGAAGTCCAGGTTATGTTAATCCAATCAATGCAAGAAACTCTTGTTAGTTTCAGAAGCTTAGATTTATAAAATTAACGGTGTTGTAGTTGTCATTTTAGTAGTGACTATGCACTTTAGATTGTGTGCATTTTGATGGGAAAATGGCAAGTGCATCAGCTATGATTACTAAGAAAATCTTTTGTAATTATTCTTTTTCTAAACATGTTTTCCAAACGCAGGCTGTTGAGATTTCTAGGACAGATTATGAACCCTCTGACATGGACATCTTGTATGCTGACGGGATTACCTCATCCAATAGCATTACTTGCATGGAATTTTCATTTCCCAAGTCAGCACAAGATGATTCACTGGATCCTTTTTATCGGCATGATAGTTCTCTGAGGTCAGTTCTCCCTTTTTTTCATTGATTATTTCATGAACAAAAATGCCTTGATCCTTATCAAGATTGATCAACTTGGTAAAAATTTCTTCATGACTGTTTTAACCATATTTCTGTTAAAAATGTGGGCGATGCAGTTTTAGTCAGATTCAACCAAGAACTAGTCATCAACAATAGAATCTAAGACATGGTCAATGTTGAAACTTCTTAAGTATTGAAAGATATATTTTTTTGTGCCTGGTTGGTACGGTTTGCTTTTCAGCCTTTTGAAAATGGGTATATTTGAAAGAGCTGTACCTAGACAGGGACAAATCTTTGTGATTTGTTCTGCCAATGCAGAGGAATCCATAACAATGAAAATTCTGTTTTTTCTTGTAAGGATGCTACTTGATCCATAACTCAAGGTTAAACTCAAGGAACCGCAACTTTGGCCTTCCATATCATGATCTTCATATCAGCTTATCCTTGCCCATTCATTCTCATAGTTATTGAAATAAAAAGCACTAGATTTCATCTCAAATACTTAAGCTTCATTGGTGGTCAAATGTCGTAAGGAAAATCTCTTTCAATTTTAGTTTCTTTTGTATTAGTTCATTTTTATTTTTTGTTAGCCAGAAACTCAGAGGAAATTCTTGGAAATCAGATAACAATTAATTTTCCCACTAAATCATGTATGTTTGAGTTGCATAGAGAGTGGGATACACAGTGCTTTATTTTCTTACAAAGTGCCATGTTTTGCCTATTCCTAAAGGTGTTGAGTAATTAGAGTGCATTTCCAGGTACCAACTAATTAGAGTGCATCCAAGAAGCCTAGGAGAACACTGCAAGTGGTTGGACATGTTTGAAGACACTGATATTGTCCTTTTTTGTGTTTCCATGACTGACTATGATGAATATTCTGCCGACCGTAATGGAGTTCTAACCAACAAAATGTTGGCAAGCAAGCATCTCTTTGAAAGCATGGTCACTCATCCAACATTTGAGAACAAGAACTTCCTGTTGATTCTCAACAAGTTTGACCTGCTTGAGGAAAAAATTGAACAGGTCCCTCTCTCACAATGTGAATGGTTTCGTGACTTTAAGCCTATTGTCAGCCAGAATCGTCACAACAGCACTAATCCCTCGTTGGCTCAACGTGCTTTCCACTATATTGGAATGAAGTTCAAGACACTTTTCGATTCTCTTACAGATAAGAAGTTGTTTGTTTCGCTAGTAACGGGGTTGGAAAATGACACGGTGGATGAAGCTCTTAGGTATGCAAGGGAGATTATCATGTGGCAGCAGGAAGCAGATGAGCCCTACTTGAATAACGAGTTGTCTTCTACTGACATTGAGGCAAGCTCCTCTGCATGATTTTTGGCTAGAAAATTACTTGTTAGTCCTTATTCTACTAGCATTGTTTCACAAAAGTTTGTACATACACACACGAAACATGTATAGAACAGAATAAGAGTCTGTTTAGATATTTTTGAAGTACGAAAGTTATATTTTTTAGGACTTTGCAGATTTAACAACAAAAAAAAAAAAAAGAGTATTTGTTTTTATGCGTCTTTACTCTTTAAAGTTGATTCTTTGATATTTTTGCTTGGTCATTGGTATCTGTGGGATATTCAATTGGCCACATGCATTATTTTCTATCATTCCATTCTATCTTAATATATTCTTGGTTACTTTTTTAAGAGAGTGAAAACAAGAAAAATGGAAAATGGGAGAGAGAAAAGAAAAATGGTGAGTGTGTGTATTTGGTTGGAGGGATGGAAAATAGGAGAAAGAATTGTTTTCTCCCAGGCCCACTTCTTGTGAAGAGGGAGTTTTCTCCCCAGATTAGTGAGAAAGTGGGCTTAATATGGGGAATTACCCATTTGCCCCTCCCCTAGTTTCTTTTTTCCATTTTCAAGCTTTAAACGTCCATAAGTTTTTTTAGTGTTTTTTTTTTCTTATAAACTATTAAAAAAAATTATGCAATAAGAGTATGAGAGTAAATTCATACAAAAATCATTTTTGATCTTTTCATTTTTCTTCTCAACCAAACAAAAGAGTTTTCTACTCATCCACTTTTCCACCTCCAACCAAACGCACATAAGGGAAAACTAAAATATTTTCTATCTCCTCACTTTTCCATCTCTACCACTTTCTATCTTTCTACTTTTACATACCCCTACCAAATGGATTCTAATGTATCATTTGTTATTACTTCTACTATTGTTAATTTACGTCTTCTTTTATGTATTTTGGTCCCCTTGATTCCTCACTATTGCATTGATTGTTCTCTTTTGCACACTTGCACATGATCAAACCATTTCAACCATCTCTCTCTCATCTTTTTTCTCAATAATAATGATAAAATGGTTTGAACACATCCTAAAAATTGAAACAAATTCTCGGGTACCATAAAATCGATGATTTCATAAAAAGTAATACATTCTACATGGCCAAAGCAGAAACTTATGAACAAAATCTACACCATTAGTACAAACAAACCAAAACAAGATCATTCAAAATCCACGAAACAAAAAGCTTGTGGATTAATATTTAATTCCAAATCTTGTTTCTTCTCTTCCTTTGCTAGCAGTTCTCATTGATATGCCACACTTAATTATCAGCTTCACCAGGGTACAAACAGGTCCATAAGCAAACAGACCGTGGTTTCTGACATGTTAGCATTATTTTTTATTTTTTCTCTTTGAACCATTCTGCTCCCCTTGGTAACAGCTTCCTTTTCTTCTTCAACTTCTTTGGCTTTTGAACAGAGTGGCTTCCGGGTCTTAAGTCTTAATCTTTAACCTTCTCTTAAGGCTTTTCGGGGGTCTCTAAGCTCCGCTTTCAGACTAGTGGTACTCTTGGACTTACCCAATTGTACCTTGGGATGTGAGAGTACACATGAGTTCCTTCTTTTGTTCTTAAAATAAATAAATAAATCCCCTATCCACGTTTCTACCACTGCAGCCATTCTAGCTAGCTAGTACTCAATCTCGTACGTAGAGATCAATTTTTTAGTTTATTTATGTAATAGGTTTTTCTTTTTCTTTTTATGGTGGATGATTCTGTGAAGCAAGGCAGTTGGGTTTATATAGAATGTTAAAGAGAAAGAGGTTGTAGTTTTCTTTTTTCTTTTTCCGGAGCAAATGGTTCGCTTGTTTTTTATATGTAAACCAGGCACGAAAATGTACAATTGTGACTCTTAAGGCTTCCTTCTATCTACTGCTGGATAAATAATTTTTATGATTCGAAAACGATTTTTTTTTTTTAAACAAAATAGACTATAAATAGGGAATTGATAATTGAGCCATGTCATTTCTCTGTTTAAAAATCAATCAATAATTGTGTCTTGAATTTGGTTCTTTGGCCTATATATAATTTCACTAATTTGCTTCACTTACCATGTGATGTAAGGCGATGAAAATCAGCCAATAATTGTGTCCAGACTTTTGTTCTTTGGCCTATGTAGTTTGCCCCACTTAAAAATTTGATGGAAGGTGATGATCCTCTACTTTTTCTACTTGAATTCTAGATTTCGTAAAATCCAAAAGTAGTCTCCACGCGTTTATTTTCTCAGGGTCAGGAACAAACTAGGAATTTGCGTCTGCCTTAATTTCTTTTTTTTCTTTTTTTAATTATTCATTTCTAGATGTATAAGTTACAATAATTTATCAGTTAGTAATATGAGCACTTCAGTTTATCCAATAATAGGAGAAGAAAGGTAGGTGAGTCAAATTAATTACTACTTGCTTCTTCCATTGCTGAGTGGGACCCACCAATTATAACTACACGCTTCTTCGAAAATGCATGGAAAAGGAGACATGAATTTACTTGTGGCTTTGAAATACAAGCCATATTCCATGTTACATAAAACTTTCCGGCTAAGAATTTTTGTCGTCACTCTTCAAAGACTTTAGTTGAGGAAAAATCAACCTTCCCTTCCCCACAACCCTCTCCCCCTGAGAAAAAAAAATCTGCAGTTGTAGAAAATAAGCAGACATGGCAGACAGTGTTGTGACTTTCTTGTTGCAGAACCTGACTCAGTTGCTCACCCAAGAATCAAAATTGCTAGGTGGAGTAGAGGATCAAGTCAAATTGCTTAAGAACGAGCTGTCTCTGATCAACGTCTTCCTCCAAAATACGGAAGGGAAACGACATGACAAGTTGGTGAAGGAGGTAGTGAGCCAAATCAGGGACGTAGCCTATGAGGCCGAGGATGTTATTGATACATTCATCACAACTGTGACAAAGCACAGAAGAAGAAGAAGCAAGCTGAGGAAGTTAATCCATTCCTGTGACCGAGCAATCGCATTTCACGAGGTTGCAAGCAAGATAGAGAGCATCAAGAATGTCATCAAGGAAATTTATGAAAATAGGAGCAAGTACGGCATAGAAATAGCTGAATCATCTGGAGGAGATGCAGAAGTGGAGGAGATTCTGCACCGACGCAGGAGATATGTAGAGGAAGATCAAGTGGTGGGCTTCGATCATGACACAGGGCTATTGGTGAAGCGGCTTATTGAAGGGAGTTCACAACGTAATGTTGTTTCAATCATTGGCATGGGTGGCTTAGGTAAGACCACTCTTGCTAGGAAGATCTACAACAACAATCATGTCAAGAATTACTTTGACTTCCTTGGGTGGGTTTATGTATCTCAAGAATATAGAATCAGAGATCTGTTGCTTGAAATGTTGAAGGATTTGATACCAGTGCCAAGGGTGGTGTTGAGAGCCGAATTGAAAGAGGAATTAGTCCACTGTTTGGAAGCTATGTATCGCTCAAATGATAAATTGAAAGGGACAATGAAAGTGAAGTTGGAAATCAGTATCAATGAAATGAATGATGAAGAATTCAGAAAGGCATGGCTTGGGTTCTTGGAATGCATACTAGACCATGACTTGAAAAAGTTATTGTCAGGCTACGTGCAAGATTTTTACCGCAAGAATGGTGTACGATTGCAAGATATGTCTGACAATGATTTAAAAAGTTTGCTGCTTGAATGCTTGAAAAATAAGAGATACCTCCTTGTCATGGACGACATTTGGAAAACTGAAGCATGGAATGAGGTAAGTTCAGCATTTCTTGATAACTTGAATGGAAGTAGAATATTGATCACTAGCCGAATAAAAGAAGTGGCAGTACATGCAAGTAGTCTTAATAGTACTCATGTTCCCCCTTATGAAATCCCATTTCTTAAGGAAGATAAAAGTTGGGAACTCTTCACTAAGAAGGTGTTCCGAGGAGCTACATGTCCTCCAGAACTTGAAACTCTAGGGAGACAAATTGTGAAAAGTTGTCATGGTCTACCACTTGCTATTGTGGTATTGGGGGGTCTTTTGGCGAATAAGGAGAAAACTCATCGAACATGGTCAAAATTGATTGGCCATGTCAATTGGTATCTGGGTCAGGATACATCATCTTGTAGAGACATATTGGCTCTAAGCTACGACTACTTACCTCGACGCTTGAAACCATGTTTTCTATATTTGGGTATCTATCCTGAAGACTTTGAGATACCTATGAGGCAACTAATTCGACTTTGGATAGCCGAGGGATTCATACAACAAACTAGAAACAGAAATATGGAGGATGTTGCTGAGGACTACTTGGAGGAACTCATTGATCGAAGCTTGATTCAAGTGGCAACAAAAAGGCTAGATGGAGGTGTCAAAACATGTCGTATACATGATCTTCTACGGGACCTCTGTATATCAGAGAGCTCTGAAGAGAAGTTTCTTGAGGTTCGCTTGGATGTTAACCTTTCACCCATGTGCAAATCTCGTAGAATTTCCATCCATTATGCCAATTATCTAGACATCTCTTCCAACCCTTGTGAGCCTTTAAATTGTCGTTCTTTAATAAGCTTTGGGGGGGTTGACACGCTCGAGATTCCTCTTGATAAAAGCTACTTGAAACGGCTATGCAAAAGTAACAAGTTGGTTCGGGTGGTAGAGCTCATGAATATGGGCATTTGTTGCTTAATCCCCAATGAGATTGAAAACCTGATCCTTTTGAGGTACTTGAGCATTCAATCTTGTAGGCTTCATGTGATTCCAGATTCAATATGCAACCTTTGGAATCTAGAGATGTTGGACATGAGAAATTCTACAATAAAATCAAAATTCTTGCCCAAGGGGATATGGAAGTTACAAAAATTGAGGCATTTGTATCTAAACGGGTCTACATGCCTACCTAGAACTGACAATAGAGTGGGTTTACCCAATCTTCAGGTCCTTACTGGTATAGTTATAAATCAAGTCATTGAAAGTTTCTTTGCCAAGGCCAAATTTCCTAGTGTTAGAAAATTAGGATTGTATTCTTTAGGATTGACGGATTCAACAAAGTCAGGGCTTTTGTCAAGCCTCCTTCCCTTGCGTCATCTACAAACTTTGAAAACTTATAGACTTAGTGAGTTTTCAAGACCAATTTCAGTCGAGTTAACCCTCACAAAGATAACCATAGTATGCACAAGCTTATCTTCAGGCGTCATGAGAGTGTTGAGTAGCCTTACCAACCTTCGAGTACTCAAACTAGTAGGAACTATCAATGAAGGAGTCAGTAAGATGACTGTGAATTGCGATGAAAATAGTTTTCATCAACTTGAAGTCTTTAAAATGGCAAACGTAGATGTTTCAGAATGGACCATGGGGAAAGGTGCAATGCCAAGCCTTCAACGTTTGGTCATCGAGCGATGCGAGTTTTCTGAGATGCCCCTCAACAAACTATGGCGCTTAACTGCTTTGCAGGATGTGGAAGTTTTACATCCCTCTCCAAAATTGGCAATGATGCTTAAACGATTGCAGATGAGGGATGGATGTAAGCTCTATGTCTATCCACCTCTGGACCCAACTACTAATTGAGAAAAAGTTGATGGCTTCTTCTGCTGTGCTATGTTTTGGTCCTCTGTTTGTTTGGGTCTTGATGGTATGATATCTGTACTTGTTATTTACATTTTTTTTTTCTAATTCTGTAATTAACTAATAATCCTAGCTTTTAAGCCTTCATTGCTTTTTTTTTTTTTTTTTTAAAAGGCTTTCCAATAATTTATTATATTTATGGTGATAAATCCATTTTGGTTTGGAAGAGAGTATTGTGATAATTTATTATATTTGTGATGATAAATCCATTTAACAGTGCGTGTTTGGGTTCAATTATATTATATTAATTTCTTAATTTTTTTTTTTTTCTGTATATAAGACTTCCACTCATTTTTTTAAAGATTTTTTTTACAAGAGGGATTTGAATGCAGATTATCCGCATGAGAGTGAATAGTATTACTAAGCCACAATACTCTTAGTGGAACTTCCCATTTACACACACACCCACACATATATATACACTCAACAATCTCTCCTCGTGCAAATTTTTAAATTGATATTCTAAATTTAAGTTCAATGACTAGACATCCTTATTCTGTTCTGAAAAAATGAACATTGAATATAATATCTTGATGTTAGTTTTGTCTTCAAGATTATTCTTCAAAGATATCAAGGAAAGGCAATGCAAGGCATTGACGAATTTGTCATTTTTTTTTTTACAGTGAATTCTGCTTGTGATTGTACTCAAAACAAGTTATTATCGGTTTATCACATGAGTTTAGATTAAAATTTTAGTCAAATGGTGGAATCAATCAAGTTACCATGCCATAATGTTATTTTTATTGATAGATATTATTGCATTATTTTCTTAGTTCTTTTTTTTTTTTTTCTTTTCCCAATGCTTAATAATCTTTTTTCTTTTGTTGTTCTATATTTCAATGCAGTCATTTCAGAATATGCGAACCAAGCATGAAAATGTACAATTGTAACTCACCAGGCTTTTTTCTATCTGCTCCTGGTTAAACAATTTGTGTACCAAACAGTTAATTACGTTGTATGATTTCAAGAAGATTATAATTTGGTAATTGAAAACTGAGCTACGTCATTGTTGTATTAGGAGATGAAATAGGAATGGAATTTGAATTTCCATAAAGAAGTACACAATCTGTCCACGGGAAACATCTTAACACACACTCACTCACTGCAGACAGGAGAAAAATCAAATATCTCATGCAGAAGAGTTGTTGAATGTAAGTCAATAGTTGTGTCCTGATATAGTTTATATAATTTGCCCCACCTTACTATATATTTGAAAGGGATGATCACTTTTCCGAGGATGTTAGGGCATGTTTCACTTTCACATGCATGCCGAAATATAATAGGGATGTAATCACGAACCTTTATAGATGACCTTATATTTAGGCTCTCAAGCTTTGCTCAATTTAAGTTGCTTTCCCATTGTTGTTTACTAGGGCCACTTCTCATCTTAGTTCTGGCTTAAGAACTAAAATTCTGCTTATGGTGTATATTTGTTAAATATAAGCAGGTTGAAATATTAGAAGTTGGATTGAACAAGAATCCAATTATGAAAGTGAGAAAAAAATTTTGCATTAATTTGCTTAAGCGAGTATTAAGCAAACGTCAAGCAAGGCTCTGTGGTTCTTTTTCTGAAGTTGGCTTGAGAAAGTATCAGGCGAGTGTCTTTGTGGCTCTTTGTCTATAGCTGGCTCGACCGAGGTGCTAAGTAAGTGTCAAACGAAAAGCCTTTAGACTAATGGAAAAAATTTTCTATTTCTAGATATGGAGGGAGTTTGTTGTAAACTTGTAAAATCTTACTATTTCCTCTGGTGTATAGCTTCAAAAAGAAAATACTCAGCAGGAAGAAATGATTAGAAGAAAGAAAAAAAAGGTTAAAAATGATGTCGTCTAGAATTAGTAATGTCACGGTGCTTGTATTACTCTGTAATTAGAACATGTGTAGTTATATTATTGGTGTATTAGAATTTCTGTCGGTTAGTTTTAGCTTTACTTTCCCGCTCTAATAGGATTAGTATATATAACAGAGCTTTGTAATTATCCTCTTAAGCTTGCCCATTTTTCTGTTTTGATCAATAAGATTCCAATTCAGTTAGAAGGCGCTCTCTCTGTTTTTGTTATGGTATCAGAGCTCTAAAGCTCATCAATGGCTTCCAACGCAAATGCAAACTCCGGAATTCCGATTCCTTAAACACCTCTAGCCATAGAGTTCCTTCACAAACCACTACTTCATCTTCTAAAATGGATGATGAAAACTTAAATCCTTCAAGCCCTTATTTTCTCCCGCCTGCTGATAATCCAGGAACTGTTATTGTTTCTCAGCCTCTGCTTAGTACTGAGAATTATCCAAGTTGGTCTAGGGTTGTGCTTCTTTCATTGAGTGAAAGAAACAAGTTTGGATTTGTGAATGGTTAAATCCCTATGCCAGATCCTTCCTCTCCTTTGTTCAATGCCTGGAATAGATCCAATACAACAATTCTTTCTTGGCTGACCAATTCGTTGAGCAAGGAAATTGCAGCTAGTGTGATATATACATCAACACAGCCAGGGATCTTTGGATTGACATGAGAGATAGGTTTGCACAAGGGAATGTTCAAAGACCGTTTGAGCTTCCAAAAGAAATTGCTCGTTTTTCACAAAGCCAACTCTTTGCAAGTTCTTACTCACAAAATTCAAGATTCTTTGGGATGAATTTGTGAATTATCAACCTTTTCCTTCTTGTACTTGTGGTTGCACTCGTGGTTCTCAACAACTCAGTTTGATGCTCAACGAAAAGATCATGTTTTCCATTTTCTTATAGGACTAAATGATAGTTATGGAAGTGTTAAAACTCATATTTTGTTGAATGAGCCCCTTCCCTTCATTAGCAAAATATATTCTTTGATTTTGCAAGAAAAGAAAAGAATGCAAATTGGCCAAAATACTGGAATGATTGTTGAGCCAACAACCATGTATGTCAATAATCCTAATCATCCTAAGGGTTATCAAGGTGAAGGTGGAAATCAGAATGTTAGAAATACTGAATGAATAGTACTGTATTTCCTAAGTAATAAAATATACAAAAGTGTCTTTATAGAAGAGGCAGAATGTGTAGTACAAGTATGTGTGTAGTACAAGTAAATAAGGGGGGTCTAAAGCCCACAACTTATTACATGTTAACAGTCCCCCTCAAACTCAAGGTGGGTGTGAAACCAACTTGAGGTTGTCATTTGTCAACCAAAGCACAAAGGTGTCCCTTAAGATGTGACTTGGTGAAAATATCTGCAAGTTGATCTTTAGAGAAGACTGACAACAGCTTGAGAGCACCATGAACAAGATGATAACGGATAAAATGACAATTGATCTTGATGTGTTTAGTCCATTCATAGAAGACATCATTGTGAGCAATATGAATGGCACTCTGGTTGTCACAATAAAGAGGAGTAGCAGAGGATGTGGACACACCGAAGTCCTTAAGAAGCCATCGTAGCCAAAGAAGCTCAGACGTGGTATTAACAAGGGCACGATATTCTGCTTCAATACTGGAGCGGACCACAAGGGTTTGTTTCTTGCTTCACCAAGAAATCAGAGAAGAGCCAAGAAGAAAGCAATAACCAATGGTGGACCTGCAATCAGTGGGATTTCCTGCCCAATCAGCATCAAAGAATGCATGGAGAATAAGAGGAGACTGAGCAGAGTAGAAAAGGCCATGGAAGAGAGTGCTCTTCAGGTATCGAAGAATGCGCAGAATAGTAGCATAGTGAGTCGATCATGGAGCAAATAGATATTGGCTCACCTGATGAACATCATAGGAAATGTCTGGACAAATGACGGTGAGATAAACTAGGCTGCCAATCAATCGTCTGTAAAGAGAGGGATTAGACAATGGTTTCCCCCCTCCTTCCTAAGGGAGTCAGATGCACATTAAATTCAATTGGAGTGTCAACAGTCTTACTATCAGTGAGTCCAGTTTAAGACAAAAGTTCAGAAGCACACTTGGCCTAAGTAATATAAAGACCATTTGTTGAATGAGTGATTTCAAGACCAGAGAAGTAGCTGAGATGTCTCAAATCTTTCATCTCAAACTACTGACTGAGAAAATCCTTGAGTTCTTGAATGCCACGAGGTCATCACCAGTTATGATCATATCATCCACATATAGGAGAAGCAAAATGGTGCCTTTGTTAGTGCGACGAAGAAATAAAGTAGAATCATAATGATTAGCAATGTAACCCAAGCGAGAGATGGTAGAGCTAAACTTGGTAAACCAAGCTCATAGAGCTTATTTAAGGCCATAAAATGCACGTTGAAGGTGACAAATCTTGTTTGGTTCAATAGAGAAACCAGGAGGAGGTTGAATATAAACTTTTTCACTTAAATTTACATTAAGGAAGACATGTTTGACATCCATCTGAAAAAGGTCCCATTTACTAGTAGCAACAACAACTAAGAGGGCATGAACAGATGAGATTCAAGCTTTATAATCAATGGACCCATACTCTTCATAATCAACCCCATACTCTTATGTAAAACCTTTTGCAACAAAACGAGCTTTATATTGTTCAATGAACCCATCAGAGTGAGTCTTAATCTTGTAGATCCACTTACAACCAACCACAAATTTCCCAGGGGAGTGAGTCACCAAATCCCAAGTATGGTTTTTAGATAATGCATCAAGGTCCTCTTTCACTGCAATCTGTCATAAAGGGTTAATGGAGGCCTTACGATAGGTGTGAGGCTCGTGTAGTGTAGCAAGGGCAATATAACAATGATAGTCAAGTAAATGTGCAGGAATGAATCTTACCCGAGTTGAGTGACCAAGTGGAATGTTTTATGCAAGATCTTCAAGCGGAGTAGGAGCAGGGGACCTAAGCTCAAGGTTAGGTGGCTCATCTTTAATCTGTTCATCTTCCACCTATTCATTAGAGGGTGATCCAGGAGAGGCATAAAAAATATCTGGTGGTTGAAAAGAGAAGTCTATAGGAGGATCAGGAGTAACTATAAAAGGAATATGTGGCTCATCTGGAAAAAGATCTAAGACAGATGAGGTAGATAGGGAGGCACGAAAGTAAGAGAGCTCAACAAAAGAGCGATGTTCCCAAAAGACAACATTGCGGGAGATAGAAGATGATGAGAGACAGGATCATAACACCGATATCCCTTTTGAGTTTTGCCATTGCCAAGAAAACAATAAAGTCTAGACCGAGGCTAAAGTTTGTTATGCTTATGTGGCTGAAGAAGAACGAAATAAGCAAAACCAAATGAGTGAAGGTGGTGATAGTCTGGAGGTGACCCAAAAAGGCACTTAAATGGAATTTGATTTTATATGACAGGTCTGGGAATGTGATTAATAGCATGAACAACAAGAAGAGTAGCTTTGCCCCAAAAAGGAGCAGGAACTTTGGCAAAGAGAAGGAGAGCACGAACAGTGGCAAGAATATGACAAAGTTTTCATTCGGCTCTACCATTTTGTTGAGAGGTACCTAGACAAATTAGTTGATGAACAGTGCCATAGGAATGCAAAACAAATTGGAAAGCATATTGAGTGTATTCAAGAGCATTATTAGATCGAAAAATTTTAATACGTTTAGAAAATTGAGTTTCAACCATTTTTGCAAAATTAGAATATACTTGCAATAATTCAGAACAATGTTTCATATGAAAAATCTAGCTATAGTGGGAATAATCATCAACAAAGATAACAAAATATCAAGATCTACCAATACTAGAGACAGAGGAAGGCCCCCAGACATCAAAATGAATTAAGTCAAAGATATCAGTGGACATTGACTCACTAGTATTGAAAGGCAAAGCTGGTTGTTTTCCTAACTGACATGAAACACAATCAAAATTTTCTGTGGACACTGAACCTAACAAACCTCTAGAAGCCAAGTGTTGTACCCAAGAGGAAGATGCGTGACTGTTTGGTTTTTAGATCCCTGTAAACTAGATTTTTTAACCTAATTAATTAACCAAGTGAATACTTAGGTTTATTATTCAGATCTAGGTTAAAACAAAACAATCATATCATGTAACACAGCGGAAAAGTAAATAACACAACGATATGATAACCTAGGAAAACCTAATCGGTAAAAAACCTAGGAAGGATTTAACCTTGCTATCCTCAAGATAAAACAACATCCTATTGCTACCACATGTAGAACTTATTGACACAACCATGTGCAAGCTTCGAATCCACGGACTCCTTTTCTATTAGGCCTTTGCAACACAAGCAACCACACTTGTGACTTTGAGACTCCACTTAAAGGTTTTGGATCTCCTTAGACATTGATCTTATATACAACAACTTCTACAACACCGGATCTTGAGATTCTTCAAGGAATAACACCGGTAGAAGACTTTAGAGAGCTTTTGGGTACAAAACCCTAGATCTACAAAAGAGGCACAAGATGCACTCGAATCTCTCTCAAAAACTCTGAAAAACCTCTCTAGGGTTAGCTTAGAATATCTTTTAAATACTGGAAAAAAATGGCTTGTGATTTGGGCTTTAAACAGTCAAGTTATGGGCTTTTTACGTTTGTCGATTTTTTGCTAATATGGGACTTTCGATCGATCGAGTACCAATCAAACGAAACAGATTGTAACTCATTTTTTTCATCCCGAACTTGAGTGTTTTTTGTCTTGGACTTCAATGTAGACTATTCTAAACCAATGAGACTTAGTTTTTGTCAGGATTTGCCAACATTAGTGTTAGGTTCTAAAGATTTAGAAACTAATGTATTTAGAGTTCTAATTTGTATTGTTGGCAAACCATGATCAAAACAAGTTGTTTAGTCTTGTTTAGACTTGTTCAAAGTTGTATCATTTATGTAAAGTTGGAACAAGATGATGCAGGAATTAATATTGCTTCTCGGCCTAGTTCGATCGATCAAAGCTTAGGCTCGATCAATCGAAAATCGAGTCAGATGCGTTTTTTTGCAGAATTCCAACTCAGCCTTAGCTCATTAAAACGTTTTAGGGTTTTATGTTTTGCCCTAGGTATATAAGGCAAACCCTAGCCATGCTTTAGAGGTTGCTCATATTGCTGTTTGTGTAAATCTCTTGTGAGATTTGTGAGGAGCTTTCCTTTACACAAACTTAAGATTATCAAGAGGAGACTCGTTCAAGAACTTGATGATCATTCAGTTGCTGTCATAGAAGTTTAAAGAAACACAAGCGGGTGTACTTGTACTTGTTGGAGAACCCAAGAAAGAAGGAGTCCGTGGTCTCGGAGCTTACACGTGGTCGTGTCAGTAAGTTTCTACTGGTGGGTAGCAATAGGATGTTAGTGGTCTAAGTCCTATCGTAAAACTTCGATTCTTTCATAGTGGATTCAGGTTTACCTTGAAGATAGCTAGGTTAAATCCTCCCCAGGTTTTTACCGGTTTGGTTTCCTGGATGATCATATCATTGTGTTGTTTATATTTCCGCTGCTTTGCATGATATGATTGTGATAACCTAGATTTGGAATTTGGACTAAGTAATAACTTGGCTAATTAACTAAATTAATCCAATTGTGTTTTTAAGGGGTCTAAAAACAAATAATTATAAACTCAATACCTAACAGTGACCAAGTTGGGCATGCCAAAGTGCGAGGGAAGCAATAGAAGAAACTATAGTAGTTGTAGCAACAACAGAAACAGAAGCAACAGGCGGAAGACAAAGGTTGTCCATGGGAAACATACTCCTAACTCTGAAATCGATCCTAAGCTCCTGTCCCGTACTCGGATCCTGCACAATACATCCAGAATAATCAATGGTAATGCGATAACCCAACTCAACTAATTGTCCCACAGAAAATAAATTGTAAGAAAGGTTAGGAACATTAAAGATCCTAAGAACCGAGAGGTTGGAGGTCGAGATAAAACCTATATTATAACCAAACATTGTGGAACTATTAGCTGTGCGAATATTAAGAGGGTGTGGTGCAGGTTCAAGTTGACAAAATAAGGATGAGTGAGGTGTCATGTGGTTGCAACAAGTAGAATCCATAAGCGAAGAGGAAGGAGACATACCAGATAAAACTGAGAGAGAAGAGGAATAAGATGCATTACCAACCATATGAATGGTATTAGTGATTATGTTTTAAAGGTTAACTGTGGAAATGGTGATAATGGGTCCAGAAGACTTGGACTTTGCAGAGATAGGAGCAATTGGTTGGATACTCTTAGTGTTAGTAACAGTAGCAGCAGAAATGGAAACAACTGATTTGTTGTGTTGATAGCAAGTCTCAATATTATGTCCCACAGAAAATAAATTGTAAGAAAGGTTAGGAACATTAAAGATCCTAGGAACCGAGAGGTTGGAGGTCGAGATAAAACCTATATTATAACCAAACATTGTGGAACTATTAACTGTGCGAATATTAAGAGGGTGTGGTGCAAGTTCAAGTTGACAAAATAAGGATGAGTGAGGTGTCATGTGGTTGCAATAAGCAGAATCCATAAGCCAAGAGGAAAGAGACATACCAGATAAAACTGAGAGAGAAGAGGAATAAGATGCATTACCAACCATACGAATGGTATTAGTGATTATGTTTTAAAGGTCAATTGTGGAAATGGTGATAATGGGTCCAGAAGACTTGGACTTTGTGAAGATGGGAGCAATTGGTTAGATACTCTCAGTGTTAATAACAGTAGTAGTAGAAATGGAAATAGCTGATTTGTTATGTTGATAGCAAGTCTCAATATTATGGCCAAAACGTTTGCAAAAATTGCAAAAACGTTTGTTGGATTGTCTAAGACGATTGTTGCAAAAGGAAGAAGACCTATCCTTATTCTTCATTTAGAAGCAAAATATGCAAAAATGGACTGCAAAAATGAAATCTATGCGAAAAACTGGGTAAGGAGCACCTGGGCTGTAAAAAGTCAACCCTAAAAAAAAGTCAACAGTCAATCCTGCCAGAAGTCAAAGTTAACCTGGAGATGACATCAGTAAGTGACGTGGCATAAATGATATCAGCAGATGACGCAACTAGGGCTGACGTGGCAGAATGATGATAGCAATGACGTCAACAAGTAAGTTGAGGCGTGTGTTGGCACGTGAGAGCGCGTGAAGGAGCGTGACTTATTGATATGGCGCATGGGAGCGCGTAGAGATACAACCCAGATGTGCAGTGCCACGTGGTGACGCGTGGGGCGCATGACCTTCGATGCAGATTGCTTGGTCGGCACATGGTAGCACATGGGGACTCCGATGGCTGCGAGACTTCCACGAATGAGTAGATCAGTGCAAGACGATCATAGTGGTACCTGCAAAAGGTTAATCAGAGCAAGATTCACAGTGGTGATGTAAGGAGCAGTGGTCTTTGTGGTGTGGGACTCTCAACGACGGCGGCTGCAGGTCTAAAACCTAAAGACAATCGCTAAGAGACGTCAGAGGTTTAACGACGAATGGCTACGGCAACTACTGTGATGACGGAAGCGATGTTGAGAATATAGGAACAATAATAGAGACAAGACTGCCAAGAAAAGGTCAGAGCAATGGCTTTGATACCATATTAGAAATACTGAATAAATAGTACTGTATTTCCTAAGTAATAAAATATACAAGAGTGCCTTTATATAAAAGGCATATTGTGTAGTACAAGTAAACAAGGTGGGCCTAAAGCCCACAGAGGAAATCATGCTCATCAAGGGGGAAAAGGGGGAAATTCTAAGAAAGAAAGACCTATGTGTGCATATGTGGAATTGTGGGTCATATTGCTTACAAATGCTACAAGCTACATGGTTATCTACCTAGTTACAAACCAAAAGGAAAACCATTAGCTAATCAAGTTTCTACTAATGTAACTTTTGGGAATCCTGTGTCTACCAATGGATTTTTTTGGGGATTTTAGTTCTCAAGCTACTCCTCCCAACTTGATTTATATGATGAGTTACTCACCACAATTTAGTAGCCCACAGTCACAATTCAGTGGTGCACAACCCCATTTCAATGGATCACAACTTCATCTTAGTATGCCACAGCCACAGTTTGGTGTTTCTCAATGCCCAATTTCACAATCATAGTGTGAACATCTGTTATATTTTCTCACTTCTCAGTCCTATAAAGATACCTCTGGTGGTCATCAAGGTGCTACTATCATGAGTCCTCTCAATGCCTTTGGTGCCTTTACTTCATAGGCTCAATATCCTAGCAACTTTTCAAGTAACACCTTTTGGTACTCTTCAGATATGTCTCATTATATTTTCTTTGCACATATAATTGATAGAAAAACCTACAAATCCTCATATTGGATCATAGACATTTGTGCTGCATACCACATGGTTCACTCGGTGTCCCTTTTAACCACCATCACATCCATTATAAACACCTTTATATGTTTGCCAAATGGAGAAATGGCTTTAGTTACTCATATAGGAATTGTTCAAATATCAGAAACCTTGACTTTATATGGTGTTTTGTGTGTTCCATCTTTTAGTTTCAATCTCATTTCTGTTACTTAGTTAACCAAAGTCACCTTTTGTTGTCTCATTTTTCTTGGATCCTTTTGTTTCTTCCAGGACCTTGTTCATTGGAACATGATTGGTCTAGGTAAGGAATCAAGAGGCCTCTACTTGCTACAGCCAAGTCCATCTGTGTAGACACTTAATTTTGCACCCATAATTTAACCATGGGTGATGACTAAAATAATCATTATAAGTACCCAAAAATAATGATTGCATTTCATGCATTAAGTCATTAATCACATATCATAAAAATGACCTTGAGATTCTAACGATCACGACGATATGCTCGGTTTCCAAAGCAGACTGTTAGATTGAAAGATATTACAAGATCAAGTTTTCACGGTCTACATGCATTCACTTGGGTGGAGCTGATCACGCATAATTAATTGACATTAATTTTGATTGGTTGACAATTAAAATTAATTAAATAAATTTCTGTGATTGGTTGTTGATTTTGATTAAAATAAGTTTAGTTGCATGTGAATAAAATGAATAATCTAATAATGTTGAAATTGGATTGATAATTAAGTTTTTAGGGTAATTATCTATGAGATAATCATTTTTAAGGATTTAATTATCAAATAAAAATGGATTTTATCAGGTATATAGTCTAAAACATGTCCAAGTACAATTCCCAGTTTAGAAAAACGCCTAAAAAAGAGTCCAAAACGTGTAAGGAGGCGAAACTGGACGAAGTACTTAGGAGTGCCAATTGATTGGCACTTTTGAAGTGCCAATTAGTAGTTGAGAAGTGCCAATCAGCACTGATTAAAAAGTTGGCCCAGATACAAGTTTTGCTCAGGTCAAAACTCATCAGATTCAATTTTTTAGGGATAATATCTTACCCAATTCATCTCCGTTGACTTCTAAGGCAACCCTAGCTTATTTTTTAAGCAGATACAACTCTATAAATAAAGGAGAAAACCCAAAATTCAGCACCCCTCTACCCCTTAACATTAAAGAAACTTTGGAAGTCTAACATTAAGATTTCTTTTTTGTTAAGTGATAATTCTTTAGGACTTAGAGAGATTCACTCTCTCTGACTCTAAAGCAATTTCCCCCGTAGAATTTGTTCGTGTAATTGATGCAGGTATTGCTTTTACTTCTTTATTAACATGCATTTTTGAATGTTTATTCTTTTATTAGCATGTGTATCTAACTATGCTTTCCATGTTAACGTGTGAATATCAATCTCAGGTATGATTTTTCTTTTAAGTCTTTGTTCCATGATTAAAATACAATGATTGTTCGATTCACATGTTTGATCATATAGATTTAGGGTGTTCATGATATAATCTTAGATCTATGTTAGTTGTTATTAAATACTTTAGATCTGAAATCCTTTCTTTATGTTAGGTTAAGATAGCTTGACCTCGGTTAATTAATTCAATTACCCAAGTTGATTAGTTAGGTTCAATTGCATGCAAATCGTGAAGGCATCACAAATCACCAATTAAACTAAATTTAGTGGAAAATAAATTGACACAGCGATTTGTTGACAAATAGGGAAAACCTCTCGCAAGACAAAAACCCCATTAGGTGATTTTAGGTCACCACTCCTAAGAATCCACTAATCAACAATCAAGCGGTTATAAGTATAAGGAATCTTTCCAACTACCCTGGCCTATCTCGAAATACCAACCTACAGTTGAACCTTTGCTCCAATACCTAATTGGACTTGATCTTGTAGTAGCCTTCTTTCCTTAATGCATAAATCTCCAATCTATGACTAACCCTTTGCACAAATCCCAATACGTGATTAACTCCAACAACTTGAACAGATGTTGTTAGCTGCAAAGTTCTTCACTTCATCAACAATGAAGATCAGGAATCACTTGGCTACAAAACCCTATGGCGTACAAACACAGTAGCTTCTCACAGAGAAAATAAATCTCTTGGTCTTTGTATCTGTGTGTGATAGCTTTTAAAACAAGTTTTATATATGTCTAAGGTTGTGAGAAAAGAAACATTAAACATATACAAAAGCCTAGGCCAAATTTTAGATTTGGAAAATTGAAACTCGTAAGCCTCGATAGATCGGGCTGCTGTCGAGCTATCTATTGAGCTTCACATTTAGTCTTGATAGCAGACATCTATTGAGCTATCTGTTGAGACTTAATGAATGGCTTTTCTTCACTTGTTTCTTGGACCAATCTTCATGACTTTTAATACAAACACTTGATAAGCTTTGAATAACATATTTCTTGATGTATTAAACCCATCTTAAATCTATCCAATTACAAGTAAAGTGCATTTTGTCAAAAGATTAGCCAATTACATAAAATATGACCCTAACAATCTCCCCCTTTGGCAATCTATGACAAAACCACAAGCATAATTATGAGAGAAGTATAAAAAATAAAAAAAACAAAAAAAAACTCCATAACTATTACAAAAGCCAAAAGTACATAAGGTGAAGAACATTCATCATATATATATATATATAGAAAGAAGCAATACAATGTATGAGTAAAAAGGTCACAAGACCATGGTACATGTAGAGAGAAAAGATACAGTAAAACTTCACTACATCATTCAAAAACACTCTCCCCCTAACTAGTCTATCGCTATGCTAGCCCTTCCCCTAACAAAAAGACCACTCTCATATACAAAACTACTCCCCCTTTTTGTCATGAGTGACAAAGGGTGAATCACTGAGAGTGAGTCATCTCATCATCAGTCTCGGAGGAAGAAGCATCATCATCATCATCTTCTCCACCATCCGAAGAAAACTCAGCTAGCTCGGGTAAGGGAGAAGGAGCAAAACCACCAAGGCGAGACTGGCAGTGAGTAACGCGACCAATCCTGGTGTTCATCTGACACATCTCATCAGAAAGATGGTCAAGACAACTACCAAAGTCAACAAGCATGAGCTGAAGCTGGTCCATGATGGCAGTGAGAGAGACCTCAACTCCAGAAGAAGAAGAAAGAGGAGCAGATGAGGAAGAAGGTCTAGAGGTAGGAGCAGCATCCGTCGAAGGAAACTCCACATGAGGCCGCTTGGTAGCTAGCTATGCATCACTCCTCCAAATAGATTCCTTGTTGATATCACCCATGACATAGAAAGGGGAAGAGAGAGGAATAGTGACGTGTATGTGTGAAAGGATGTGTGTGATAGCCGAAGGAAAGTTTAGCTTATCACGAGTTGCAGTTTCTCGATAGCAATCTATTATAGATTCTATCATGTGTGAAGGAAAATCTATAGAAAGATCTTCCATGAGAGAGAAGAAATCGAGCACGAGTCTCGGTGATAGTGTTATAGTGAGACTGTGGAGTGAGGACAAAAAACATCACCATATTAAGGATCCGTGGACCCTTAGCAAACTCAGTGGTGGAGAAATTTAGAGTTTCTCCCCATACCATGGCCTTCTCACAAAAGAGTGAGGTCATCTCGTCTCGAGAAACAAAATTGAGATGACACTAACTAGGGTAATCAGGATGATCAACCTTAGGAACATGTAGTACCTCGGAAATGAACTTTGAGGTGGCTACAATACGTGTACCTCATAATATCGTAGTAAACCTAGGTATAGAGGTATCAATGGCGTACATGTTGGAGTAAAACTCCTGAATGTACACATCAGGACACCTCTTAGCTATCTCACGTAAAGAAGCCCAACCTCAAGAGCTAAACGTATCGGGTAGAGGAGTGTCTGGAAAGTTAAACAGAATGACTTGGCATTTCAAATGAATCGCCCGGTCAGAGAAGTTCTCAAAGAAGTCATCTTTGGCCTTCTCATCACAGAACTTCACAAACTCAGGAAAAGAGAGAGCAGAAGAAGAAGAGGAAGAACCACAACGTCTTATCGAGTTCTTGGAGGGAATAGACTTTTTAGGTGCCATGAGAAGGAAATTAAACCGAGAGAGAGAGAGAGAGAGAGAGAGAGAGAGAGAGAGAGAGAGAGAGAGAGAGAGAGAGAGAGAGAGAGACAGTAGGAGAATAAGGCACATGAAAGAAGAAAAGAATGAAGTGCAATGCATGACAATGCATGAACATGTTACGTGCTAAAGAAAATTGCATCATGGGTAAAAACCAAATCCAAACTACAGAATTCACAAGGTATAATTAATCACATGATCTTAGAATGAATGAAACATTGTTATAATGAACAAAGAATGCAATGCATGAGCATGTGAGATCATTTTAATAGAACCCAACCCAAAAAACTTAGCAAAACCACAAAAACCCCAAAATTTCCCAAAACCTAAAACCTAGGTCACAAAAATGCATGAATGCATGAAAGATGAAGAAAATCAGAGTTTACAGAGATTTACCAGCAAAATGATGTAAGGATTAGGCTGAAAACTTGATGGGTAGAGAAATTGAGAGAAAAAATGGTGTTTAGGTTGAGAGAAAGGAAAGAATAATCGAGATATTTGAGTAAAGAGCAAACCTGGTCGAACCTCGAGTATAAATAGAAACAGGTAGCTCGATAGATCGAGAATGTATCAAGGAGGTGTCAAGAACTAAATTTCAATAGATCGAGGAGGTATCGATGGCAAAACAAGCTCGATAGATCGAGGAGGTGTTGAGCAGCTATCGAGCTTGTATCGAGAGTTCAGAAAAGATTTTTTTCAAGGAAGAAAACAACAAGAGATGAATGCAACCAAGGTAGACACCAAAAAAATCAATCAAAGAGCATGTTAATCACGCAAACACATCATCAACTCTAGATGCAAAGCATTCCTAGATGAAAAAAAAAATACACTAAACAAGTCTAACCAATTTTATTTCAAAAACAAGTTTAGATAGTTCACAAAGTATATACTACCACATGTATTCTTTGTGATGGCCAAATTACATTGTACCTATATAATACTATCAAGAGCAGCAAAGAATATGTGTGTTGTGTGTGAAACTTTTGCAAGAGAGCATAAGTAAATCGTTATATGAAAAGTAATGATATAAGAGGATCAAATGCATTCACACGCAATCATAACTGTTTGATAGAGACTATCACCTTCGAGATACATCATATAACTCTCATATCTCCTAGAAACACGCTTGAAACCATATTTGAAAACATTTTGATTCTTTTTGCTTCACATGTTCTTTGCATATTTTTCTTTTAGACAAAACATGACATAACACGCATGGGTAAGTAAGCGAGAAAAGAATTACCCAATTATGAAAGCCAAACATCTTATTTTTGCTGTGCAAGTGCTACGCCTTACCGAGCACAGCTTTTATGAATTGCACACAAATATTGTATAATTGACGAGTTTTAGTGGTGAGATGGTTATTTATGTCTTTCTCTTAAGATTTTTTAGTTCTTCCCTTCAAAAAGAGTGATTTACGATATGAAAGATAAAAGATCAATCAAATCATGCAAATCACATGAAAAGGCCACAAAACTCACATTGCTTAGTTGTGCATGAAGATGCTTATCTAAGCTACAAGTGATACAAAGTTAAGAACTTAAAGTTAAGAACTTTATTTCAATGGCCATCCGAAGTACACAAGTACTAGTATACACAAACACACACTATTTTTGTATTTTTCAAAAATTTTTACTTTTTTTATTATTTAAAAAAAAAAAAAAAAAAAAAAAAAAAAACTCAAAACAAAGCATAAAGAAAACAAACAAGTGAACAAACAAAGCATAAAAAACAAGACTGATCCAAACCACAACTCACACATGCATGACATTAGGAAAGTGAAGGAATCACTTAGAATCTTTTTCCTTCTAGATGGGAGACCTGGATGGAGAGCATTTCATTTGCTTGAACCTTTTTTCAAATGGATAAGAAGGATTGTTGAAACCATTTAGGTTACAGAGTAACATGACCGCACTAAGAAGTTCTCCAAGAGGGCCTAAAGAAAGTCGGAGTTGATTTTGGTTCACAAAAGATGACACATTATTGCCTTGCTAAGTGGCAAACCACTTATAGCAATTTGGATGAGTGTGCCTAGATGCTCCATAGTAGTGATAGAAATAAGGTTTCTTTAGTTGAGACTTCTTGTTGGTGGAGCAATGATTATTCTGCTTAGTCTCTTTCTTACCGACCTTAGGGGGTGCTCCCAAAACGGATTTTCCCTTATCACTTTTATCCTCACTCACATTTTCAGTCTTAGGATCAATTACCTCATAGTTATCATTATTATTAGGGGGGCAAAAATAACTCTATCTAAAGCATTAGAAGAGGTACTGCAAGAAGAGAGAGAATGATCATACCCGAGACCTGTTTTGTTAGATGCAGACTTCTGGAAGTTGAGCATTTCATCCAGCTTGGCACTTGAAGTCCTTTCCAATTGTGCTCTTCCCTGAAACAGTTCAGCATCTAGTTTCTTAGTCTTTCCAACAAGAACGTTGGTGGAGAGTTCTCAAACCTTAGTACTTCAATGGTTTGATTAGCTTTATCAACCTTGGTGGAGAGTTCCTTTCGTTCCAACTCCATTTTACTAAGCTTTCTCGTAGCTAACCTGTAAAACTTCTCAAGCTTCTCGGAGACCTTGTACAATTTAGAGTAAGCAATGTGGATGTGGTCTTGCTCATCCATCTTCTCAAACTTTGATTCTATCAGCTCTTCTTCCTCATCAATTAGTTCTATTGCTTCCTCGGGGACTCAACAGTAGCTGTGAAAACACTCACGATCCCATCTTGATCACTTTCATCAAAATCTACTTCTGTTTCCGTATCACTCAATGTGGTAGCTAGGGCTTTGCTTTTGCCAACGGATTTGAGATATGTGAAACATTCTTGCTTCATGTGTCCAAATCCTTGACACCCGTAGCACTTTGACCCAACAGGAACACTATTGCCTTGACCAGCATCCTTGACTTCTCTTTTGCCTTTGTCTTGGGACTTGAATTGAGAGAATCTAGACTATTTGCGATCCTTGTCACTTGCTTTGACGTTCGTATTTTTGATGAACTTCTTGAATTGTCTAGTGATATAAGATTTGAGCTTAGTATCCTCATCTTCAAACGACTCATCGTTATCATCATTCTTAACCTTCAAAGCCATGTTCTTACCTTTGCTACCATTGCCAACTCTTGCTAACCCTAGTTCATAGGTTTGCAAATTTCAAATCAACTCTGTTAAAGGAATAGAGTCAAGATCCTTTAATTCTTCTATAGCAGTGATCTTGGCATGGAATCTCTTTGGAAGAGATCTGAGGATCTTTCTAACAATTTTGGGCTCCAAAATCTGTTCCCCAAGATTGAAGGCTAAATTCACTATGCCCTTGAGCTTGGCATAGAATTCATTGAATGACTCATCCTCATCCATCCTTATTTCCTCAAAACTGGTTGTGAGCCTTTGGAGCTTGGAATTTTTAACAACTTTTGTGCCCTCATAGGTATTCTGAAGAATAGTCCATGCTTCCTTTGCATTGTCAGTGGAGGAGATCTTCTTGAATTCTTCATTGATCACAATGCTAAATATAGCTTTCAACGCTTTACTATTAAAATTTGCAGATTTGATCTTAGTATCATCCCACATTACCGGTGACTCTTTAGGTTTCTTCCAACCTACTTCAACTACAAGTCATACTTTCTCATCTAAAGATTGCAAAAAAGCTCTTATGCATACTTTTCAGTATGCATAATTAGTACCATCAAATAATGAAGGAATAATCAGGGATTGCCCACGATCCATAACAACAAGGGTCAATGGATCACACAGCAATGATTAAAACCTAATCAGAGTGTGCCCGCATTGGTACCACTTGTTGGGTTAAGATAGCTTGACTCCGGTTAATTAATTCAATTACCCAAGTTGCTTAATTAGGTTTAATTGCATGCAAATCGTGAAGGCACCAAAAAATCACTAATTAAACTAAATGCAGCGGAAAATAAATTGACACGGTGATTTGTTGACAAATGGGGAAGACCTCTCGCAAGGTAAAAAACCCCACTGGGTGATTTTAAGGTCACCACTCCCAAGAATCCATTATTCAACAATCAAGCGGTTACAAGTATAAGGAATCTTACCAACTACCTGGCCTATCCTGAAATACCAATTTACAGTTGAACCTTCACTCCAATACCTAATTGGACTTGATCTTGTAGTAGCCTTCTTTCCCTTGATGCATAAATCTCTAATCTGTGACTAGCCCTTTGCACGGATCCCAGTACGTGACTAACTCCAGCAACTTGAACAAACGTTGTTGGCTGCAAAGTTCTTCACTTCATCAACAATGAAGATCAGGAATCACTTGGTCACAAAACTTTATAACGTACAAACGCAGTAGCTTCTCACAAAGAAAATAAATCTCTTGATCTCTGTATTCGTGTGTGACTGCTTTTAAAATAAGTCTTATATATGTCTAGGATTGTGAGAAAAGAAACCCTAAACAAATACAAAAGCTTGGGCCGAATTTTAAATCTGGAAAACTGAAAATCGTAAGTCTCAAAAGATTGAGCTGCTGTCAAGCTATCTATCGAGCTTCACATTAAGTCTTGATAGCAAGCATCTATTGAGCTATCTATCGAGACTTAATGAATGACTTTTCTTCACTTGTTTCTTGGACCAATCTTCATGACTTTTAATACGAACACTTGATATTCTTTGAACAACATATTTCTTGATGTATTAAACCCATATTAGATCTACCCAATTACAAGTAAAGTGCATTTTGTCAAAGGATTAGCCAATTACATAAAATATGACCCTAATACTTTAAAATCATTATTTATCATATACAAAAATCAGATATGAAATTCCTTCTTTAAAATCATTATTTATCATATACAAAAATCATATATGAAATTCTTTCCTTAAAACCCATCCTTTTTCATTTACAAAAAATAAGATCTGAAATTCTTTCCTTAAAACCCATTATTTTCATTTACAAAAAATCAAATCTGAAATTCTTTCTCTGAAACTCATTCTATTTTATACAAAAAATCAGATCTGAAATTGTTTCTCTAAAACTCATTCTTTTTTTATATTAAAAATTAGATCTGAAATTCTTTCTCTAAAACTCATTCGTTTTTATACAAAAAATTAGATCTGAAATTCTTTCTCTAAAATTCATCTTTTTCATATCTCAAATCGATCCAATTTTTCTCACCGAAATTCATTAGAATCCAAGTCTCAAATTTGTCATCAAAACTCTTTTTTTATAAAATTGATATTAGAACTACATATTTTGTTCAAAACATTGTTTTCTATATTAAAAATTAGGTCTGATTCTTTACATAGAGAAGTGTATAGAGCTGAGGTCTCTAAATAACATGTAGCCATAGATCTAAGAAAATTAACATAACATGTTGCATTTCATAATTTGTTGCATATCATTGTTAAGGGTACTTAAATGATCATTAGAGTCTAGAAGACTGGATTTTGTCCAAGCAAGATGGGTGCCTAACACCTTCCCATCCTGTACCCTAGCACCCGAACCATAGATCTTAGGTCCGTAGAACAATGCTTTATTTTTGTTTTGGTAGATTGTATTTAGGACCAAAGCATTTTTTTTTTTTTTGCATAGATTGTATTTAGGACCAAAACCTTGTAATGTTATTCTACCAAATTGTATTTACATATTCAATCATTGAAACTTGAGGTATTTCAGATATGTATTTTGTATCTTTTATTTTTTTCTTATTTTTTGTAATAAAAAAAATAAGTGGCGACTCCACGTAACCCCAAAAGAAAGGTGTCAATGCCTATCTCTTTTGTTGAGGGCTTGGTTTCTCACTTATTTTGTTATTGGTTCATCTCATTCTTCTCAGTTTCCTATTTCCTGTAATAGTTTTCACCTATGACATTGATGTTTGGGGATTCCCTTACATACCAAGTTGTCTTTGTTAAATAAGCTTGTACCTGATGTACATGTAAACAAATCACATTGCTCTAATATTTGTCATTTTTCAAAACAAAAAAGGTTATATTTTCCTTCAAGTGTGAATGTTTCATTATTTCCTTTTGAACTCATACTTATTGATCTTTGGGGTCCCTTTTCTAGTTCCCACAATTGAAAGTTTTAGATTCTTTCTCACCATTGTTGATGATTTCTCAAAATGCACATGGGTTTATTTTATAAAATCTAAGTCTAAAACTTAAGTCCTAATTCTTTTGTAAATGAAAAAGGATGGAACTTAAGTCCTAATTCAGCAATTCTCCATTATGATTGAAACTCAATTCAACACCAAGATTAAGGGTCCGTTTGGATACAGCTAAAAACTGAAAACTGAAAACTGAAACTAAAAACTGAAAAACACTGTAGCAAAATAATTTTTAAATGTGTAAATAGTACCATGGGACCCATTTTAATATTTTTTTTCTGAATAAAGTGATTGTGGGTCCCATGAACAGTGCGCAAACAGTGCATGAACAGTAAAATTTGTCTCCCGCACAGTGCATGAACAGTAATTTTACTATTCATTCGCTGAAAAAAAAAATTCTTAAACGCAAACGTGCGTTTGGGAAGCGCGTTTAGCACAAAACGCGCTTCCCAAACGCACTCTAAATGTCTACATCAATTAACTTGTGTTCATACTCCTCAACAAAATGATGTTATTGAAAGAAAGAATCAACACATACTAAATGTTGCTCGAGCCTTAATATTTCAATCCTCCTTACCTTTGAAATTGTGGGGTGGTTGCATTCTTACTATTGTTTATCTCATAATCAAGTTGCATCTAAGAATTTAAGCAATAAAAGTCCTTATGACTTATTGTTCAATCATCCTCCTTCTTATCATCATTTAAAAACTTCTGGTCATTTATGCTTCATCTCCACTCTTTTTCATAACATAAGTAAATTTGCTCCAAGAGCCAGAAAATGTGTCTTTCTTGGATAGCCAACTAGTATCAAAGGATACAAAATTTTGGACTTAGATTCAAATACCATATTTGTTTCTAGAGACATCATTTTCTATGAAACTATTTTCCCATTTTCTTCTCTTTCTTCACCATCTTTTGATTCTGGCTTTGTTAAGCCCCGGACCCAACTATAAAGATAGGCACGTGACAACAGCCGCACGCTTATAAAGTAATCACCCTACAAGTGTGCAAAGCCTTCTTATCAACTAAAATTTATCCTCAAAATTACATTAAATAAATCCAAAATACCTAAACAATTTCTTCATGAATAGATCTCCAATAATTGTAAAGGAACAAAATCCGAACCTCATGTACATAATGCCAATTGGCCAATAAATATAAGACTATTACAAGACCATCTAATCCCAAAATCACTAAGCTTCTTTCCTACTCACAACACAACATCAAAACTTCCAAAACTTGCTATTCTTCACAATTTGAAATTGGAGAGGGAAAGGGGGGGGGGGGTGAGTTGACAACTCAATAAGTAACCCAAGTCCTAATAAGTTCTATCAAGCAAATAGATCTATATAATAATAAGTTGTACATAGATCAAATATTTTAATCTTACAAATATATCATAGATGGATTAGAAAAGAATCAGTTTTTCATATATCAAAAGCTATAATTTACAATAGGTTCCAAAAACACATAAGCAGTTTCAAGGACTCAAAACAGTTGAAATACTCAAACATAATTCATATTCTTAACAATCCTTTACGACTATGGTCATGCTATATCCCCGTGACTGGACATCAGATTTAGAGTGAAACTAGTTTCATGCTAATGTATATCCCCCATTAGCTAGGTCTAGAAACACGATAAGCTCGTGATGCCCCAGATAGAACTAGTTTCAGTACCAATGAATAACCTCCATTGGCTAGGTATCACAGTCAAAACATAGTCAGATTTTCCAAAATCATATATAACAAATCATAGTTCAAACAAGAATATATCTCATTCAAATACATATATAAGATCATATATTCAGTTATCAAACATATTTATGGTAATTCTTTATTCTTTACTTTAAATCAATGAAGATAAAACAATTAAATAAAATTGTAACAATTATAAACAATTTTCAGTAGTTAAAATACAATAGTATAAGTAAAATAAATCCAATTATGATAAAGTTACTTACCTCCAAAAGCCATACCAAAAAGAACTTCTCCCTAACACTTCCTCTAAAATCCTTAGATACCACCTAAAACAATTTTACAAGTACCAGTTACTCAATAATCAAATAATTCAAGAAAAACTTGTGATGATACCAGCCAGAAGAGAAGCTTTCTAAATAATCTATGACTTTTTATTTTTTATTTTTTTCACTGCCATCTCAAAACCCAAAACCCATATTTTCATAAATACATATTCTTTATTTTTCTACCCACCACTATTCTTAGATTAAAGCCTTATAGAAGAAAAGTCAAAGCCAAGACCCATAGCTATAAATTGAACCTTAGTCCCTTTTTGTCTCTTATAGCCTTAGACGGCCTCTTCACCATAGCCTTATGGCCTGTTTGGAAGTTTAGAGAGGGAGGAGAGTAGTGAGGAGGAGAGTGGAGGAGAATGGTTACCCTCCACCTTGTTTGGATGTTTTTAAAATTAGTAAGGGGGAAGGAAGTAATTAGCCATTCCTCTTGTTTGGACGTTTTAAAAATTAGGAGGGAGAGGAGAGGAAATGATTTAAACAAACAAATTTAACCTTATTTAAAAATGGACTTGCAACATTGGTCTATGATTGATTTGTTAGATTAAATAATTATTTAATCAACATTCTCATTCCATTAAATACCATTAATAAAAGTATAAAACTACTATCAACTATTATAAAATAATTTTTATTACCTCAAAAAAAATCATAATAAAAAATCAAAAACCTCCTCCAATTTCCTCAACTTTCCCGAGAAACAAACAATTCCCACAGTTTCTCACTCCCCAAACACCCATGGTAGCAACCACCTTCAACCCCAAAACCCAAACCTACACATCCCCAAGACAACCGATTCACCTCCCCACCAATCCTAGCCTTGCTCCACACAGCCTCGCTCTCATGGACGCCGATTTCGGTGAAACCCAAGTCCAGATCCAAAGACCAGCTTGGTAGCTCGTATTGTAGTTTTCACTTCGCTTTGTTGATTTAATCACTGATTTTTGAGTTCGAATTGTGGTGTCATGTTCTCAATCTTGTGCTTTTTTCGGGTTACAGCTGTGAGATTCTGAGAAAAATTTTGTGGCTTTAATTTCTGTTTGGGTGCTCTGAAAATGGAGGAAAAGGGAAAGGAATTGAAATTTGAGTATTGTTTATTTTGTTTGTCATTTTGTTTGTTAGAAAATAAAACTTATAGTTTTGCTAGGCTTAGTTACACTTTTTGAAAGAGAAAAGTGTTTGTTTTTGGTGGCTTTTTCGGTTCTGAATTTCTAAAAATTTAGCGTTAAATTATTTATTTTCTCAGGAAACAAACAAAGATTATTTATATAATTGATTTGTAATTTTATTAATTTAGAAAGGGTAAATTGGGGAATTCATTTGGTTAGTAATTTATCTACTCTACTCTCCCTCCAAATCTCTCCAATTTCGGGAAATTAAAAATGAGGGGTTAGAGGTAGATGAAACCCCTCCAAATCCCTCCCCCTCCTTCCTTAAAAAACTTCCAAACAAGGTAATTGAATTACTCTCCCTCCCTCTACTCTACTCCCCCTCCTTTTTTAAACATCCAAACAGGCCATTAGAGTCTATACTAGTAGACTACTAAATCAATCACCCAAGTCTAACCATCTGCGCACTGTTAGTCACCCAAGTCCAACAATTATTGCACTGTTACTTTAAGAAAAACCTGCAACTAAAAGAATCTTGCACAAAAAAATTGGTAGTTTCTATAACAATTAACCACTGTCACAGAGGACATTGAAGATTCAACACCCAATTCCATATATTTAAACCTAAACTTTTCTTTAGTTTACACCATGAAACTCATAAGATGTTTAGATAGTCTTACTACTAGCCAAAATACCAATATAAAGTTTTCTTTTAATTTCTTATAAAACTTATAGATTCAATGAAGGATGAGATTTCTTAGGCTCTTACCTTAGGTGTGTCTCCAGTTTTTCTTTACTTGGATATGCTAAGAAGTCCTCCTTCAAAAATAATTATAGTTATACGCTGACTTAATTAGCTTATATATAGCTAGGGTTTCAACCTAATTTTCTAAAAACTCCCTTAATAATATTAATTATAAAATTGACCCCACAAAAAGATTTACTTAAATACCCAACTTTTTAAGTCTCTCTCTCTCTCTCTCTCTCTCTCTCTCTCTCTCTCTCTCTCTCTCTCTCTCTCTCTCTCTCTCTCTCTCTCTCTCTCTCTCTTTGAGTATTACAAGCTTCCTTATACTAAAACCATCCCCACCCACAACAAACATATAGATGCACCAATACTCACATACAAAAATCAAAGCAAAACCCATCTCAACCACACCCATGCATCACCGAAACACTCCAGCCACATCCCCAGCAACCACCGTGACCCATACCCACTGCCTCCACGGCTCCACCATCGACGCCGATGTCCACCACAGATGCTGATGTCCATTACTCCACACCCTTCTCCACACCAATCTCCACAAACCCACACCCTCCACCATGCCAATCCCCACAAACCTAGACCCACCACCACGCTGATCCCCACAAACTCCACAAAACCCAGCCACTGAGCAAAACCTAAGCACCAAAATCGTGAGAAAAACCTCCGATTAGCCATCAGTAATAACCAACTTCACCTGCTACCAATTCAAGCCCCAGCCCCGAAACCAAAGCCCAACACCACCAAAACCACCAAGAGAAACCCAAGCTCTAGCCACTAATTCAAAACCTAGCCACCAATTCAAACCTCAGCCATCAAAATCTATGCCTAATACCACCAAATCTATCAAGAGAGAGAGAGAGAGAGAAAGAAACAAAAAAGAGAGTGATATGCCAAAAACGTATTAACCCCTTGTGATGAATTAATTGATTAATTAGCCAAGTTTATTAATTAATCAAATTAACATGCAGATGCGTGGTAGCACAAACAAATCACCAATAAACTAATTATGCAGCGAAAAATAAATAACACGGTGATTTGTTTACGAATTGGGAAAACCTAACGGTAAAAACCCCACCGGGTGATTTTCAAGTCACCACTCTCGAAACTCCACTCTTATCACAACAAGCGGTTACAAGTAAAGGAATCCCAAGTACCTTACCAACCTACAGTTGAACCCTTACCCCAATACCTAATTGGACTTGTTTTGTAGTGACAGTTCCCCTTTTAATGCATGGCTCCCAAGTACGTGGCTAACCAATTGCGCGGATCCCAGGACGCGACTTCAATCACCAAAGAAGGTTGTTGGCTGCAAAGTTCTTCAGTTCATCCACACGATGAAGATCAAGAAGATGCTTGGTCACAAAACCCTACGGTGCACATACACAGCAACTTCTTCAAGAGAAAGAGATGAACTAGGGTAAGAACTTCGTCTCTGGTCACAATTTGCTTGAACAGAGTTTGCTCAATGCTTGTGCAACTTGTGAACTCTTTGACGGCCCTTAAAAAAATCATTTTATATATCTAGGGTTAGGAGAAAAGAAGGCCCAAAGAGACATCTACGGATCCCAAGAAAAACATATCAGAAATTCTATTTTTGTAAACCTCGACAAATCGAAGCTGTCGAGCATTTGTCGAGTTAGCTGTTGAGCGACGGGGCTGAAACAACTTCTTAAACCTTGACACATGCTAGCTGTCGAGCTTTAGTAACTCTACACTTTCAGCTTGTTTTCTTGGACAGACTTGAAAGCTTCAACACTTGATCTTGAAACATGGTTTTTTTAAGTATTTAAACACATCCTAAATCTACCCAAATACAAGTAAAGTGTGTTTTGTCAAAGGATAAGCCAATTACATAAAATAGTGACATATGTTCCTAACAAGTGAATCACATATGTCCTAACAGATAGAGTAAGAGTGAGAAAAGAGTCAGAGACAAGAGAGAGTGAGAAGGGAGTCAGAGACAAGAGAGAGAGAGAGTGAGGAGATATTTTAAGTAAAATAATATACTTTATTTACATCCTATTCAACGGTTGGTTCTATATATAAGAACCAACTGTTCACAAGTTGTAAAAAATTATAAAACCCCATACTCGGATGGAGCATATTTTTTGAGGTTTTGGTTGTAAAATATCAACTGGGGGGTGTTTATAGCCCCCAATGCTAGTGCTCTTAAGCATATAGATGGTAGATTTGAATTATTATTATTATATTTTTTTTTCTTTTGAGCAAAAGGTAAGTAAAGTAAATCTGATGTTTTTGGGTCACTATGGGTTTTTTAGGCTTCACCATTTCATACTTGAGAGCATTTTCAAAATCAAAATCTCTCTTCATCTTAAATCCGAAACAAGAACTCTCTTTAAAAAAAAAATGGTTAAAAAACACAACAGCTGAAGTATTTATGAAGAAATGCTTAAAAATCGATTTAACTGCACTAGTTTCCTATTTTTTTTACTTTTTCTTTCATTTTCAGTTTTTAATAATAGCCAGACCAGATTAAGGTCCGATTCCCTGTTGAACTGGCCGGTTCGGTTTTTAAAACCATGGTTTCATTCATTCCTAAACTTTAAAACGAGAAAAATACCCCCAACTATTACTCTCTCAGTTAAATCATTTTGAAATATAATGATTCCTAAAATGTTTTATTATATAATGTCTAAAATACCTCCACTAAATTTTAATATCCCAAAAATTTTCTTCGTGTATTTTGAATTTGGGCAAAACTTAGGTACAATGCTTAGGCATTGTTTCTTAGTTTTCTCTCTTAAAATTCAACCATGTGGCCACTTAACTAAAAATATACTTCTTTCCCATAAGAAAAAAGCCTGTTGGTTTTTAGACCCCTTAAAACACAATTGATTTAACCTAGGTAATTAGCCAAGTTGTTACTTAGTCCAATTTAACAAAACTAGGTTATCACAATATAAAAGATCAAATCATGCAAAGCAGTGGAAAATAATAACACACGATATGATCACCCAGGAAACCAAACCGGTAAAAACCTGGGGAGGATTTGACCTAGCTATCCTAAAGGAAAACTTGAATCCACTATAAAAAAGAATCGAAGTTCATACAAAAGGACTTACAAGCACCCCCGCTCGACTTCCTAATGCTACCAACCAGTAGAACTTACTGACACGACCACGTGCAAGCTCCGAATCCACGGACTCCTTCTTTCTTGGATTCCCACCAGCTACAAGCACCCCCGCTTGTGTATTCTTTAAGCTTTAATAGCAGCAACTGTTTTGATCATCAAGGTGTAGAGAATATCTCTTCCTTGAAAACCCTAAGTTTGTGTAAAGGAAAACTCCTCTAGATCTCACAAGAGATTTACACAAACCGCAATTATGAGCAACACTAAAACGTGGCTAGGGTTTACCTTTTATACTTAGGACAAATAAGAAACCCTAAAAAACGTTATAAAACACTTAGGGCTGAGTTGGAAAATTCTGCAGAAAAGCGATCTGCCCGAGATTCGATCGGTCGAGCCTAAGCTTCGATCGATCGAGCCAGGCCGAAAGCCACAGTGCTTTCTGCTTTACACTCGATTCCAACTTTACATTGACATACAACTTTGAGCTAGTTTTAAACACTTCTAAACACATTGTTTTGATCATGGTTTGCCAACAATACAAATTAGAGTTCTAAATACATAAAGTCCTACACTTTAGAACCTAACAAAGTCCCCCTTTGGCAATCCGTGACAAAACACAACTTAGAAACTCAAAGTTTACAATATGAAAAGCCCTTTACAAAATAATGCTCATAAAACAAATTCAATCCTAACTACTATCCATCAGTTGCAAGTGTAGACAGCAGCTCAATTGAATCAACCTGTATATTTCCTGAAACACTAAACAAAACGCATAAACGCATGTGTGACAGAAAAACAGTAAAACAGGAAAACAACAAATATGCAAACTAACTCTCCCCCTAAGTTAGATACGTCAAAAACAATGTTAACTCCCCCTAAACAGAACATTCTTGTATTTTCCACACATGTTCTCAAAAACAATTTCAAATAAATCTCCCCCTTTTTGTCACGTATTGACAAAGACTACTCATACAAAGAGTAAACAGACAACATACGCAACGAAGTCAAGAGAAAATAGAGAATTAAGGGAATACAGAACAATTCAACTCTATATAAAAAAGAGACAACTCCCCCTAAGAACCACAAAGGTTTAAAAAAAAATTTCTCCCCCTATAAACATAGGAAAAACAAAACAAGTTTTGGGAAAAAGTTTTGGGGAAAAATAAAGGGGGTGGGGATAAATAAAATGAACAAACCAAGTTAAAAAAAAAACTAAGTTGAGGATACACATGAAGAAAAAATATTCTCTCTTTCAATAAAATGCAAACATGGCACTAAGTGACCCATAAACAGTTGCATGAGTAGAGAAAATATTTGCACATTGATTATCCATCATAGCTCTTAAGAAAATAATTTTCTGCAATTCACACATAAAAAAAAGGCATATACTAGAAAGTACATAGCTCAAAAATTAATCAATCAATTTTTTTGATCAAGTTGAGTACCCAATGTAGCAAAGTGTATGCATGTCATGTGTGAAAACAATGAGAGATATGACTGCAAAACTGCAAGATGGATACAAAAACAATGCAATGCATGTGAATCCTAAACACAAATGATGCATGGAAAAATCAAATTTTTGAAAAACAGAGTAATTTAATGCAGAAACTCCTCAAAGCACAATATTTCATAAATAAAATGCATGAGTATGAGATTAAAAGTTTTTCAAAAACACTAGAGTTTAACCCAGATCTTCCAAAAACAAGTTTTTCAACCAATTTGTCTTCAAAACTCAAACATTAAAGACAATTTGCATCGAAATCATGGAACTTTAATCTTGGATGGTCACAACAAGATCACACACAATATAATGTTCCAAGTTTAGCAAAGAGTAACTTGTGTAGTGTGTACAACTAGCAAAAGCTTGAGATACATGTGAGGTGATATGTGAATAGAAATCAAACACAAAGTCTACAAAATTCATCACATAGAATTTGAAAGAGACTATCACCTAAAGAGTTACATCATATAACTCTCACATCTCCTAGAACATAAGCTTGCAATCATGTAAGTTTCTTGAATTTTGCCTCATAATATACACACCAATTTTAATTATGTGATTTGGCATCAAGCCTAATAGTACACACCAATTTTAAGCATTAAGCAATTAAACCGAGACTACACCTTATGTTCTTTTTGTGCATGTGCTACACTTTCTTGAGCACAAAATCTTACGATATGCACTAAGGTGTTCATGATTGGCTAGTGAACAGTGGTGAGATGGTTATTTATGCCTTTCTCTAAAGGTTCAAGTCCGACAGTCAAAGACATGTGACTTCAAGATCAAGACAAAGTGATCAAAACGATAAATATCTTTCCCACACAACATGCACTACAAAGCTTCAACTAGTAAAGTGCAATAAGTAAGCTCATCAAAACTAAACAAGGTACATAAACTTGTTATGTAAAGATAATATGGTCAATCATTGATTATAAATCCAAGATGTGAAATACAAAACACAAAAATCTTTTTGGTTTTAAAAAATTTATGACCAAAAACAAAAAAACACATATTATGCTAAATGAACAATGCAAATGCAATGCATGACAGTGCTTAACTAAGCTATAGAGGGTACACAAACAAGAAATATCAATTTCTTAATTAACCCATGAGTACATGTACAAATTAGTACATACTCACACAAAATCAGAAATAGCTTAGCACTTATATAACGCATACTATTCAAGTTTCTCCACAATGTCAAGCATGTTCTAAATCAAGAGAGATATCATAATTCATGTAATCCTCAAGAAAAATAAAACAAGACTCAAAATAAAATATTTTTGTCTTTTTGAAAAATTTTCTATGTTTTTGGATTTTTTTTTTTTTAATAAAAAAGACAACCTAAAAAACAAAACAACCAAAAACAGAAACAAGACATGTCCACAATTAATTGAAAGAATTAAATCAGGGACAAGTCAGCAACACTCACCTTGGAGAATCTTTTCTCACCATCTAGCACGAGTCTTCGGCTTTGTAGGTGAAAATCCATGTGAAGCAGAGTGTATTTGAGGAATTACACCAATCTTCTGAGAAAGACTAAAATCCTGCAAATTCCTTTCACAAGCCAACAAGCTCAAATTTTTCAAAATAATATGAAACAATTTATATGGACTTATGGCAGGAGAAATATCATCACATATCCTAGACTGAAACACAGAATGCTTAAATTTCAGTTTATGACAATTAGGACGAATGTGACCACGGACACCACAAAAGTGGCAGACAGGAACAAATTTAGGAATATCAGTATTCCTAACAACAAGTCTAGTCTCAGATTTTGGTTTTTGCCTCAACAAAGAACAATTTGGTCTAATATGACCAACAACACCACAAAGGTGACAGGTAGGCACAAAAACAGATTTATTATGCTCTCTAACAGTAGGTTTAAACACAGGTTTAGAAACATCAACGTCAACATCAGAACTTTTACCTTTGTCTAACCTAGCAAAATAAGTCTTTTCTTTATTATTCCTCTTGAAAAGAGGGATATAAACTTTTTCAGCTTTAGGCTTAAGAGAAACAGAAACACTTCTATTATCAACAGCAAACTTGGTACAAGTCAAATTTTCAATTTTAGCTTTAGATTCAACTAACTCTTGTTCCAAGCTTTTCATCTTCTCATCTTGAGAGGAAATTTGATTTCTCAAAAATTCATTCTTTTTATTAGACTCATCTAATCTCACAATCAAATCCTCTTTTTCAAGATTAGCCAATTTTAACTCTTCCTTGAATTTCTTAGCAATTTTCATAGATTTCAATAATTCCTTACGAAGAGTTTCACAGGCATCAATAAAATCAACAGAAGCATGAGCAGAAACATGATTAGAAAAACACTTCAAATTATCCATGACAACAGGGGTCAAGGATCAGCTTTTAGATCAAAAGATCTAAAACAAAAGAGCTACCCGCTCTGATACCACTTGTTGGTTTTTAGACCCCTTAAAACACAATTGATTTAACCTAGGTAATTAGCCAAGTTGTTACTTAGTCCAATTTAACAAAACTAGGTTATCACAATATAAAAGATCAAATCATGCAAAGCAGCAGAAAATAAATAATACACGATATGATCACCCAGGAAACCAAACCGGTAAAAACCTGGGGAGGATTTGACCTAGCTATCCTCAAGGTAAACTTGAATCCACTATCAGAAAGAATCGAAATTCATACAAAAGGACTTACAAGCACCCCCGCTCGACTTCCTAATGCTACCAACCAGTAGAACTTACTGACACGACCACGTGCAAACTCCGAATCCACGGACTCCTTCTTTCTTGGATTCCCACCAGCTACAAGCACCCCCGCTTGTGTATTCTTTAAGCTTTAATGGCAGCAACTATTTTGATCATCAAGGTGTAGAGAATATCTCTTCCTTGAAAACCCTAAGTTTGTGTAAAGGAAAGCTCCTCTAGATCTCACAAGAGATTTACACAAACCGCAATTATGAGCAACACTAAAACGTGGTTAGGGTTTGCCTTTTATACTTAGGACAAATAAGAAACCCTAAAAAACGTTTTAAAACACCTAGGGCTGAGTTGGAAAATTCTGCAGAAAAGCGATCTGCCCGAGATTCGATCGGTCGAGCCTAAGCTTCGATCGATCGAGCCAGGCCGAAAGCCACAGTGCTTTCTGCTTTACACTCGATTCCAACTTTACATTGACATACAACTTTGAGCTAGCTTTAAACACTTCTAAACACATTGTTTTGATCATGGTTTGCCAACAATACAAATTAGAGTTCTAAATACATAAAGTCCTACACTTTAGAACCTAACAAAGCCACATAACTGAATTTTAAGATAAGAATTTAAGGAATAGCACGTAAAGTACTGTACCTAAATTTTGTCCTTGGAGTTATATGTTGTAGTCGTAATTGAAATGTTGATATAAGGTGTTCTATTTGTTACCTAGAAGACGTTGATTTTCTTAGGTTTAAATATTCTAGACTTGAACTTTTACCTAATAGAAACTTCAATGAGACATGCCTTTTGTTATCCTTTTTTTCTTTTTTTCCTTTTCTTACTTAAAATGGTATTCATTAAAAACTAAGCTAAATATTATGGCTAGACTCATAAAATGTAAGATAATAAAATAGGAAGTATGAATAACAAAAATTGTGGATAATTGCAAGTAGGAAGACCTTCAATTGTAGTATACGACATCATTCATTGTGAAAATTTAAATATTGTGACAATATCTTAGCAAAACTCAATTGTTTATTATTGGAAGAAGCTGATATTCATTATCATTCTTAAAATCTTTTAGTAAATGGATACCACCTTTAGCAAATAGGTTCTAAGGAACTACCATGACAAATAAATGCTTATATATTAAAGGGAAAAATGCTCAAACACCCCCCTAAACTTATAACTATTGGCTGAAATACCCCCTGAACTTTTATATTAATCAATTTACTTCATAAACTATGCACAATTGCCAAATCAATCCATCTGTTACTTTAGTGTTAGAAAACTAACAGGTAACTCACATGAGAGACCACATGAGAATAAAAATTAGCAAACGTTCAGGGAGAGAGAAAGCTAGCTAGAGAGAGAGAGAGAGCTGATTAAACAAGAATTCCATAACCACCCTCATCAAACTTCTCTCTGATGCTGGAGTCTTTGTCTCGTTGTTGTCCTACCCCTAGTATTCTTTTTTTCATTTCTTTTTTCCCTGCTCTCTATTTTTCTAATCTTCCATGTGCAAGTTTCTATTGCAATTTTTTGGTTTTGGTTTACTTTTCGGGCTTACCCAATGTATAAAGCTTGATAGACACTTACCCAAGTGTTTCAAGGTCTGTGGTGGATTGGGTAGAGTTGGTTCTGGTAAAATTTTCATTTGATCAAAACTAATTTTGAATATGCTGTACAGTTGTTTGATAAAATACCTGAGAAAGATATGGCCAGTGCTTTAATGGGTTTTGTTTGCTTGATAGGATTTTAGATGGGTTTGCAATTTTTTGGTGATAATTTTAGGGGTTGGGCTTTATGTGAGGTTGATTGTTTCATATAAATTAATGGAAATTACAAGTGAAACAAACATCAAATTTGGGACTTGAAATTATAGTATATATTAGGTGAGGTGATTTTGTTCTCTAGTATAATATCTGGTCATTATGTTAATGAATTGTTGAAGAAAGTTTGAAACGGTAGTGGTTAGAGTACAAACCACACCAACTCTCTTTTTATAACTTCTATCTCTCTCACAGTGGCAACCCTACATTCTCTTGCATTGGCCAATTTAAGTAAATTTGTTTGTGGGTCAATTTTATAATTAATATTACTAAGGAGGTTTTTAGAAAATAAGGTTGAAACCCTAACTATATATAAGCTAATTTAAGTCAACGTGTAATGACAGATATTTTGAGAGAGAAGACTATCCAAAATACTCAAGTAGAGAATGTTTGACTGCACACTTAAGGTAAGAGCCTAAGAATCTCTTTCTTGTAAAATCTAAGCTTTATTTGGAACTAGAGTATTTTTATTTTTATGTGGGTAATTTGACCAGCAGTGAAACTATTTAAATATTCAAGAGTTTTAATGATGCAAACGAAAAAAAGTTTAAATTTATATTTTGGGAAATTGGATGCTAATTACCTACAAATTTTTTTGTGCTTAGTATTTTAATCTTTTTATATACACTTGTTGCGATAAGCGTAGATTGAAGCTACAAATTTAGGCGTAATGGGTCAAGGGTCAAGTTTCTGCACAGTTTCTGTTTAAGAAATTGTACCTGAATTGATGGAATTGGGGAAATCCAAAAAGACTAGTAAGTATAGGTTTAGGTTTGAGGTCTGACAAGTTAAAAAAAAAAGGGGGGGAAGAAGAAGAAGAAGAAGAAAGAAAGAAAGAAAGAAAGAAGAAAGTTGTAAACGTAAGTGTAGTACTTTGAGGATGGCCCATGTGCCTTGTCTTTCCTAGTGTGACATAGTACTAGGAGTTATAGCCTTATCTTTAAGGCATTAATGGTGGTAGCAAAAAAAAAAAATATATATATATATATATATATAAAGAAAAATATTATGACTATGTAGAATTTATGTGTGAGATAACAGTGGATAATTATTGGATATTTTTAGTAGTCTCTTTTTTGGCTAGGTACCATTATAAGTCTTTCTTGAATTATTTGATTATTGAGTAAATGATATTATGACTACGTAGAATTTTGGTGTGAGATAATAGTTGATAGTTATTGGATATTTTTAGTAGTCTCTCTTCTAGCCGGGTACTGTTATTAGTCTTTCTTGAATTATTTGATTATTGAGTAAATGGTGCTTGTAAATTGTTTAGGTGATATCTAAGGATTTTAGAGAAAGTGTTAGGGAGAAGTTCTTTTGTGGTAAGTTAGCTGAGGTAAGTAACCTTATCCTAATTTGTTTTATTTTGCATATTTTAACTACTGAAAATTGTTTACAATTGTTACAATTTTAATTTAATTGTTTTAGCTACTTTGAGTTAAAGTAAAGAATAAAAAATTATCACAAATATATTTGATTTACTAAATATATGATTTTATATATGTATTTGAATGAAATATATTTTTGTTTAAACTATGATTTGATATATATGATTTTAGATAATCTAATTATGTTTTGACTCTAATACTCAGCCAATGAGGGTTATTCATTGGTACTCTGATATCCAGCCAATGGGGGTTATTTATTAGTACTGAAACTAGTTCTATCTAGGGCATCACAAGTATATCGTATTTTTGGACCTAGCTAATGGGGGATATTCATTAGCACGTAACTATTTTCATCTGAATTTGATACCCAATCACAGGGATATAGCGTGACCATAGTCGTATAGATTGTTAAGAATATGAATTATGTTGAATATTTCAATTGTTATAAGTCCTTGAAACTGCTTATGTGTTTTTGGAACCTATTGTAAATTATAGCTTTGATATATATGGAAAATTGATTAATTTCTAATCCATCTATGATATATCTGTAAGATTTAAAATATTTGATCTATATACAACTTATTGTTTTACAGATCTATTTGATTGATAGAACTTATTAGGACTTTAGTTACTTATTAAGTTGCCAACTCATCCCCCCTCTTTCCCCTTTCAAATTTTGATCAAGAAAAGTAGCATGTGTTTGGGCTTTCGTTGGGATGTGTGTATGAGTGAAGTTAGGAATCATTAGAATAAGATTTGGACTTTTATGTTTAATATTATCTTTTGTTTAGACTTTTAGTCTTAAAGGATTTAGTTTATTTTCTTTATGATGTTGGAAGATTATTATTATTATTATTATTTTGGAGATCCTTTAAGAATTGCATTATTGAAGATATTTTTGGATTTATTGATGAAATTTTCCTTGAGGATAATTCTTTAGTTGTTAAGAAGGTCTTTCACACTCGTAGGGTATAAACTTTATAAGTGTGTGGTTGTTGTCACGTGCCTAGCTCTAACTTGGGTTTGGGGAGTGACATAATCTTTTCACAATTAACAAATGATTTATTCAATACCATTGGTTGGGTTTCTTGAACCACGCATCTGACTAGTAGTCTCAACCAGTATAGATTTACATTGCCATTGTTAGAAATACTGAATTCAATAGTATTGTATTTCACCAGTAATAGAGTAAACATGAGTGCCTTTATATAGGAGGCAAAGTGTATAGTACAAGTAAATGTGCTCTACAAGTAAACAAGGTGGGCCTAAAGCCCACAACCCATTACATGTTAACAACCCCCCTCAAACTCAAGGTGGTGTGAGACCAACTTGACGTTGTCAACCAAAGCACGGAGGCGTCCCTTAGGATGTAATTTGGTGAAGATATCTGTAAGTTAATCTTTAGAGGAGACTGAGAACAGCTTGAAAGCACCATGCACAAGATAATAATGGATAAAATGACAATCAACCTCAATGTGTTTAGTCCGTTCATGGAAGACATCATTGTGAGCAATATGAATGGCACTCTAGTTGTCACAATAAAAAGGAGTAGCACAGGATGTGGACACGCCTAAGTCCTTAAGAAGCCATCGTAGCCAAAGGAGCTTAGATGTGGTATCAGCAAGGGCACAATATTCTGCTTCAATACTAGAGTGGGCCACAAGGGTTTGTTTCTTGTTTCGCCAAGAAATCAGAAAAGAATCAAGGAGAAAGCAATAACCAGTGGTGGACCTGCGATCAGTGGGATCTCCTGCCCAATCAGCATCAAAGAATGCACAGAGAACAAGATGAGACTAAGTAGAGTAGAAAAGACCATGGAAGAAAGTATCCTTTAGGTATCGAAGAATGCGTAGAATAACAGCATAGTGAGTTGATCGTGGAGCAAACAGATACTGGTTCACTTGGTGAACAACGTAGGAAATGTCTGGATAAGTGACAGTGAGATAAACTAGGCTGCCAACCAATCATTTGTAAAGAGAGGGATTAGACAACGATTCCCCCCCCCCCCCCCCGAGGGAGTCAGATGCGCATTAAGTTCAATTGGAGTGTCAACAGTCTTGCTATCAATGAGTCCAATGCGAGACAAAAGTTCAAAAGCATACTTGACTTGAGTAATATAAAGATTATCTATGGAATGAGTGATTTCAAGACCCAAAAAGTAGCTGAGATGTCCAAGATCTTTCATCTCAAACTACTGACTAAGAAAATTCTTGAGTTCTTGAATGTCATTGAAGTCATCACTAGTTATGATCATATCATCCACATATAGGAAAAGCAAAATGGTGCCTTTGTCAGTGTGACGAAGAAATAAGGTAGAATCATAAGGACTAGCAGTGTAACCTAAGCGAAAGATGGGGGAGCTGAACTTGGCAAACCAAGCTCTTGGAGCTTGTTTAAGGCCATAAAGTGCACGTTAAAGGTGACAAACCTTGGTTGATTCAACAGAGAGACCAAGAGGAGGTTACATATAAACTTCTTCACTCAAATCCCTATTAAGAAAGACATTTTTGACATTCATCTGAAAAAGGTCCTATTTGCCGGTAGCAGCAACATCTAAGAGGGCACGAACTGATGAGATAGGAGCAACCGGATTAAAGGTCTCTTCATAATCAATCTCATACCCCTGTGTAAAACCTTTTGCAACAAGACGAGTATTATAGGGCTCAATGGACACATCGGAGTTAGTCTTGATCTTGTAGATCCACTTACAACTAACCACAGACTATCCAGGAGGGAGAGTAACCAAATCCCAAGTATGGTTTTTTAATAATGCATCAAGTTTCTTTTTCATTTCAATCTACCATAAAAGGTCAGTGGAGGCCTTACGATAGGTGTGAGGCTTGTGTAGTGTAGCAAGGGCAGTGTAACAATGATAGTCAAATAAATGTACAAGAATGGATCTTACCCGAGTTGAGTGATGAGGTGGAATGTCTTGTGGAAGATCATTAGGTGGAGTAGGAGCAGGGGACCCAGGCTCAAACTGGGGTAGCTTGTCATCGACCTGTTCATCTTCGACCTATTCATGAGAGGGTGATTCAGGAGAAGCATCAAAAATATCTAGCGGTTGGATAGAGAAGTCCAAAGGAGGATAAAGAGTATTTGTAGAAGGAACATGTGACTCGTCTGAAAAGATTTCTAAAATAAAGGAGGTAGTCAGGGAAGAATGGAAGTGAGAGAATTCAATAAATGAGCAGTGTTCCCAAAAGACAACATTACGGGAAACACGAAGACAATGAGAGACAGGATCATAATACCGATACCCCTTTTGAGTTTCACCATATCCAAGGAGACAACAAAGTTTGGATCGAGGCTCAAGTTTGTTGTGCTCATGAGGATGTAGAAGAACGAAACAAGCAGAACCAAAGGAGCGTAGGTGATGATAGTCAGGGGGTGACCAAAAAAGGGTCTCATATGGAGTTTGATTATGGATGATAGTGCTTGGAATGCGATTAATAGCATGAAGAGCAGCTTCACTCCAAAATGGGGTCGGAACTTTGGTAGAAAGAAGAAGAGCAAGAACAATGCCAAGAATATGATGAAATTTTCGGTCGGCTCAACCATTTTTCTAAGAGGTACTTGGACAAGTTAGGTGATGTATAATTCCATAGGAATGCAACAACGCTGGAAAAGTATATTGAGTATATTCAAGAGAATTATCAAATCAAAAAATTTTGATACATTTGGAAAATTGTGTTTTAACCATTTTTGCAAAGTTACTGTAGATTGCTAATAATTTGGAGTGAGATTTCATAGGAAAAACCCAACTATAATGAGAATAATCATCAATAAAAACAACAAAATATCAAGATCCACCAATACTAGTAACAGGAGAAGGTCCCCAAACATTAAAATGAATTAACTCAAAAATACTGTTAGAGATAGATTCACTATTATTGAAAGGCAAAATTGGTTGTTTTCCTAATTGGCATGAAGTACAATCAAAATTGTCTTTGGACACAGAACCTAACAGACCCCAAAAAGCTAACTGTTGTACTCAAGAAGAGGGTGCATGACCAAGATAAGAATGCCAAAATGCGAGAGAAGGTAAGGAAGAAACTGCAGTAGCAATAAAAACAAGAGCAACTGGCTGAAGATGGAGGTTATCCACAGAAAACATACGCCCAACTCTAGGACCGGTCCCAAGCTCCAGCCTCGTCCTCGAATCCTGCACAATACACCCAGAATAGTAAAAAATAAGGCAATATCCTAGTTTAGCTAATTGTCCCACAAAGCATAAATTATAGAATAGGTCAAGTACATGGAAGACCCTAGGAACTGAGAGGTTGGAGGTCGAAACAAAACCTAGACTATTGCCATGCATGGTGGAACCATCAGCTATGTGAATATTAAGAGGATGTGGTGCAAATTCAAGTTTGGAGAATAAGGACAAGTGAGGTGTCATGTGATTGCAATAGGCAGAATAAAAAAGCCAAGAGTGAGACTTACCAAGTAAAACTGAGAGAGCAGTGGAAAGAGATGTATTACCAGCCATACGAATAACCTAAGCTATGATGTCCTGTAGTTCAGTGGAGGAGATGTTGATAGTGAATCCAGAAGACTGCGACTGAGCTCAGACGGAAGACATTGGCGGAGTAAACTCAGTATTAGCAATAGCAGCAATAAATTTGTTGCAACGGTAACAAGTCTCAATAGTGTGGCCAGGACGCTTGCAATAGTTGTAAAACTTTTTGTTGGTCTGCTTGCGACGATTGCTAGAGCTAGAGGTATCAAACCCTGATTGCGAAGGTTGTTCTATGGATGAAGCAAAAGGAGCAATAGCCAGAATATTAAGCTCATTCTGGGTTTGAAGGGTTGCAAGACGAGCTTCTTCTCCAACCAACTCATTTACAGCAATATCAAGAGAAGGAGGAGGACTGTGATTAAGAAGCTGACCTCGGATGGGCTCATAGTTCTTGTGAAGTGACATCAAGAATTCGTAGAGACGAAATTCATCTCGAACAGTAGCATATTGCTAAGCATCCTTTAAGCATGCCTAAGTTGGATCATAAAGGTTAATTTGGTCCCAAATGAAGCGAAGCTGATCATAGTAGTCATTGATAGATTGCCCTGGTTCTTGCTTGAGTTAATGCAACTCAACTACTAACTAATATTTCATGGATTCGTGAGTAGTAGAGTATCTTTTGGCCAACATATCCTATGCCAATTTCGCATCATTAAAGCTTCCCAACAGATTGGAGATGGAGGAAATGGAAGTGTTTCGGATCCAAGTGAGGATCATGTGGTTGTGACTATCCCATTCAATCATGTGACTAATGAAGGTAGCATCTTCTTCACTTGCCCCCTTGACAGGAATAGTGATTGTACCAGCACAATATTGCCAGAGCATGCAACCTTTAAGAAAACTACTCATAACTTGAGACCAAGATAAGTAATTCTTATTCCCCTTCAATATTGCATTGATAGAGCAAGGAAGAAAAAATTCCTTTTTATCAATTTAGAGACACAATATGCAAAAAACAAACTACAAAAATGAAATCTACGCAAAAAACTGGGTAAGAAGAACTTGGATTGCAAATGTCAACTCTAGAGAAAAGTCAACGATCAAAGTCAATGGTTTGGTAAAAGTCAACGGTCAAAGTCAACGCTGTCAATGATTAGCGAAGATGATGTAGCGCTAACGTGAGCAAATGACTAGATGCTGATGTAAGCTAGGGCTGACATGGCACTGCTGACATCACGGGTGATGTCAGCCTGGAGCTGTTGACGGCACGTGAGCTTTGGCGCAAAACATTTGAGCAGCATGTGGGGGCATGTGCAGACTTTGATGGCTGTGAGGCTTCCACGAGTGAGTAGATCGGTGTAAGACGATCACAATGGTACCTACAGAAAATTAATTGGAGCATTATTCACAGCAATGATGAAAAGAGTAGTGGTCTTTGCAATGCAGGACTCCTCAATGATGACAATTGGGAGATGTCGGAGGTTCAACGGCGAGGGGCTATGGCGGCTGCTATGACGGCGGAAGCGATGTTGAGAATGACAAGATTGCTAAGAAAATGTCAAAGCAGTGGCTCTGATACCATGTTAGAAATACTGAATTCAATAGTATTGTATTTCACCAGTAATAGAGTATACATGAGTGCCTTTATATAGGAGGCGTATTACAAGTAAGTGTGCTTTACAAGTGAACAAGGTGGGCCTAAAGCCCACAACCCATTACACATTAACAGTCCTTAAAAGACATTGAGTAATTCATTGATAAAGAGTGTGAGGTATAATTCAAAAAAAACAAAAAACAAAAAATTCAATTTTTTACATCCAAAGAAAAAAGAAAAAGAAAATCTTGTCATCAATAATTCAAATTTGTAAGGTATTAATATCATATCATAGCATAACTACACAAAAAATGAATGAGCCCCAATTTGTCATGAATTGAAATATTAATTAGTGTATACAAATAGTTATTATCTTCATCAAGTCAAAAAAATTATGATTCGGTAAGTAGAAACAAAAAAATTAGTTATTATCGTCATCAAGACTCCAGGCTCAATAGGCTTGAATCTATTGCCAATGAGGAAGCTGATTGGAGAGCGAAGCTGCCATCTTTCAAAAAAGCTCAAGCTAACGTATCCTTTGTAGTCTAGTCACAAAAGAGAGGGGTGGCATGAATTGAATTAATAATATGATCTAGTGAGTAGAAAAAAAATGTTTTGTAAATTTTAACCAATGTTCATATCAAAGCATTGTTGCACTGTGAGTTGTTCCTCATCTCTTGAGAGAGAACCTTTAATAGGGTTTCTCATAGGTCCCAAGGGAAGCCAAAAATCTTGCCAGAAATTGATAGAACTACGATTATTCATAGACCATCAACCCTTTAACATACACTGGACCACCTTTCTTGCAAGCAGCCCAAATCCTTGAGCATTGGCGCTTTTTTCCTTCTTTAGTCAATCTCAAAGCGGAGAGATCTTTCTTAGCTAGCATATTAGCCCAAGGAGCATCTTGTTCATTAGCCAGCCTCCAACATAACTTAGCTAGAATAGCTTGATTCCTGAATTTCATTTAGGCTAGAGCCAGTCCTCCCATGTTTTTAGGAAGCATCACAATATGCCAATTGACCATATGAAGCCTTCTTTTTTCATCCAAGGATCGATCCCTAAAGGAAGTCCCTAATCAGCTTATCCACTGCATTGCAAACTTTAATAGGGGGAGCATGGCACTGCATGAACTAACTTTTTTTTTATATAAATTAAGAAGAAAAAAAAAGCTAGAACAAAGAAAAATAATAATAATAGATCTCTTGTTTAGGAATGGCAATATTAACAACTTCAAATAATCGGAAGAAGAAACTTTCATTGGCATTGTTTCCTTCCCATCACAAAACCCTACAAGATTTCATTTTTTGTACAATTAAATGAATGAGCTCATATTGATCTAAAATTTTCTCGTGTCAAAATCTAATTATTTAAAGTGGCCAAAGGATCAAAAGTCCCAGTGATTAATAAAAATAAGTTTTATATCCAATTTAAGGCTCACCAATATCGATACAAATGACAGGACAAGTAATTGATGAGGCCATTGCAAACAAGCTCACATAAACCCCAACCACAAAAAATTAAACCAACCAAGAAATTTCAACAAAAACTCGCACATAGAGGATTGGAAAACAGATTAAAGCAATGGCCATATTTCTCTTAGGTATTTCATCAAACAATTGTATAGCATACTCAAAACCAGTTTTGATCAAATGAAAATTTTACCACAACCAACTCTACCCAATCCACCACAGACCTTGAAACACTTGGGTAAGTGTTTATTAGGCTTTACACATTGGGTAAGCCTGAAAAGTAAACCAAAACCAAAAAATTGCAATAGAAACATGCACATGGAGGATTGGAAAAACAGAGAGAAGGAAAAAAAGAATACCAGCGGTAAGACGACGAGGGGACAAAGACTTTGGCACTGGAGAGAAGGTTGATGTTGGTCATTCTAGAATTCTTATTTGATCGGCTCTCTCTCTCTCTCTCTCTCTAAAGTTAGCTTTCTCTCCCCCTGTTTGCTAATTTTTATTCTCACATGGTCTTTCATGTGAGTTACCCGTTAGTTTTCTAACGCCAAAGTAACAAATGGATTGATTTGGCAGTTGTGCATAGTTTATGGAGTAAATTGGCCGATATAAAAGTTCAGGGGGTGTATTTTTTTTATTTGATAAAACATACAAACAACTTTATTAAGAAAACGCAACAAATACATCATGGAGAAGAGCTTGTTCTATAGAATAATGACTCTCTTCAATCCAAACAGAAAAGTCATAATACATAATGCTTGTTTAGCTAGAATATGAGCAAGAACATTGCCCTTCCTATGAACATGAGAAAATTTGACGCTACAGAACTCATAGGAAGCCACTCTAACTCCATAAATCACATGAGCAATAGAGGCTGGAACTGGTGAAGTATCACAAAGAGCCCGAACCAAGATCAGAGAATCTTCTTCCAATACAAAATCTTGAATCCCAATATCTCCAACAAATATCATCCTTGTTTCAAAGGCTTTTGCTTCAATCTTGATAGCACCTAGAGGAAACCAAAATTTCTTGCTCAACCCCGCAATAAAATTCCCTTCATGGTCTCTAATTACAACCCCCACACCAGCTTCTTTTTTACTCTCAAGTACAGCCCCATCCACATTAACCTTATACAAAGGTTCAATCAGAGGAAGCTGACAGTTTTTTAGACCCCTAAAACAATTGATTAAACCTAGGTAATTAGCCAAGTTGTTACTTAGTCCAATTAAACAAGTCTAGGTTATCACAATATAAAAGATCAAATCATGCAATGCAGCGGAAAATAAATAACACACGATATGATCACCCAGGAAACCAAACCGGTAAAAACCTGGGGAGGATTTGACCTAGTTATCCTCAAGGTAAACTTGAATCCACTATCAGAAAGAATCGAAGTTCATACAAAAGGACTTACAAGCACCCCCGCTCGACTTCCTAATGCTACCAACCACTAGAACTTACTGACACGACCACGTGCAAGCTCCGAATCCAGGGACTCCTTCTTTCTTGGATTCCACCAGCTACAAGCACCCCCGCTTGTGTATTCTTTAAGCTTTAATGGCAGCAATTGTTTTGATCATCAAGGTGTAGAGAATATCTCTTCCTTGAAAACCCTATGTTTGTGTAAAGGAAAGCTCCTCTAGATCTCACAAGAGATTTACACAAACCGCAATATGAGCAACACTAAAACGTGGCTAGGGTTTTCCTTTTATACTTAGGACAAATAAGAAACCCTAAAAACGTTTTAAAACAACTAGGGCTGAGTTGGAAAAATCTGCAGAAAAGCAATCTGCCCGACGTTCGATCGGTCGAGCCTAAGCTTCGATCGATCGAGCCAGGCCGAAAGCCATAGTGCTTTCTGCTTTACACTCGATTCCAACTTTACATTGACATACAACTTTGAGCTAGCTTTAAACACTTCTAAACACATTGTTTTGATCATGGTTTGCCAACAATACAAATTAGAGTTCTAAATACATAAAGTTCTAAACTTTAGAACCTAACAAACTCCCCCTTTGGCAATCCGTGACAAAACACAACTTAAAAGCTCAAAGTTTACAATATGAAAAGCCCTTTACAAAATAATGCTCATAAAACAAATTCAATCCTAACTACTATCCATCAGTTGCAAGTGTAGACAGCAGCTCAATTGAATCAACCTGTATATTTCCTGAAACACTAAACAAAATGCATAACCGCATGTGTGGAAATAACACAAGTAAACAAAAAAACTTCTTGATTTCAAATAACACACAAATAAAGACATATATCAATGAATAACTCATAAATATAAATCAATAAGCAGTTTGAAACAAGAAACAAATAAAGTACCAACAAAAACATAAAACTCCCCCTAACATGAATATCCCATCAAAAACAAGGTAAGAGCTAAAAATGTTAAGTACACAGTGAAGCACCTAGATAAAATCTAAAACTCCACAAGCTCCAACCAAAATCAAACAGTCTCCCCCTAAAAACAAAAACCTACAAGTACTCCCCCTTTTTGTGACGGAATGCCAAAGGGCAAACAAGAAATCCATCATCAAAAGGGAGGTGGTCTAAACTGCGCCAACTCCGCACGCAAGGCACGGATCTCATCAAGTACGTCCACCAAAATCTGTCCTTGAGCCGCCTGAACGGTCAAGACATGATCCAACGTGCGACGAATGTCGGAATCATCCGTAGCAGTCGGTGGAGGAACAGCATCATCAGCATCCGCAGCAGCACCTGAAGTCTCAGCAGCAGCTATACCTGTAGAAGAGGGAGGAGGGGGAACACTACTAGATGACGCACCTCTAGGACGAGGAGGAGCAACTCTCAACTGAGCAGCCCTCTGACGAAGAAAGGTGGCACCTATAGGAGCTATCACATGAACAGGCTCACCAGACGGAAACTCATCTAGACCTAAGTAGAGCAAAATCCTATGAATGAAAATAGGATGAATCAGTGCATGCCCTATGGCAGAACTCCTATGAACCTCGTTCAAAGAACAAAGGAACAAGTGAGGAAAACTAATAGACGCTCCAGAAGCAAAGGCGTACAAAAACACACATCGCTTTAAAGGGATGGTGTGGAAGTGAGAGATAGGCCACACGGAATGACACGCAATCCTAAAGAGGAGATAGGCAATCTCGGTAAGCTCAGCGGACATGATCCGAGGATCAGAACCCCACTGGATAGATGACCCAGTGATGTAAGACATAACAACATCTAAAGAGGGTGACTCATCATAGGGATAGTCAGCATCACGAACAACCGGCACCCCAAGAGCCTCAGCCACCACCCGAGGGGTAATGGTAAACTCTACACCTCGTATCCAACTCCTAACAAGGGTGTTGGAATCATAGATGTGGCAAGAGAGATTCGAGTAGAACTCTCTAATCAGGGCGGTCGGAGGTGGATGATCTATCTCTACAAGAGGCAACCAACCCCTAGACTCAAAATTGGCCCTAATGGCCGGATCAAGCGCATCAAACACAACAGCTCGCTCAGACCAGATCTTACGCCTACAGTGCAAGGTGTCATAGGCTTCTCTACACTTATCATTCTTAAACAGCTCAACACTAGGTGGAGACTCAAAGGAAGTGGAAGTGGTCCTATGAGCTCTAGTTTTCCTAGGCATGGTGCTAAGATAAGGATCAAAACACAGAGCGAAAGAACAAAAACCACAAACCAAAACCAAGGGCAGACTGCAAGTTAGTACAAAAAAAATAGAAACAAAATCTATATGATGCATGAACAAATTTAAATGTCATGATGCATGTGCTAGTGCAGTGAATTGAGTCAAAAAGATTCAAATTACAAAATTGGCTTGCACCTAAAAGTTTTTAACACAAAAACCCCAAAATATAGAAACCACTTGATCAATTTTTAAAAAAAATTGACGAATTGATCATTACACATGATATAATAACAAAAATAATGACCAAATACATCAATTTGAGAAGCCAATTTCATCAATTGAAGCCAATTTGACAAAATCCCCAATTCGGATCAAATTTAGTTTGCACATAATTCAAAGTGATTGCAAAAACTTGGTTGGTCAGACCACAAACACACACAATAACATGTACAATGTTTAGCAACGAGTAACTCGTGTAGTATGTGCGACTAGCAAAGACATGAGATACATGTGAGGTGATATGTGAATAGAAATCAATCACAAAGTCTACAAAATTCATCACAAAGAATTTAAAAGAGACTATCACCTAAAGAGTTACATCATATAACTCCCACATCTCCTAGATCATAAGCTTGCAATCATGTAAGTTTCTTGTATTTATGCCTCATAATATACATTCCAATTTTAAGTTTATGTGAGTTTGGCATCAAGCCTAATAGTACACACCAATTAGATTTTAAGAATTAAGCACTTTTACCGAGGCTTCACCTTATGTTCTTTTTGTGCATGTGCTACACTTTCTCGAGCACAGAATCTTATGATATGCACTAAGGTGTTCATGATTGGCTAGTGAACAGTGGTGAGATGGTTATTTATGCCTTTCTCTAAAAGTTCAAGTCCAACATTTAAAAACATGTGACTTCAAGATTAAGACATAGTAATCAAAAACCATACACATCTTTCCCACACAACATGCACTACAAATCTTCAACTAGTAAAGTGCAATAAATAAGCTCATCAAAGCTAAACAAGGTACAAAAGACATGTTATGTGAACATAAATTGACCAACCTTGTTCTCAAAAACCAAGAAGAATAGTGCAAAAACAAAATGTGCTTCCTTTTCCTTTTTTTTTTAATTTTTTTTTTAAAAAAAAAACACCTAGAATGAAATGCATGAATGTTATGATATGCAAATCCTAGAGACACAAAAAAAACAAAACCAAAGAGCAATGGTCACAAAGGGTGGAGCAATGAAGCACAAGGACCAAGAGGCCAAAGACAGATTAGGGACACAGAATCACACCAATCACTTGACGAAGAGTCTCAAACTTATTTCTATCAAGAGGTTTGGTAAAAATATCAGCATTCTGACGCTCTGTAGGAATATACTCAAGACACACAATTTTTCTTTCAACAAGATCCCTAATGAAGTGATACCTAATCTTTATGTGCTTAGTCTTAGAATGCTGAACAGGGTTCTTAGATATGTCAATAGCACTAGAGTTATCACAGTAAACCACCATAGTATCTTGGGATATCCTATAATCTGTTAAAACCTTTTTCATCCAGAGAAGTTGTGAGCAACAACTTCCAGCAGCAATATATTCTGCCTCGGCAGTAGACAAGGACACAGAATTTTGCTTTTTGCTCATCCAGGCAACAAGGTTAGCACCAACATAAAAACATCCACCAGTGGTGCTTTTTCTATCATCAGCATTACTAGCCCAATCAGAATCAGAAAAACCAGCAAGAGACAGATTAGACTCTTTGCTATAAAATAATCCATAGTCACAAGTTCCAGCAACATATTTAATTATTCTTTTTACAGCATTTAAGTGTGAAACCTTAGGATTAGACTGAAATCTAGAACAAACACCAAAACTAAAAGCAATATCAGGTCGACTAGCAGTCAAATATAACAAACATCCAATCATACTTCTGTATAGTGTAACATTAACAGACTCACCTGATGGATCATTTGTTAGTTTTGCATTGGCGGCCATTGGTGTTCTAGCATGGGCAGCATGGTCCAGTCCAAATCTCTTGACTAGATTCTTTGCGTATTTGGCTTGGTTGATGTAGATCCCTGATTCCGTTTGCTTCACCTGTAATCCCAAGAAATATGTTAGTTCACCAACCATACTCATTTCAAACATTGCCTTCATTTCATTTGCAAAAGAATGAGCAAGAGAGTCATTAGTAGCACCAAAAACAATGTCATCTACATAAATTTGAGCTACAACAAAACTATTCTTATCCTTTCTTATGAAGAGAGTAGTGTCTGCAAATCCCCTTTTGAAGCCGTGCTCAGTAAGATATGCAGTCAATCTATCATACCAAGCCCGTGGAGCTTGTTTCAAACCATACAGTGCTCTCTTCAATTTGTACACATCATCCGGTCTGTGAGGGTCAACAAATCCTTTAGGTTGTTCAACATATACTTCTTCTTGTAGCATGCCATTCAAGAAAGCACTTTTGACATCCATTTGATATAACTTGAAGTTTAGATGACTAGCTATAGCCAGCAATATCCTAATGGATTCCAATCTTGCTACTGGAGCAAAGGTCTCATCAAAGTCAATCCCTTTGTGTGTAACCTTGAGCAACAAGTCTTGATTTATTTCTGATGACAGTGCCATGTTCATCTGACTTGTTCTTGAAGATCCACTTAGTTCCAATTACATTCACACCCTTTGGTCTAGGAACTAATTCCCACACATCATTCCGAACGAATTGATGAAGTTCTTCATGCATAAAGTTCACCCAATCAGCATCTTGAAGCACTTCATCTACCTTCTTCGGTTCAAATTGGGACAGATAGCATGAGTGTGTAATTACAATTAAGGCTTTTGGCCTTAGTCTCATATTGTCATTCAGACTTCCCAATATATTTGAAGAGGGATGATTCAGTCTTACTCTAGAGGAAGGACCTTTAACCAGAAATCTGGATGTACCTCTCTGTTCTGATGAAGGACTAAACTCATGTTGAACCTGTTGAGTCTCATGAACTGGAGTGGATGGTTCAGGACTTGATGGCACAGATATTGCATCATTCAACACCATTAGCTCCTCATCACTATGTTTCACAACATAATCATCAGGGAGAGAGTCATGAACCTCCATTGGCTTATCTTGAACCTGAGTAGTACTTTCTGGATGTGCTTCTGGACATACTTCATCATTGATCACAACATTTGAAGATTCCATGACAGTTTTGGTTCGCAGATTGTACACCCTATATGCCCTACTAGTAGAGGAGTACCCTAGAAAATACCCTTTATCACTCTTAGCATCAAATTTCTCTAGGTGCTCTCTATCACGTAGAATGTAACAATCACTACCAAAAATCCTGAAATACTTGACAACTGACTTCTTCCCTCTCCAGAGTTCATAGGGAGTCTTCTTGGAGTCAGGTCTGAAATACACCCGGTTTAGTGTATGGCAAGCAGTGTTAACTGCTTCTCCCCAGAAAGATTTTGGCAATTTTGTATTGTGCAACATCACACGTGCCATCTCTTGAACGACCCTATTTTTTCGTTCAACTATTCCATTTTGTTGCGGTGTCTTGGGTGATGAAAATTCTTGATGTGTGCCCTGTTCATTGCAGAAAGTAGCTAGCTTGGTATTCTCAAATTCTCTTCCATGGTCACTTCTGATTCTGGCTACCACTGTATCTTTTTCAACCTGTAATTTCTTACACAGATGTATCATCTTCTCAGGAGCCTCAGCTTTATCTTTCAAGAGCACAACCCAAGTATATCTGGTAAAGTCATCCACAACCACTAGAATGTATTTCTTTCCTCCCAAACTCTGAACTCTAGCAGGACCCATAAGATCAATGTGCAGTAACTCTAGAGGTCTTGAAGTTTGAACACTAGCCACAGACGGATGTTTAGATTTTATCTGTTTACCTATCTGACATGGTCCACATATGCACTTGTCTATCTTTTCAAACTTAGGTAAACCAACAACAGCATCACATTTTGAAATTTTTTCTAACTGCTTATGACTTGCATGCCCCAGCCGTTGATGCCACAAATCAACTTGATCAATCTTTGCACTAAAGCACTTGTTGCTTATGCTTGGTGTCAATCCATAAAAGTTGTCCGCCGTTCATACACCAACACACATACAATCACCTCCACCATCAAGTATTTCACATTCATGCTTAGTGAAGAGAACATTTAATCCATTGTCACAAATCTGACTGATGCTGAGTAAATTTGCCTTTAGTCCATCAACATACCAAACATCTTCAAAGACCGGTAACCCTGGGATGTCCACAGTTCCAATGCCTCTGATGACAGATTTGCTTCCATCTCCAAAAGTGACTGTACCAATCTTTCCTTCAAAAAGAGTCTTGAATAATCCTTTGTTTCCTGTCATATGCCTGGAACAACCACTATCCAAATACCAAAGACAAGAATCACGTGCCTTTAAGGCGGTTAAGGCAGTATAACACAAATAATTATTATCACATATGATAAGACCAAGATGTTCAAGGAAAGATTTAACAAAATCAACAAGAGACAAACATACAAAGTAAGCAAGTTGATGAATAAGCAGAAAGAATTTCCAAAAATCCATACCAAGGGGTCAAGGATTAGCTCAGTGATCAAAAGATCAACAATAAAAAGAGCTACCCGCTCTGATACCACTTGACAGTTTTTTAGACCCCTAAAACAATTGATTAAACCTAGGTAATTAGCCAAGTTGTTACTTAGTCCAATTAAACAAGTATAGGTTATCACAATATAAAAGATCAAATCATGCAATGCAACAGAAAATAAATAACACACGATATGATCACCCAGGAAACCAAACCGGTAAAAACCTGGGGAGGATTTGACCTAGCTATCCTCAAGGTAAACTTGAATCCACTATCAGAAAGAATCGAAGTTCATACAAAAGGACTTACAAGCACTCCCGCTCGACTTCCTAATGCTACCAACCAGTAGAACTTACTGACACGACCACGTGCAAGCTCCGAATCCACGGACTCCTTCTTTCTTGGATTCCACCAGCTACAAGCACCCCCGCTTGTGTATTCTTTAAGCTTTAATGGCAGCAACTGTTTTGATCATCAAGGTGTAGAGAATATCTCTTCCTTGAAAACCCTAAGTTTGTGTAAAGGAAAGCTCCTCTAGATCTCACAAGAGATTTACACAAACCGCAATATGAGCAACACTAAAACGTGGCTAGGGTTTTCCTTTTATACTTAGGACAAATAAGAAACCCTAAAAACGTTTTAAAACAGCTAGGGCTGAGTTGGAAAAATCTGCAGAAAAGCAATCTGCCCGACGTTCGATCGGTCGAGCCTAAGCTTCGATCGATCGAGCCAGGCCGAAAGCCACAGTGCTTTCTGCTTTACACTCGATTCCAACTTTACATTGACATACAACTTTGAGCTAGCTTTAAACACTTCTAAACACATTTTTTTGATCATGGTTTGCCAAAAATACAAATTAGAGTTCTAAATACATAAAGTTCTAAACTTTAGAACCTAACAGAAGCCATTTAGACTCTAAAACTTGATGATCCTTCACTAGAACCTCCAGTGCAACCCAATATTCACTCAAATACTGCTAACACCATTGTAACAATTGCTTGCCATTTTTCCTTTTCCCACCATGGATAACATCATTCTGATTTGTCCAAAGAGTCTAGACAATATAAACTGACAGAACCACATCCTCACTAGACCACTTTGCCTCCATTAACAAATACCAAAGAAAATCCACAAAGTTCTGAAAATACATATTATATAAAGATCGAAACTAATCAGCTAACACCAAAAGTTATTTCGCCTTAGGACATTCCCAAAAAAAATGGACCAATGACTCAGATTTTAATCCACAATCTTCACATGTATCATCTGAGAGAACATGACGACTAACCAAATTTGCTTTTGTTGGAAGAATATTGCGAGCAACTCTCCAAGCAAAGTGTCTTATCTTGTAAGGGACATTGATCTTCCAAAGCTTCCTCCCAAATAAATGCATACTTCTTCCATTAGAAGTAGAACCTTGTAAACACTCGATTTTGCACCCATAATTTAATCTTGGAAGATGGCTAGAATGACCATTCATATATCCAAAATTTAGGGTTGCATTACATGCATTAATTCATTCATTACATATCATAAAAATGATCTTGAGATTCTAACATTTGCGACGGTATGCCTGATTCCCAAATCAGACTGTCAGATTGAAAGATATCACATGATCAAGTTTTCACGGTTTGCATGCATTTTGTTTGGGTGGAACCGATCACGCGTGATTAATTTAAATTAATTCTGATTGGTTAAACAATTAAAATTAATTAAATAATTCTATGATTGGTTGTTGGTTTTTGTCAAAAATAAGCCTGCTTGCATGGGAATAAAGTGGATAATTAGATAATAAAGAAATTGTGGATAATTGAGTCTTTTTAGAATATTTATCTATCAGATAATTATTACTTTAAAGACCTGAATATCAAGAAAAAGGGATTAATTTTTAGAATATGAATTAAAAACGCGTCTAGGTGCAATTCTCGGCTCAAAAAAGAGTCCAAATCGAACCAAAATTGCAAAGACCGCTTGGCACCCAAAAAGGCCAATCGGCACTTGGGAAGTGCCAATTGGCCCAAATGCGTGGCCTGGCCCGGGAACCTTCTGATTAAGATAAAACCTATCTTTTATGAATTTTTAGAGATAAGGACGCATTCTAATTCATATCTGATCTTATTTAGCTTTTTTTTCAAGCATCCCAACCTCTATAAATAGAGGGAAAAGATTAGAATTCAGGGCCCTTCTTTTTTGACTTCTTTGCTCCCTTTACGTTAAAGACGTTCTGGAAGCCTTGGCTTTAGGAACCTCTTTTTTGTAAGTAAAATATTTTAGATCTCAAAGAGGTGAAAATTTCTTTGATTTCTAGAGTATTCTTCCATTGAAGGGTACGCTCATGCAAGTAGGTATTTAATTTAGTTCTTGTGTTTATTTTTCTTTTCTCTTAATTGATATGTTGTGTTGTTCATTCCATGGTTTTTGTTAATATATGTTTGATTTAATTATGATCTTGTTCACAATTCATATATGCCTTGTTCATATGTTTAGTTGGAATTGTCTTTAACATGTTTATGATTTAATTCTTCTTTAATTTCAAAATCTGCAATTAATTAGCAAATTATAATAATAATAAAATAGATCTATGTTTTCACTAAATACAGATTTGAAAATTTTTTCTACAAGTTTTTCTAAACAAAAACAAATCTGTATTTTCATTAAATACAAATCTAAAAAAAAAATTTGGTAAAAAAAAAATCTGTATTTTCATTAAATGTAGATCTGAATTTTTCAAACAAACATAACAGATTTGTATTTTCATTAAATACGGATCTGAAAATTTTTCCAAAATATTTTTCTTCTTAAATAAAATAAAAATAAAAACTGCGGATTTTAAATGTTTAAAGCATGTATTAATAGTTAGGTTAAAGTATTTTTTATAAGTCATTCCATAAATATTTGATGCATGCATAATAGATTTGAATTATGAATATGAATCCTCTTTTAAAAATCCTTTTTTTTTTAATCCCTTACAAAACAGAACTGATTTTTGTTAATCAAATTTCATTTTTCTCAACTTTAAAAAACAGATCTGATTTTTCTTTGAGAAGAGGGCATATTCGTAAGACGAAATTTGTTTAAATTAATTTTGTCAAGTAAGTGTTGGTTACATGTGTTACAACATATCATTCAATATCATACAAAAGGGTATATAATTGTCATTAGAGTCTAGAAGACTAGACTCTGTTTAGGCGGAATGGGTGCCTAACACCTTCCCATTTTGTAACGTAGCCTACGAATTTAGCTTTTTGGATAGTAGACTAGTGTTTTATCTTTTTTTTTTTGTAGATTGTAACTAGGATCAAAGCTTTGTAATTTTTACATAGATTGTATTAGGACCAAAGTTTTGTAAAGTTATTCTACCAAGATGTAATTGTATAGTCAATTAATGAATTTGAGGTACTTTTTGGACATGTAATTGTATTTTATTTTTTCTTATTTTTTTGTATAAAAAATAAGTGGCGACTTCACACAATTACCCAAAAGAGAGGTGCCCGAAGCAACCAAATCTTTTTTTTGAGAGCACCATTCAAAGAAGTGCGGTCTCTCACAGTGGCGACTCCACTGGAGATGTCGAGGGCTAAATTTCATGTTAGACTTTAAATGACCAATTATATACCCTTTTTTTTTGTATAATATGTTTGTTTGTTTGGTTGCTTATGTCTTGAAATGTTTGTATGATATTTTGTTTGAATTTGCCATGTTGATTGTTAAAAGCTTTCCCTAACTATCATAGTGTGTGCCATCAAAACAACAAATATGCATGCACCCATCTCAATATATGGTGGTAGTAACCATGGATCACCGGTCTTCATTAGATTCAAGTACCCAGTGGCGAACTCACCAACTCATAGCCCAAAGTCACTGGATCATTTCTTATTGACTACAAAGGATAGACCATGTCATTTGGACCAATGTAATGTTCATCACATTACACTTTGGGAGGTGTAATGTTCTAGCTATGGGAAATAATGAAACACAAAACCCACCCTTCAAAGTAATGACTTAGAGCCTACCCTTAGGCGGGTCCATGTTAAAATTGCATTGCATTTTGTGTGTGTTTGTTTGGTTGATGTTGAGGGGATCTAGCTTTGTTTGACCCAACCAAGCTTTTTCTTAAAAGAGAATTTGGTCAAGATCAAAGGGAAGACTCCAAAGAGAATCCAAGAATGACACTTAAGCTAGTAGTTCCAATTCCAAGCCTATCACAATACTGAAGCCTGTTAGCATAGAAGGCACCCTGTAGCTCAATCCTGTATTCGACTTACAAGACAACCCAAGCCACAAGAAGTCTGAAAACTCCATCACTATGGCAGAAGGGGAAGAACATCCAAATACTGAAGAGCCAATGAACACTCAAGAGCTACTAAACACTATGGTAGCAAGTCAAATCCAGTTAAAGGAAGACATGAACCTTATTGTATAGTAGTTTCAGAACTTGAAGGGCAGCCAAGAGGAGAACAAGATCGATCATAATCCCCCTATCCTAGAGGGTGAGAAGAAGATTAATGAAAGGATAAATAAGGTGGAAGAGATGATCAAAATGGCCCGCAAGATGGAAGGCCTCATGGATTACCAATCACTCTCACTTTTCCTAGATATGAGATTGCCTCCCAAGTTCAAGATGCCGACCTTAGACAAGTTCAATGGGACTGGCTACCCAAAGTCCCATTTAAAGATGTACATAAGGGTCATACAGCCCCTATGAGCAACTAAAGAACTACTTGCTCAAATGTTTCAAAATACCTTGACTGGAGTTGCTCTTAGGTGGTTCCTCAACCTAGACGATGCTAGAGCAAGGAGTTGGGAGGATATCTGCCACAAGTTTCACAATCAGTACAAGTACAACATAGAAGTGGATGTGACAAGAGAGATTTGGAGACCACTAAACAATAGCCGAAGGAGTCCTTTTCCGCCTTCATAACCAAATGGAGAACCAAGGAAGCCTAGATGATCACAAGATCTAGTGAAGAAGAGCAAATCCAAATGGTGGTGAAGAATTTGTTACCCATATTCCACAAGCATCTTTTTGCCCAATACTTTCTGAACTTCAAAGCCTTGGTCATAGCTGGTACTCAAGTGGATGATGCTATCAATAATGGCATGTTGAAGAATGAAGAAGGCTTCATTTTTGAGAAAGCTGCAACCCACACCACCAATGAGGAGGCAATTAATGTTGTAGTTCCCTAAACATCATCAACCGTCAATTCTAGGCCTCAAAGGAAGTTCAATGAACTCCACATGCCTATAAGCCAATCTATATTATATCTAAAAGCTGAAACATAGCATTTATTGTTGCTACGCTCCTGTTGAGTCACTTCAGCGACCACATCACTATTTTATTTTATTTTATTGGTTTTCCATCTTTATTAATTGTCTATTGCAAAATTAATTTTTTGTGGTCAAATGTAATACACCACATGCCATCATAAATTCTAATTGTTTATTGTCTATATAAAAAGCTTATTTCAACATTGAGTGTTATTTTCTTTACATCCTAATCCTTTTATATATATATATACACACACACACACAATATATTTTGCTACTCAATCATTAAGCCACATCATCCATTTATTTTTTATTTGTTCTTTTTTTGACTTTTCTTCTCACTACTCTCTAAAAAAACAAAAACAAAAATTTCTTCTTCTCCCTATTAGTCCACGCCTACAATTACACTTCCTCCAAACTTTCCCTTCCCTCTTTACCTCTTTACCTCCCCCACTACTCTCTACTTCGCCGTTACACTTCCTTCATCATTTTCCATAACTTGACTCTTCTTCTTCCCATTTTATTAGTACATGCCTACGGTTACACTTCCTCCAACCTTTCTCTTCCTTTTTTGCCTCTTTACCTCCCCCACTACTCTCAACTTCACTGCCACACTTCATCATTTTCTCTTTTTTATAACTTGACTCTTTTTCTTCCCATTTTATTTGTATAAATTTGATATTATTTCTCCCATTTCAATCCATATTTTTACCTCCCCAAAAAAAAAAAAAAAAAACTGTGAGTACTCTCTCTCTCTCTCTCTCTCGGTGAATTTTTGTTCTTTTTAATAACTCTAATTAAGATTGATGATTTTTTTTTAAATATATGTTTTGGGATTATGTGTATTTTTTTTTTTTAAATTTCTCATTACAAAGTCTTCTCTCCACCTTTTATATCTTTTATTGAATTTTGGTTTAGGTTAATACTTAGTTTTTTTTTTTTTTTTGGAAAATAAGAATTTGAGTTTATATCAAAACACAATCTACATGGCTATGAATTAGAATATACCTACCAATTGTTTGAACAATAAATTATGATGAAGTCTATCTTTTATTTCTTTGGTTTCATTTTAATTTTGGTTAAGATAAATTTGTAATTTTGTGATAAGTTTTGATTACATGATATCTCATTATTCCTTAAGAGAGTTGAAACTTATAAAGTTTAGTTGTATATTAGGTTAATATAACACACTACAAAAAAAGTTAGAAAGATATGGTTCACTTTAAAAAAATATTAATCAAACATACAAAAAATAATAGAATGATATATTGGTAGAGATAAAAAGATAAAAAATACTTGTAGAAATCTTTTTAAAAAATGACAATACTTCAAGTAAGTCTGTAAGTGTTACTTTTTATATATTACACTCTATTATATATATATATATATATATATATATATATATATATATATATATATATATATATATTCCTAAGCATCACATGGGCCTGCGGCTAGTTAAAAATAAATTTGGAGACAATGAATCCCCTTGGCGAAGCCCCCTAGAAGGGATGATATTACCACAGGGGAACCCATTAATTCTATCAACATATGAAATAGAGGAAATACACTGCATTATCAATTGTCTCCACCTAGAATTAAAGCCCAATTTCTCCATAATTTTTTCCAAGCAAATCCATTCAACCCTATCATAAGTTTTACTCATATCTAACTTCAATGTCATTTCCCCAATTTCCCCCCCTCTCTTTTGGTTAATGTGATACATAGTCTCAAAAGCCACCAATACATTATCCGTAATTAATCTTTCGTACACAAAAGCACTTTGTGAATCACCTATAATTTTTGGCAGAACTTTTTTGAGTCTATAGCAAGAGTTTTTGATGCTAACTTGTAAATCACATTACACAAACTAACAGGGCGATATTTAGTTATCCTTTTGGGGTCCTTTATCTTTGGAATTAAAACAATATTAGTTTCATTAAACTTAGGAGGAATAATCCCAAGATTAAGGTAATCTAAAACTGTTTTAGTCACAACATTCCCAATAATAGGCCAAAAATGTTGAAAAAAACAAAGGAGACATAACATCAGGGCCTGGAGACTTGAGAGGATACATCTATTTGAGAGTTTTATAAACCTCCACCTCTTGAAATTCACCTGTTAGCATAGAGTTCATTGCATAAGTAACTTTCGGGTCAATCGCTTCTAGCAATTTTGAAAAATTCGAGGGGCTTGAAGACTTGAACAAGTCAGAATAATAATTAAGTACAATTCTGTCAATCTCTTTTTCTTCATCCTGCCAACAACCATTTTGATCCAACAAACCTTCAATATAATTTTTCTGCAACTGGGTTGAAGCTTTTGAATGAAAATACCCAGTATTTCTATCACCTTCTCGAAACCAATTCAATCTTGATCTCTACTTCCACATCAAATCTTCTTTATCAAGCCATCAATTTAATTCAACCCGAGTCTCCCTCATTGAAGCAATATTCTATGGACTAGCCACTTGCATCTCCAGCCATTCTAAATTTTTACACAACCTAGCAATGTTATTTCTTACATGGCCAAAAACATTTTTACTTCAAACACCAAGCTTGTACGACAGTGTTCCATGCATTGAAGAATTGGAAATTCAGAATCCAGCAATAAGCCCTCCTCCCAAGCCGAAATCACCACTTCTTCACAGGTATTCTCTTTTAACCGGGAAAAATTGCTGAATAAACTATTTCCAGCAAAATATTAGGCGCATGGAATGCGTTCAAACTTATTTAGTTAGTTGGACTCTTTTTGAAAGTCGAGTTTGGCAAACTCGACTTTGGGCTGGAAAGCAAACACTATAGTGGTGTTTTTTTTAGTGGCTATAGCAGCGTTTATAGAAAACGCCACTATAGGGTAAACGCTGCTATAGCCACTAAAAAAAAGGCCACTATAGTGTTTGCTTTCCAGCCCAAAGTGAAGTTTGCCAAACTTGACTTTCAAAAAGAGTCCAACTAACTAAATAAGTTTGAACGCATTCCATGCGCCTAATATTTTGCTGGAAATAGGCTATTTAGCAATTTTTGCCCTTTTAACCACATAGCTTCAAAACGAAATAATTTTCCTTGCTTCTTCCTCTGTTTCTTGCTGAAAAATTGTAAAACTAAAGGACTATGATCTGAAGTCGATGAAGTCCTATGAAAAAGTTTAGCTTAAGGAAATTTAATACACCAATCACAAGTAGCAACACCGCCCTATCCAACCTCTCTCTTATTTGAGTACCATTTGCTTGTTGATATAGCCATGTAAACTTAGGACCAGAAAATCCTAGGTCACGAAGGCCATACCAACTCAATGTATCTGCAAAACGCTGCATTTGCTGAGCTGGCCTAGTAGCTCCCCCCTCCTTTTTTGATAATCCAGTAAGTTCATTAAAATCTCCAATAACCAACCAAGGCAACTGTGAAATACTGCTAAGATATTTTAAATGAGACCTAGATTCTTCTCTGCAAGCAGTGTCAGGATTCCCATAAAACCCTATAGGGTGCCACCAACCAACACCATTTCCACTATTGATCTCAGCATCAATATTCAATAGAGAATATTTAATAACATTAACTTGAAGTTCACTTTTCCAAAAAAGAGCCAAACCTCCACTGTTTCCTACACTAGGAACAATCAAACTTTGTTTAAACCAACATCTATCTAGAACTTTCTCCATCCAATCTTTATCAGATTTTTTTTTTCCATTAAGAAAACAATGTTGGGATCTTCTATCCTAATCACCTCTTTCAAGGCATTAACTGTACAATGGCTCCCAAGCTCTCGACAGTTCTAACTTAGAAGACTCATTATTCCTGGTGGGGTTGCTTAGCAACCTCCACCGATCCAAGATGAATAGCCAAAAGAGCACTCAATTTAGAAGTCTCCTCTTTGAATTTTATTTTTTTCTCTTGGTCTGCAATTTGAAACTCACCAGAGTTTTTTCTTTTAAGTTCTTCATCCACCAGCTTGTCTCCAATCACAACACGTGAAGACTTTGAATGAATCCTAGTCCAGCTACGATTTCCCCTCTTACTTGTACAACCCTTCTTCAAAGGTGAGATTGATAAATCAGAAATTCCCATATTTTTTGTAGTAAACTTATCTTTATTCTTATCTGGCTTTTTCAATGCCTTAGTAGTTCCAAACTCTTCCCCAGTCCGAGCCACACCTTGATCCATTTTTCCAGGGGCTGAATTATCTCCTAAAAAAATGCCATCAGTTTTCAAAACCCCTTATCCACAGAAAGGCTTTTATCAATATCCTTTAAAATTTCCTCAAAATCCATAACAATTTTTCCACAGTTGGATTTTTCAGTAACTTCTAAAGTTTGCACAATAAACCGTTCAGCATCAGCAGTAACTGCCATCAGAGAATTTTCAGCCAACCTCGACAAAAAAGACTCACTGCCCCCAACTTTCATATTCTCAGCCACACCCAGTTCAGTCAGGCTACCCATAGATTTGTCATTTACTGAAAAAATTAGAGAATTTCAAGAACAATCTCCGCCAAAACCTGCAACCTCCACTACAGACTTACAAAAGGGATTAAACTGGTTTGCTCAGCGCTGGAATATAACAAGATGTCTATCATAAGACCATGGAACTCCCATCAAAACCTTATCCATGTCCGACTGAAGTTCAAAAGCAAACAAGAGATAATTATCAGCAGCGTCTCTAATGTTAAAATTCTGAGTAGTATGCCATAAAGGCCTGAATGTTTTTGCCACAGCATCAACATTGACATTTCTTTTAGTAAGAAATTTTGCCACAACAAGAAATTCTTGACAGTGTTTGTTTCTAGAAATAACCACACTCTTACCCTCCCTATGAGAAAGAGAGAGCTTTTTCCACTTACTAGCAAGATCATCCATAGCCTATATAATAAGTAAATCCCAAACCCCAACCTTGAAGCAAAAATTAACAACTAGGAGAACAAAATTTTCAAACACAAGAGTACCTCAAACCCCACAAAGAAAACCTAAACCTTAAATCAAATAGTTAACTACACAGTAAAAAAATACCACAGAGGGGAACCCAATACTACAATCACAAGTGTTTCCCAGACCCTACGAAGAAATGAACCACACGGGGAACAGATTCCCAGAGATGGAAAGATAATACAAACAACAAGAAGACCCAACAAAGACTGTTTTTTTCTTAAAAAAAAAAAACAAAAAACAAAAACAAAAACAAAGACTCTGTTCGATAACAAGGGTTTTTCCTAAGAAGCACGAGACACGACACGCACGGACGCGACGTGCGGTCTTCGACACTATTACACGCACGTCTGTGGCGAGTCCTTTTTTTTTCGTTTTCCAATTCGGGCCGAAATGGGCGCCGAAATAGGCCGAAATACGTGTTTAAAAAAACTACAAACCCAGGTTGCCACCATGTCGCCGGCCGCCATTCTTCTTCTTCTTCTCCATTTCTTCTCTGTTTCTTCTCCGTTTCTTTGTTTTGCACTGGTCTTCTCCTCCTTTAATTTATGTTTCTGTCTTCAAGAGTACTCTTCTTCTTTTTTCGAGGAACAAAAGTACTCTTCTTTAGTTTCAACTTTTATTCTTTTAAGGAAAACTCTTCTATTTTCTGAGTAAGCGTTAATTTAGAACATTTATTATAATTTGAAATTACTACATTTTTCAATCACAAAAAAAACTTAGAGGTGTGATGAGTGTCATGTGTGGAGAAATAATTTTTCAATCACAATAATTTTTCATCACAAAAAATTTTTTTTTTTTTTTTTTTGAGCAGAAACGATAGTAGACTTTATTGATATAAATCACTTTGTACAATGGGGAAGAGAAAAGAGGGGCATTCTTCTAACCAAATCATGACCTCCTCTTTCTCTTTTGCAGCATTAGCTAGAGCTAGTGCAGCTCGATTACATCTTAGAGGAATACTAGAAAAAGAAATAAAATTAAAATTCTCCTTAATAATTGCAATATCTTCCAAAATCCACGCCACTTCTAGAGAACATATTCTGTCAGAGTTCAGCAAATCCACTAATTCTGCAAAGTTACACTCCACCTGCATCTTGGGAAAACTAGTACTTTGACAGAACAATAAAGCCTTCCTCACCACACAAGCGGCTGTACATAATGGATTCAACTCCTTCACACCTTTATCACAAACAGCAGCTAACACTTCTCCAACATTATCTCGAATAATAAAACCAATACCCACTGTAGCGGACTTTTTTGACTGGGAAAAAGCAACATTAAGTTTGTAACTACCTTCTGACTGAGGGGGAGTCCACCTTGCTACCTTTAAACTACCATCCTGCGGGTTTTTCTGCTGTACTTCTGCAAACTCCATTCTATATAGGTCAGCCCGATTCCATAACCCATGATAAGAAGGAGTCATGTTATTAAAAACTACTTTGTTCCTGCATTTCCAGATCATCCAACACGCTATGCATAATGTATCAAAAACAGCAGCAGATAATTTCTTAAGAGCAGCAGTCATTGCATCAATGAACTTCATCTTCGGAAAGAAAGTGTGATCATTCAATAGAGGAGATTGCAGCCAAACGGCTTGAGCAAATGAACATTCCAAGAAAAGATGGTCACAAGTTTCAGCTTCCTCATTACAGAGCACGCAAGAGAAAGAATGCAATACCTTCCTTTCAAACAGCTTCGTACGAGTCGGTAAACTATCATTACATGCTCTCCAAATGAATGTTTTGATCTTAGGAGGAACCTGAGTAGACCAAATGCCATTCCAAAATGAATGAAGCTGAGCTGGGTTGGATGATGAAGCTTCATTACCAGTGGACTTTCTTTCAATCTCAAGTTGTAAAAAATAGGCACTTCTGACAGAGAATTTTCCAGATCTGTTCCTAGTCCAAACTAGAGAATCCTCGGGTCTACGTGGGCTCAGAGGAATGGCTTTTATAATTAAGGCTTCAAAAGGATAAAATATAGTATCAATGAGCATAGTTTTCCATCTAGGTTGGAATGATGAAAACTCCATGAGATCCGCAACTGTTGCTTCAGATGGTAAAATTGTACGAGGAGAAAGGACTCTTTGATTGGTATCAGATGGCAGCCACCTGTCAGTCCAGATGTTGATCAAGGAACCATTACCCACCCTCCAACGACTTCCTTGTTTTATGAGTTCTCGCCCATGAGTAATGCTTCTCCAAGCATAAGAAGAGTGACTCGGAACAGTGGCTTCAAGAAAGGAATGATTAGGGAAATACTTGGCTTTGTAAATCTTGTACAGCAAAGAATCATGATTTTGGAGGAGCCGCCAGCACTGTTTAGCTAGTAAAGCTACATTGAAACATTTAAGATCCCAAAATCCCAAACCTCCATCCTTCTTTGCTAAACACATGTGTTTCCAACTCAGCCAATGTATTTTTGTTTCCTCGTTTTTCTGCCCCCACCAAAACTTCCCCATCATGGAATTGATGTCATCACACAGACCCAATGGAAGGAGGAAACAATTCATGGCATAAACTGGGATGGCTTGTGCCACAGATTTTATAAGAACCTCCCTGCCAGCCTGTGATAATAGTTTGCCCTTCCATCCTTCAAGTGTGTTTTGTATTTTACTCTTGATGTCATTGAAAGCTTGCTTCTTGCCTCTGCCAATTACAGGAGGTAAACCAAGGTATTTTTCCAATGGCACATTGGAGTCAGCATTGAAAAAACACTTGATCTCTTCCTGTAATGTAAGAGGGGTATTAGCACTAAAGAAAATAGAACTTTTATCACTATTTATCTTCTGCCCAGATGCAGTTTCATAAGCTTGAAGAATTTCCATGATAACATGACACTCCGATAAAGAAGCCTTGCAGAAAGTAGACTGTCGTCTGCAAAGAGGAGATGGGTGATCGAAGGTCCATTCCGAGAACAACTCACTCCATGTAAATCCCCATGATGGGCTGCATCCCTTAATAGTGCCGAGAACCCTTCAGTGCACAATAGAAACAAGTAAGGAGACAAAGGGTCTCCTTGGCGAATGCCTCTAGAGGGTTTGATAAATCCAGAAGGTGCCCCATTAACCAACACCGAGTAAGAGACAGATGAGATCCCAACCATGATCAAATCCACCCATTTCTGATGAAACCCCATCTTCAACATCAATGCCTTCAGATAGTCCCATTCAACCCTGTCGTACGCTTTGCTCATGTCAAGCTTTATCGCCATATGAGTAGTCTTTCCTTGGCGTTTGGACTTCATGTAGTGCAAAGTCTCGAAGGAGATGAGAATATTATCTGTGATTATTCTATTTGCTACAAAAGCACTTTGACATTCAGAAATGATGCTTCCCAAAATCAACTTAAGCCTGTTAGCTAGAACTTTAGAAATAATCTTGAAAATAACATTACACAGACTGATTGGCCGGAAATGATTCATGCTTTCTGGATTTTTCCTCTTTGGAATCAGAGTTATATGAGAGAAATTGATGCTATGTAAGATATTACCAGAATTAATACAATTAAGAACTGCATTAGAAACATCAGTACCTACAATATACCAATATTTCTGGAAAAATAAAGGATTCATACCGTCCGGCCCTGGTGCTTTTGTGGGATGCATTTGGAATAGTGCTCTCTTTACCTCATCATGAGTGAATTCAGCTAGCAACATGTCGTTCATATCCGGTGTAACCACTTCACAAACGTGATTAATTACATGCTGGACAGAACTAGTAGAAGCACTAGTGAACATTGATTGGAAGTAATCATTTGCCACCCTCTCAAGGTCAGGCTGTTGGGAATACCATCTACCATCCGAATCTTGTAATTTTTGAATCTCATTTCTCCTCTTCCGTTGGGAAGCCACTGCATGAAAAAATTTTGAATTACGGTCGCCATCTTTCATCCATGAGATCTTGGAGCGTTGATGCCAATAAGTATTTTCCTGAGCCACTAATTCATTAAGCTCCAATCTGATGGCATTTCTTGCGTGAGATAATTGCTGGTTTGCAGGATCTGAATGACACGCCAATTCCATATTAGCGAGTAATTTCCTCTTTGTGTTAATAGAACATATAAGTCCCCTGGCACTCCCACCTCCCCACTGAAGAAGAGCCACCCTTACTGCCTTAATTTTCTGTGTTACCCGAAACATAGGAGTACCCCAATGCAAAGAATCCCAGCTGGTTCTGATAATATCTTCACAATTAGGATCACGCATCCAAAACGCTTCAAACCTAAACATCCTGTGCTTTCGGATAGGAGGGTTTGCAGCCTCTGTTTGGAGTTTCACCATCAGTGCCATGTGATCAGAAAAACCAAATGGGACGTGAGACAATTTGGATTGGGGAAACATTTGTAACCATTCCAGATTATGTAAACCCCTATCCAATCTTGCATAAACCAAATTCCCCTCAAATCTCCTGTTGCACCAAGTGAATTTCGGACCTCTATAACCCAAATCCATTAATGAACAATCATCTATTACTCAGGTGAATTCTGCTATCTGGTTGAATGGACGAGAACCACTACCCCAGTATTCATCACAATGGAGAATTTCATTGAAATCTCCAATCAAGAACCAAGGGAGAGAAATTGATGCGTGTAGCTGGCGCAATAACTCCCAAGACTCACCTCTCCTTGCAGTTTCAGGATGTCCATAAACCCCAGTGAAACGCCAAACGACGCCATTCTGGTTTATCAGAGCATCAATGTGGTGTGGAGAAGATGTTTGCACATCGATATCCACATTGTCACACCACAAAAGAGCTAAACCACCTCCCAATCCCACTCGAGGTACTTCACAACCTTGCTGAAAATCAATTTTTCTTTTTAGTCTCTTAAAGCCATCACTATCTAGCTTGGTTTCAGAGAGAAAAAGAATTTTGGGATCTTCCTCACTTATCAGGCAACAGAGCTCCTGTACTGCCTCTGGGATCCCAAGCCCACGGCAGTTGAGGCTTAGTATTTTCAAGGAGGTTGACATGGAGGAAGAGTACCCCCACCAAGTCTTTCAATTGCTAGCTTTTTGGGTCTTGGGTATTCATCTGAGGAAGAGTTGGAATTGGTTCGTTTGATATGGGTTTGAAATATAGGCTTCTCACTATCAGTAGGGATTGGTTTGGGATTTGAAGTCCTCAGTAACCGTTTCCAGGATCGGAGACTTGTTTTGATATGACCCGAAGAGTCCTCACTACAATCTTGGGGTAATTCCATTTCAATATCCTCAACTAGATACTCTTTATTTAAATTTTCAATTTCTGTCTCTTTTGATTTCTCTGAGCTATTCTCGGGTACAGGGAGGATTTCTACCTCTCCTAGGTTATGTGGGTCAGGGTTCACTTGAATTGAAGGATATTTGTGAGATTTACTTTCCATAGGATAAAGGATAAGGTTTTTTGAATTGGATGCCGAGATGGGTGGGGATCTCTCCAGATTTCCTTGTGTTGGCTTCTCTATCCTAATAGAGTTTGTAGATGAAAGGGAAGTGGATTTTTCGGCGTTAGGTGGGTGGGTATCGATTTTCATGGGATTGGGTATAGGATTTTTTGTAATTGCTTCCGTGATGGATGGGAATTTTTTCAGAATTATCTGAGATTTTAGGGATGACAGGGAAGTGGGTTTTTCAGGATTTGGTAGGTGGGCATTTGAATTCAAATTGAGATGTTGAGATCGTGGTGTTACCTGGCAACCCGTGTTTTCAGCAGCATCCTCCACCGAAATAGCTGGCATGATTTCACCGGGCGGTTTACTGATCGGTGATACCTTCTGATGTTGGCGAGGACTATGAGAGAAATGCCGATCCCCTGTTTCCTCATCAGACTCCTGTTCGAAATCAGTCTCAGCCTCTCCCTGTTTTGTCTTGCTGAATGGATTATTCCCCCGATTGAGTTTTGGACCCATAACACGTAACCAAGGCCCAAATTGGAAGTCATCTTCCTCTACAGTAAAACAACCCTTCTTGGCTTTTTGACATTCTCTCTCTTGATGTCCCAGAATTCCACACCGATAACAATAAATGGGAAGTCTCTCATATTTAAAATGAACCCATCCTTTCTCCATTCCTTCTATCTGTATCATCTTTCCCCTCATTAATGGCTTAGTAATATCTACATCCACCCTTATGCGAAGGAAGGGTCCCCAAGCCAAGCCACTTTTAGGAGCATCAACTAAAAGAGGAATGCCAATTTCATTGGCAATATAATTACCAACTGTTGCATTCATACTTTTAATAGGAATGTTGAAAACCCGAATCCAAAATGGAGATCGTTGAAATGTGACATTTTCAGGGCTAATATCATTTGTGAACCGCTTCACCATCACCAACCTCTTATCAAAAGACCATGGACTCCTATCTAAAATATCATTCATATGATCCTCCGTATCAAATATTGCCAGAAATAGATTGTTCCCCACTTCTTTGATAGAAACCCGTTGAGAACCTCTCCATAACTGTTGGATAGTGGATTTGAAAGCCTCCTTATTGAAATCTCTGTTGGTTTGTAGCTTGAATAAAAGGCTGAACTGAGCTTGTTCTTGTGATCGAGCAACATCCTGAGCATGAACTGACAAAACACCTTTTTCCTCCTCTGAAAGAGTGAACTTCTTCCAAAGATCCTCCAATGTCGCATCCATATCTTGGTGGTTGATGGTTATATTTTGGAAATATGGGAGAAAAGATGAGGAAAAAGAAAAAAGAAAAAAATCCCCTACTACAACCAAAGACAAATTGATTTGAGGGGTTTGGATCTTACGTGTGAAGAACGTAAGTTAAAAGCTTCCACTTTCCAGAGACTACAGAGAGCCAAGGAGAGAGAAGTTTATACTTAAACTGTTTAATACAAAAAAATCTAGGAGTGTGATTAGAAAATTATTTCTCCACACATGACACTCATCACACCCCTAGGTTTTTTTTTGTGATTGAAAAATGTAATAATTCCAAATTATAATAAATGCTCTAAATTAACCCTTACCCAAAAAATAGAAGAGCCTCTGAGCACGCGCGTGAGCGCGTGCTCAGAGGCTAGTTTTTTGCTAATAAATTTTGTAAGGTTATATGCAATGAATAAATAAGAAAAGAGGAAAATTATCTTATGAGAGATTCTCATGAAACCTCTCTCCTACATTATGTGTGGGTTTCCTATACTGTCGTTACATGTCTCCCACAAACCCACCTAAAATGTTTTTCCTTTTGATATGTTTGTAGTCATTTTGTTTGGAATTTTTTTTTTAAAGCTTCATAAAATTTATTTGTTACTAAAATTTTGATCCGCCTTATATTTTTCTTTTTCACAATCTCCCTACTAAAATGTTTGGATAATCAAATTTAATGGTTACTAAAATATACTCAAAATTATCTATATCACTCTTAGTTAACTTGCACTATCAAATGACAAAAAATAAAAAAATAAAAAGGGAATAATATAAAAAATAAAAAATGAAAAGAATTCTAAAATGAAAGAAAGAAAATAATCAAACAAAATGGTATATGCCATTCAGTTAGTAAAATGTAAACAAAATGATTTCAAAAATTTCTTTGTGCCCTCTACTAAGTCCACAATCAAAAGGTAGTTTGTCAATAAAACGAATAAATGGTAAAAAAAAAGTCAACTACTTACAATACATAATATTTACTTAAAAAAAAATACATCTCTCTTAGATCAAAAGCTAGGGCAGTCAATTGTTCTCCCATCTTGCTAATATCCTCATGTTCTTTGCACATGTACATAATATCTGTGAGAAAAAAAAAATGGTAAGACATGGGCTCCACACAAAGCACAAAATGGTGTTGTAGAATAGAGGCCAAAGATGCAAATGTTCAATCCAAAATAAAACCAAAAAAATTGTGCAAGCAAAGGAATGATCAAGTGGCACAACCATCCATTGAGTTCCATTGATTTTCTTATGAAATCAAAGAATTAATGGGATTTTGAGGAATGCTCTGCATATTGGGTTCCACAGTTTGCTAACAGCACCACACGTGATCTTGCCTAGCTTGCAATTGAGATTAAATCCATTTAAATTTTTGTTCAAAGAAATTCTAAAATAAATTTATTACAACATAAATAAAAAAGAAACCCTACTCACCATGATTCTATATGACAATGGTTGCAACCCGAGGCATTAAAAATTGGATAACAATGAATGGAACTCAAGAGAAGACACGTTGAAAGCAAAAACAGATACAATATTTTAAAGCATCAATTGAATGTAAGAAATAGAAAACTAAAAAACATGATAAGTAAAAGAAGAATATTTTCTTATATAATCTTGGAAGTCAAGTAATGAAGTCTTTTGTTATTCTAGTGCAGTAATATTCTATTCGGGTTTTTTTTTTTTTTTTTTTTTTGATATATCCAGAAGAAGAAGAAGATGAAAAGGAAGGAGGATATAACATGAAACTTAAATAAAATAAAATAAAAACTGGATAAGCAAAAGAAGTTAAAGAGAAGTTAAAATTTTTAAATTTGATAGTAAAGCAGTTTCTTAGGAGTAAAATATGGGAGAGTGGAATTCAAACAATTTGTTAGGAGTAAAATGTGGGAGTGGAATTCAAACGTGTTAAGGTTGGTTTTTTTTTTTTTTTTTTTTTGAATTTGAAAAAAAAAGGGTCGGCCAGAGTTTTTTTTTTTTTTTTTTTCCAAATAGAAACGTTGTAGATAATTTTTTTGATACAACGTGGCTTTTTTTCATTAGGTTTTTTGTTTTCAATTTTTATCAATTTAAGATTTTAAACCATTTCTTATGATTTAGAGATAAAGATGAGTTTATTAAATTAAGGGTATTTCATTAGTTTTTTTTTTTTTACTGAACGTGAGTTTTTTCTAAGAATAAAATATTAGAAATTTTACTATTTAGTTGTGTTTTTTTTTTTTTACTCAACGTGAGGTTTTTTTAAGAATATAATATTAGAAACATGTGTTAGAATAAGTGGGTTAGTAGAAGTGTTCCTATTTTGTAGGTAATGTTTTGTCAAATTTATCTAAAATTTAGGAATTTTTAAATTGATAATTTTACATGTCTAACCCTACTATTTTACATGTCCATTCCAATGACTCCTCAATGCAATCCAAAAAGTTTGTGCATACGTGAACCTAAGAGAGATAAAAGAATTAGGGTTAAACCAAGTATTTAAAAAAAAAAAAAAAAAAAAAAAAAAAAAAACTTTAATTAACAAACCAACATTACTGTGCATGTTATTAAAGAGAAGTTGAAATTTTTAAATTTGATAGTAAAGCAATTTCTTAGGAGTAAAACATGGGAGAGTGGAATTCAAACAATTTGTTAGGAGTAAAATGTGGAATTCAAACGTGTTAAGGTTTGTTTGTTTGTTTGTGTTTTTTTTTTTTTTTTTTTTTTTTTTTTTTTTTTTTGAATTTGAAAAAAAAAGGGTCGGCTAGAGTTTTTTTTTTTTTTTCAAAATAAAAACGTGGTAGATAATTTTTTTGATACAACGTGGCTTTTTTCATTAGGTTTTTTGTTTTCAATTTTTATCAATTTAAGATTTTAAACCATTTCTTATGATTTAGAGATAAAGATGAGTTTATTAAATTAAGGGTATTTCATTAGTTTTTTTTTTTTTACTGAACGTGAGGTTTTTTCTAAGAATAAAATATTAGAAATTTTACTATTTAGTTGTGTTTTTTTTTTTTTACTCAACGTGAGGTTTTTTTAAGAATATAATATTAGAAACATGTGTTAGAATAAGTGGGTTAGTAGAAGTGTTCCTATTTTGTAGGTAATGTTTTGTCAAATTTATCTAAAATTTAGGACTTTTTAAATTGATAATTTTACATGTCTAACCCTACTATTTTACATGTTCATTCCAATGACTCCTCAATGCAATCCAAAAAGTTTGTGCATACGTGAACCTAAGAGAGATAAAAGAATTAGGGTTAAACCAAGTATTTAAAAAAAAAAAACTTTAATTACATTTAAAAAAAGAAAAGAAAAAAAAAAGGATAGTTAACATGATATATTAAAAAAAAAAAAAAAATGTAGAACTCAAGGTTGCTACATACCTAAATAAAAAAATTTAACGCCAAAAACATATACAATGATGGTAAATATATATATATATATATATATATATATATATATATATATATATATGAAGAAGGAAAAAAAAAAGAAGTGAAGTGAGGAAGGAGAAGGAAATAGTAATTGATCATTTATATGTAACTATTTTTATTTCAATTCAAATTTTTTAAATAAAATGTAAACAAAGGCTATTAAAGGAGGTAAGGGAAGTCATACTATTTAACTGTTTATGAATGATTTTGAATGCTTCTTTTGTAGCATTAGGCAGCACTGTCTTTGGATCACAATACCTACAACATGAAATGACAATTCATTAAGAAGTACAATGGTAGAGTATATGAAAGAACCATTTATTTCAAAATCACATTTTAAAAAAAAGAAAAAAAAAGAGTTAACGTGATACATAAACAAAAGAAAAGAAAATAAAGAGGAACTTGCAAAAAATAGAACCTGAAAATTTGTTGAAACCTCTGACAGTAAATGTCTTTAATCTGAAGAGAAAGAAAGGAGGCTGAAGAAAAATGAGAGAGAGAAAGTGAGATAGAAACTGCAAAACGTACGTGAGTTTGTGGTTTTAAAGTGTAGGAGTTTTAATTTACATATCTATCCCCAGTAGTTGAAAACTTGTAAGTGGGTATGATGAGGGTATCTTAGGCATGAAAAATGAGGAATCCAAACAGGGGAAGCCCCTTAAATAGTAGTATAGATAAACAAAAAAAAAAAAAAGAGATCCGGTTAATGTATGTTATCTAATATTTTTTGGAACATTTTTTCAAGAAAAAATTCTCAATATTTTTTCAATTTTCAAAAAAATATTTCAAAAAAGGATTAATTATTGTATGTCCTTTGGACACACATTAGCAAAATCCTAAAAATAATATATATCTAAGCGTCAGACTAGGTAGTACGTACAATGATATATATATATATATATGAATGTTTATTTATACTTAAAAAAAAGGGTATTATTATTAGGAGAAGTAATTGTTTACAATATTTTCATAAGAGATTATAAACTGAATTATTTGTTTTAATTTAAACTTACCACTGAAATTAATTTTTTACTCATCAATATCAATTCATAATAATCTCTCATTTTGAATATGTTGTGAAAATATTATGAACATAATATTTCTCTATTATTATGTAGTGTGCATTTGGCTATAGATTAAAAAGTCAGTTTATTTTACTATTTAGCTTATTTTTGTTATTATTTATGGCTCCATTGCACTTTTTGGTATTATTCATAGGTCTCACTGTACTATTTCAGCTAACTTTTACCTTTGTTTACTGTACTTTCAGCAAAAAAATTTCAATTTCAATTTAGTGCCCATACCCGCACCCAATCCATGCTCCCTACTTCACTCTCTCAAGGGTCTTTCCCATCAATTCCTAGAATTTTCTCAAGTTTTATGTGGAAAAAAATAATGTGTAGTTGTCAACCAAAACTTTTTTTATTCAGTCTTCTCTCTTGTTTTCTTCCTTTACTTTGTCATATCCATGTATATATTTGTGGGTAATATAATTAAAAATAAAAATATAATATTTTAAATAATAAGGGTATAAAAGTAAATTTATATCAACTATATTTTTCATCTTCTCATTTTTCTTCTCATTCAAACAAACGAGTTTTTCATCCCTCCACTTTTCTATCTCTCCAACCAAACACACACAAAAAAAAAAACAAAATCTTTTTTATCCTCCTACTTTTTCATCCTCTTATTAGTTTCTATCCTTTCACTTTTTCATCACTTCAACCAAACAAACCCTAAGTTCTCACACACAGTCTCTATGTGAGAGAAATAGAGACGAACAGGGTAACTGGGTGCTTGGATATGCCAGGAAAATTGGTCCAGTGAATAGTTTCCTAGCTGAGTTGTGGTCCCTTAGAGATGGGCTAATCCTTTGTGTGCAAGCCCAGGTCCAAGAACTGATTGTGGAGATGGATGCCAAAGCCTTGGTGGATGCGTTTTCAAACCAGACTAAATCTAATGCTGTTACTTCATCTTTGATGGAAGATTGCAGACATTTAGCTAGTCAGATTTCCCAAGTAAGTTTTAGACATGTTTACAGAGAAGCAAACATGTGTGCAGACCAGTTGGCGAAGCTAGGAGCGTCCATGGAAAATGATTTTGTTGTATTCTCTAGTCCTCCTGTGGGCATTTTTCCCTTTGTTGAAGCTGACTGCCGTGGGCAGTATGTAACAGCTATGTCCTGTATCTGTTTCCCCTGTTTAGTTGTTTTATATTACATCCTTTTCTACCAAAAAAAATAGAAATAGAGTGTCGTGTATGTTTTGCCTACTTTTTTTTATTTTATATATATCTGAGAAAAAGTACAGCATAGTTTTGGCTCAAATGGATGGTTTTGCTGGCTTTGCTTTCTGGGTCATTGAAATAATCAGTTTTGCTTCATGGGCTTTTGGATAAAATTATTTATAGGCTTAGCGTGCGTTTGCGCAATAATGTTTACGCGTTTGCCTCTATTTTTGGTCTTCATAAACCAGCCATCACCTAATAACGTGTGAACAGTATGCATAAACAGTATATTTTTTTTTAAAAATATTTTTTACTGTTTTTTTGATTTTCAGTAAAATAATCCGTATTTAAATAGACTTTAATGAATTTGACTTTAAATTAAAAAGTCAATTTATTTTACTATTTAATTTATAAGTCCTATTATAATATTTTAAATAACTTTTTTCTTTTATCTCCCATACTTTTATGTTTAGTTTGTTTCTAGAATTGGACCGAACAACAAAGGCTAAAATGCTAAGAAAATTGCGACCTGCAGCGCCTGTAATCGCTGAAAATGATGATGAAGAAAACATCATTATAGAGTACCCAATTGCTATGGAGTTCCATGGCCCTCCTGTCACCTACGCTATCCCACAAGTATTTCCAGTTAACACTAGCCAAATCCCAATTCCAGCTCTAGTTTCTTCAGCCTCTTTGTTGAATAATCTCTCACTCCCAATATCCAATCGTCAAAGCAGTCAAATAGATAGGCAAGTAATTAGGATAGATAGCTCGGATACATTAGCTTGTGATAATGGTTATGAGTCTAAACCCAATTTATCACATGTAATTGGAAGTTCTGGTACATTGGAAGTACCTGATAATGATAAGGAGGTGGAAGGTTTTCAGGATTATATGAATCCAACCAATTGGGAATCAACAGAGTCTGGTTTAACCTCGCAGGTGCCTTGGTATGAGGCTTTTTCTTACAGCTCTGATGGTAATGATGAAACTCCCCACCATGTCAAAAGGTCATCAATTGTGACTCTTTGTGACCCTGAATCGGGTGAAGTGGTAATTGTTGAAGAAATTGATGATTTTGAGGAGGGAAGTGTAATTATGTGGCCTAAGATTGAGAGAAATGTGAAGAAAGGGGGATGCTATCGATGCCTCAAGGGAAACCGGTTCATGGAGAAGGAGGTTTGCATTGTTTGCGGAGCTAATTATTGTTATGATTGTGTGCTGAGAGCAATGGGGTCAATGCCAGAAGGAAGGAAATGTGTTACCTGCATTGGTTTTAGGATTCGTGAGGCTAGGCGAGGGATGTTGGGGAAGTGTTCTAGGTTGCTCAAGCGGCTGCTTACTGATTTGGAACTTAAAAGAGTAATGAATGCTGAGATGCTATGTGAAGTGAATCAAGTGCCACCAGAGCTTGTTTTTGTGAATGGTGAGACCCTTAGTCAAGATGAGCTCTTCCAGTTAAAAAACTGCAAATTCCCACCCAAAAAGCTGGGACCAGGATACTATTGGTATGATAAAATATCTGGTTTCTGGGGAAAGGTGAGCACCAAAAATCTACTAGTTCATTTTATATATTATCTTCTTTTTTTCTATTCCGCCACAATGGAATAATTGTTGTGGTTTGAATGAACAGGAAGGACAAAAGCCTTCCCAGATCATTACCTCCCAGCTAAATGTTGGGGGCCACATCAAGACGAATGCTAGCAACGGAAACGCAAAAGTATGGATAAACAGCAGGGAGATAACTAAAGAAGAGCTTTGGATGCTAAAGGTTGGTGTGCTCAATTCATTTCAGTCTGGTTGTTTTGGATTGTACTGAGCTTTTTAAACATGTAAGATCAATGCTGTTCTTATAAATGTTTACAGTCGGCTGGGGTGCCGTGTGAAGGAAAGCCTCACTTTTGGGTGAGTGAAGACGGGACATACGAGGAAGATGTCATGAAAAAAATAACGGGTAATATATGGGACAAGGTAAGTTTGCATACTGAGGCAAATTCACATGCTTGTTTTACCCAGTTCATCTTATTACACTTAAATAATTGTGCAAATACTCTCTTTACAGACTAGAACAAAGCTGGTTTGTGCAGTCTTGTCTCTGCCAGTTCCTCCTGGTTCTGAAAATCCTTTTGGGAAAGAAGTGAATGGAGAAATCCGAGACAACCCTGCACAGAAATCTATTCATAAATTTCTTTTAGTTGGTTATGACAAATCTGGCACAAGTACGATATATAAACAGGTAAAATATTCATATACGGTAAATTAAACTTTGGTGAACATCTCATAGCTTAGTTCTTTACCCTTAATACTCAACCAATTTTATAATTATGTTGAAATCCTTGTGAAATGTGATGGCAAAGGTTAGATTAGTGTATTGTGGCAGTAATTTATTTCTCCCTATTTGAGGATTATATGTTACCATAAACTAGATTAAAACTTATTATGTTTTATTCATATTCTTTTTGTGTATACTATTCCATCAAAGTCAATTAACCAATGCGGGGAAACATGATGATAACTAACAATTTCTCTAGTGGTGTTAAAACCACCAATACTGAAAATGTGGTTTTGATACAGTTAAACCATGACATCCATTTGTATTGTTAAATGGTGTTTTAATTTTTGGTGACAACGTAAACACTGTTTTTGCTTATATTAGGCCAAGATTCTGTATGGTATTCCTTTCTCTGAAGATGAGCGCCAAACTATCAAGTTTTTGATCCAAAGAAAGTTATTTGGATATCTCGCCATACTTCTTGAGGGACGAGAACAATTTGAAGAAGAAAGTTTGCTTGAGAAAAGGAAAAGTTGTGTTATCGATAGGTCTGGACCTTCAGGTATGATAAGAGTTGATTCTACTTAATTTTCTTTTTTATAGAGCTTATATGCTAATACATGGGAGTTTTTAATTCCCCCCTAAGCAGGGTCCAATACATGGGAGTTCTTGATTTTTGAATGGGAGAAAGAGTGGAGACAAGACTCAAACTCATGATCACCTACTATGAGTCTATGATACAATGATAAACTACCTCTTGTCTAAAAGCTTAGGTTGTTTGGAAATTATAAATTTGGGCACATAACTATCATTCTAGCAGTTACCATAAAAGCATTTAAGTCCATCCACCTATTCTTCTAGAGTTCTGTCTCACAGAGCTTTTCTAGTAATAAAGAGGAAACAACTTGTTTATTATTAATTATTTTTTCTATTTGGGATATTTATTTTCCCCTACTATTTCTGTTACAATTTCTCCATTTAACAACATGTCTAGTGGGAAATATTTGCATAGCTACATGAATTGGATTCTTTGAATCCCAAATTTAACAGAACCACATCTTGACCATCCTGTACTATAGAAGCCGAGTGGTTGATCACTGGACTTTTTCAATTATTCCAAAAAAAATCTTATTCTTTGTTTTCTCATTCTTCCACCTTGAGAAAGTACATTGAGTACATGTCAAGGATGGACTCAAGAATATCTTGAGATAGCTATCTATTTTAATTTCTCTGTGATCCTTAATTACTTGGCCATCGGGGAGTAGTTGAACACGTTGGTGATAGTCTAGGATCCAGCAGCGGGGAGGTTTGTATCTTAGTAGCATGTGTACTTTCCCTCTAGTTTATAACCAGAGGGAAATTGCGTACGTCTTGAACAATTTAAGGGAAACAAATGTCAAATGCAAAGTTTGTATTAGATTACCTTTTACTGCATGTAGCTGACAAATTTCTAATGCCTTTGTTGTGATTTTTAAGCGTATAATACTGATCACTTGAGGTTTTCCAAAATAATCCGTCCAAATGGCTAATTATTTAAACAGCTCAAGACCAGTTCTATTGTGGTGGTTTAGCGCCATGCTCTTTACAAGTACTTTTGATGTTCCTATTGGTTCGAAATCCTTTGCTTTCCTGTCATGTGAAGTTATGGTGTACCTTTTGTTGATCAAATTACATTATCATATTACTGTTAAGATTTTCCTTCAGGAGGAACATATTAACATCAGTAATTAGCTTATCTAGAGTATAGTCTAACTTTTTCTATTCTCAACAGGTGATACAATTCAGATTGACGATACAACAATCTATTCCATTGGGGCAAGAGTGAGAGCTTTCTCAGATTGGCTACTCCTAGTTTTGCAGTCAGATAATTCGGAAGCCGTATTTCCAGCTGCTACCTGCGAATATGCACCTTTTATTGGGGAGATGTGGAAGGACGCAGCCATTCAAGCCACATACAACCGGAGGAATGAATTACAAATGCTACCTAGAGTAGCTACTTATTTCCTAGATCGGGTGAGATTATTCTCTGTGCTCTCTCTCTCTCTCTCTCTCTCTCTCTCTCTCTCTCATTTCTAAGACATAAAACCTCCAATAAGTGTTTTCTTTTTCTTCTTTTTTAATTATTTAAATCCCCTACGATGAGTTCTTCGTGATTTCTGGTTGAATTTACCAATCTTCACAATTATAGCTTGTTTCACAATGATAAGTCGAATAACAGTATAAATTCTCTTGTAACAGTATAAATTCTTTTGTTACTTTAAAGGGCGTCATCCTTCAGCTTTTAGATGTAGCAGCTGCATCAGTAATCTTGCAGGGTGCTAATTCTTGCCAGCCATTCTTGGTCATTTCAAGGGTCATTAATGTTTTCTTGTATCCCTTGTTCCTAATATTGGGTATGAATCATGTGTTTGGATTGTATTGTACTTCATAAGTTCTGCAGTTGTAGCAGAATTTTTTGGGAAAGGGAGAGGATGCTGTGTGGGGTTTGGGTTTTCTTGTTGGTTTGAAATGAAAATTAGAGGGGATATAGTGCTGAACTTGAAAGCATTAGTTCTGCTTTTTTGTTAAAAACTTGAAAGCTTTGATTGTACTTCTCTTTGAGTACACCCACGGTGTACTAGGCATTTTTTATTTCTAATGAAAAGATTTCTTTACTTATTACAAAAAATAAAACTTGAAGAAGTCACCCAGTTTGACTGAATTGATCCAGTCATATTTAGAATTAGGAATCGAGGTTATGTGAATCCAATTAATGCAAGAAACTCTTGTTCATTTCTGAGGCTTAGATTTATACAATTAGCAGTGTTCTAGTGGTCATTTTAGTAGTGACTAAGCCCTTCAGATTGTGTGCATTTTGATGGGAATATGGCAAGTGTATCAGCTATGATTACTAAGAAAAAATTTTGTAATTATTCTTTTTCTAAATATGTCTTCCAAATGCAGGCTGTCGAGATTTCTAGGACAGATTACGAACCCTCTGACATGGACATCTTGTATGCTGACGGGATTACCTCATCCAATAGCCTTACTTGCATGGAATTTTCATTTCCAAAGTCAACACAAGATGATTCACTGGATCCTTTTTATCAGCATGATAGTTCACTGAGGTCAGTTCTTCCATTTTTTTCATTGATTATTTCATATATGAACAAAAACGCCTTGATCCTTATCAAGATTGATTGACTATGGTAAAAATCTCTCCATGACTGTTTTAACCATATTTCTGTTAAAAATGTTTTGGGCAATGCAGTTTTAGTCAGCTTCAACCAAGAACTAGTCATCAACGATAGAATCTAAGACATGGTCAAGATTGAAACTTCTTAAATATTGGAAGATATATTTTTTTGTGCCCGTTTGGTACAATTTAATTTTCAGCCTTTTAAAAATGGGGTTATTTGAAAAAGCTGTACCTAACAGGCACAAGTCTTTGTGATCTGTTCTGCCATTACAGAGGAAACTATAATAATGAAAATTCTGTTCTTAATTGTATTGATGCTACTTGATTCATAAAACACTAAACCCAAGGAACTGCAACTTCAGCCTTCCATACCATGATCTTCATTTCAGCTTATCCTTGCCCTTGCATTCTCATAGTTCTTGAAAATAAAAGGCTCTAGTTTTGATGTCAAATACTTGAACTTCGTGAGTAGTCGAATGTTGAAACACAAAAAAACCTCGTTCAATTTTAGTTCTGTTTGTCTTAGTTCATTTTTATTTTTTCTTAAACAGAAACTTAGAGGATATTCTTGGAAACAAAATATCAATTAATTTTCCCACTAAACTATGTATGTTTTAGTTGCATTGAGAGTGGAATACACACTGCTTTATTTACTTACAAAGTGCTATGTTATCCCTATTTTTATAGGTGATGAATATTTTTTGTCATTTATTTGCATGAGCTGTTTTCGTGATTTATCTTACCAGAGTTTTTCTTAGAATTTTCAGGTACCAACTAATTAGAGTGCATCCCAGAAGCCTAGGAGAACACTGCAAGTGGTTGGACATGTTTGAAGACACTGATATTGTCCTGTTTTGTGTTGCCTTGACTGACTATGACGAATATTCTGTTGACCGTAATGGAGTTTTAACCAACAAGATGTTGGCAAGCAAAGAGCTCTTCGAAAGCATAGTCACTCATCCAACATTTGAGAACAAGAACTTCCTTTTGATTCTCAACAAGTTTGACCTGCTAGAGGAAAAGATCGAACAGGTCCCTCTCACACATTGTGAATGGTTTCGTGACTTCAAGCCTGTTGTCAGCCCGAATTGTCACAACAGCACTTACCCCTCATTGGCTCAACGTGCTTCCCACTATATAGGAATGAAGTTCAAGGAACTTTTCCGTTCTCTTACAGATAACAAGTTGTTTGTTTCACTAGTGATCGGGTTGGAAAATGACACAGTAGATGAAGCTCTTAGATATGCAAGGGAGATTATCATGTGGGATGAAGAAGAGAAAGCCTACTTAAATTGCGAGTTGTCTTCTACTGACTGGGAGGCAAGCTCCTCATGTTCATCGCTCGAAAATGACTTGTAAGCCTAGTAGCATTTTTTCGCAAAATTTTGTACGTACTCACACAAAACATGTATAGGAGAACAGAATAGAGAGCCTGTTTAGATATTTTTGACACATGAAAGCTAGATTTTTTTTTTTTTTTTCAGAAAATTAGAATTGAAGTTTTGTAGGACCTTGCAGATTATGAGTAAAAGAATTTGCTCTTATGTGTCCTTAATGCTGACCTTCTGATATTTTAGAATGGTCACAAATATCTGTAGGAATATTCAAAATTGTTTGCCTATGTGTTGCTTTTGATGATTTTGCATAATGGAGGTAACGTTTGTGCTTATGTATCCTTTCACAATCTTCCAATCTACGCACACAAAACACCAAGAGAAGAAAAAGGAGAAAAAGCTAATGAAGAACAATATTGAAGAAGGATTTGTCCAGTTACTTTTTTTTTTTTTTGATACTACCCAACTTTCATTAAACAATAAGAGAAGCAGCATTTTTCCTCAACAGCAAGAGGAAGAGAATGCTTGTTACAAAATCCAAAATGCCTATGAGCAGTAGCAAATTTTGCAAGAGCATGAGCAACACTATGACATCTCTTCTAACCTAGCTAAAAATACACTGGACAAAACCTTTGCTAAGCTCAACCACATTACACAAAAGAGTGGAAATAGACCACTCAATAGAAGATAAATCCGAATTTAAAGCATCAACACATATCTTAGAATCTCCCTCCACTTACTTCTTCGCTCATCTTGATGATTTTATAAGGGTGTGCACTGAAGTTACAATATCATGGAATCTTCATTCTGCTTATGCAAATTCTTTTCCACCGGCTGTTTAGAAAACAAGGATGTTTCAAATATTATTGAGTGACCATATATGTATAAAATACTTCAAATTAACATTTCATGTGCTTAATTATTTTTATTTAGAGATTGATTAGTTAAAGTATCTTTCAAGAATTGATATATTACTGACTAATCTAAAATATTAATGATATATCATTGTGTCCGTATCATATAGTACACTTAAGGTGTGTTTGGATACCGCTTATTTGTTGAAAACACTGTAGCAAAATAATTTTTAAAGGTGTGAATAATGCCGTGGAACCCAAAAATGCATTGGTATGTGCATTTTTGTGTTTTTGACTGGGTCGTGAACAATGTTGTGGAACCCAACCAAAAATGCAAACGTGGGAAACGTTGGGTTTGACACTATCCAAACTTATGCTTATCCTGTATCAATATCGACACTTCCATACTAGCAAGTCTATTTAACACCAAGCTCAAAGGTAAAAATTATTCTAACTTGATATAGGCTAAAATATTTTACAATAACAAAAATAATTACAAAGCATCACTTTTGATCACAAATATAGACCAATTTAACTATCAATTTTAAATATGATTGGTAATGAATCTTCATCAAACTAATTAGAGTCAATCATATGAGTTCTTCTTTTCTCATTTTATTCTATTTTAAGTTATATTCTCGGTTATTTCTTTAATTGATATTTCTTTTTCTTTTTCTTTTTTCCTTCTACGATTCTACTATTGTTAATTTAATTTTTTTTTAAACATTTTTTCTATTCACTCGACTTAAATCAACTTACTCTTTCTTATTATTGCATTGATTGTTCTCCTTTGCACCCCTGCACATAATCAAACCATTTTAACCAACTCATTTCCTCAATAATAATGATATATGGTTTGAACACATCCTTAAAATTGAAACAAAGTCAAGGGTACCAGAAAAATCAATGATTTAATAAAAAGTAATTCATTCTACATGGCCAAAGAAGAAACTTATGAACAAAATCTAAACTATTAGTACATACAAGGAACTCAAACCTAAGCTTGAAGGGATGTTGGCCCAAGCCCTTACCACTAGGCCAATCATCGTGTTGGTACATCATCAATATATCATGAGTTTAGAATAAGAATTTAGTTGACCGGTAGAATCAGTCAAATTTCCCAACCATAATGTTATTGGGCCTTGTTAATGAGTATCCTTAAAGCATTTGTTATAGTGGACCATTTTAAGAAAAAGCTAATACCATTTTTACAATAAATATATTTAAAAAAAAAAAAAAAAACTACTAAAAAAAGTTAGTTACTTTTTTTTTCCACAAAAAGTTTTTAAATATATTTCTTAAATCAATACTCTTAAGACATCCATTAACTTTTCTCATATTTTTTTTTTAATGAAAACTTATCCCATGTTATTTTGATGGATAGATATTATTGTGCAATTAAATGGATAGATATTATTTTGATGTGTTTTATTTTTACCAAATCAGCGCCAATACTACGTCGTTTCAGCGACCAAGAGAAAAGCTTGCACAAGCACAAGCAAAACGACGTCCTATTTGGGCTAAAGTTAAAACACAAATCTGTAGCTTAAGCGACACCGTTTCAGGCCAAACTCTAAAATCTAAAAACACAATTCACGGAAGGAACAGTGAGGGAACGAATCCTCAATCTAAAATCTCAAATTGATCGAAGCGTCAATGGAATTGGAAAGCTGTTTCACTTTCAAAGTCTCTTTCAAACTTATTGAAAGGTCCAGTAGGAAGAGAGCAAAGCAATCTTCAACTCTTCTTCCTGAGGGGATTATCACTGGCTGAGGTGATCGAAGAAGAAAGAAGATGTTGGAGGAGAGCTTCGATACCCCACCGCTTCCCAACTTTGAGTACAAGTGAGGAAAATAAAAAAGGTAATTTTCTTTTTTTAAGGTAAGGAAAGGAAGGTTTTGTTTTGTTTTGTTTTTTATTTTTGGAATTAAGAAGTAGTTTGAATTTTTTTGTTACAACAATTAAAATTATTATTATTATTATTATTATTATTATTATTTTGCCTGTGATGCTTTCAAACATGGCTCTAGCCATACATCTGTTACTCCTTTTCCTTGCCGAGAATTAATTTTAGAGTTTGGCCTGAAACGGTGTCGTTTAAGCTAGAGATTTGTGTTTTAACTTTAGGCCAAAAACGATGTAGTTTTGCTTGTGCTTGAGCCAGCGTTTCTCTTGGTCACTGAAACGACGTAGTAGGTGCTGATTTGGTAAAAATAAAACACATTAGCAGCGTAAATTAACTGTAGGGTGAATTTCTAACCATAGGCTAAATTGCTAGTGGAACCAAATTTCAGTAAAATCAAATTTATGAAACTTAGGGGTGTATTTTCATTTTCTAAACTAGGCAGTAAGCATAATTGGTTTTGGTTTTTTTTTTTTTTTTAATTGGGCATGATTTTTGTTTTAATTAACTCGTTCTGAATTTTTTTTTGAATTGTATGCTTTTTTTTTAATAAAGGCATATGAGTCAGTTTATACCATTATTCTTTTTTCATCCTTTCATTTTCTTCTCAACCAAATAAATGAGTTTTCATATCTCCATTTTTTCATCCTTTCAATCAAACACATATAACAGAAAATTAAATCTTTTTTATCCTTTCACTTTTCTATCCCTTTTCTATTTTCTATTATTCCACTTTTCTATCATTCCAACCAAACATACCCTAGAGAGATTAAAAAAGAACTGTATTTACACTCCTTTGTCACTTTAGCCTCTCTATTTCTCTCTCTCTCTTTTTTTCCTAAAAAAAAAAAAATTCACAAGTCACATTTAAGTGTCCAATGTATATATATATATATATATATATATATATATTTTAATTCGACAATTACTACAATGGGTAGGACTTAGGAGAATTTAAACCCTAGCCCTTTTGTGATGAGTTAGGTATTATGGACAACATTTGTTAGTATTAACTAATATAATATGGAAAATTCTTAGTTACATAATTTAAAAATGAGTTAGTTACTTTTGCAAATGTGGACAATTATTTAGTCTACAATGTAAATCTTACATTGCTAGTACAATGTAAACATATATAGTATAGAGTCTGAATTTGGTAAGAATGGGGCGTAAATCCTATATTTTACACTATCCAATAAGAGATTGTCACATCAGCTTTTTACTTACAACGTACTCAATAATATCCTTCCACACCAAATAAATTTTCAATAAACTCTCAGTTAGGTTGACTTTTCTAATGGGTATTCGAATTGATTTGGTGTGGTTGTATAAATTCTTTAATATGTGATGCGGTAATGTGACATGTTAGAATTGGAGGGTGTAAAACTTGGGTTTTACTCCCCACATCCTTATAGAATTTAATCTTATTTAATAATATAATATATGTTAGTGGTGAGTCCTATGACTTAAAATAAAAATAATTATGTCCAAAAAAAAAATTTAAATATATCTAAAAATAAATATTAATTAGTTATTGGATTTCCAAATGTTTTGTGTATTGTACCAGTACCCGGTACCTGGGCAAGTTAGATCAATTGTGAATTCGAATCGACTGAAGTGGTAATTCTTGAGGAAATTGATGATTCTGAGGAGTGAGGTGTTAGTATGAAGAAAGGGGTATGCTATCGATGTTTCAAGGGAAACTGGTTCATGGAGAAGGAGGCTTGCATTGTTTGTGGAGCCAAGTATTGTTATAACTGTGTGCTGAGAGCAATGGGGTCAATGCCAGAAGGAAGGAAATGTGTTACTTGCACTGGTTTTAGGATTCGTGAGGCTTGGCGAGGGAAGTTGGGGAAGTGTTCTAGGTTGCTCAAGAGGCTGCTCACTGATTTGGAAGTTAAAAATATAATGAATGCTGAGATGCTATGTAAAGTGAATCAGGTGCCACCAGAGCTTGTTTTTGTGAATGGGGAGACCCTTAGTAAAGATGAGCTCTTCCAATTACGAAATTACAAATACCCACCAAAAAAGCTGAGACCAGGATACTATTGGTATGACAAATATTCTGGTTTCTGGGGAAAGGTGAGCACCAAAAATCTACTAGTTCATTTTATATATTATCTTCTTCTTTTTCTATTCCGCCATAATGGAATAATTGTTGTGGTTTGAATGAACAGGAAGGACGAAAGCCTTCCCAGATCATTACCTCCCAGCTAAATGCTGGGGGCCACATCAAGACGAATGCTAGCAACGGAAATGCAAAAGTATGGATAAACAGCAGGGAGATAACTAAAGAAGAGCTTTGGATGCTAAAGGTTGGTGTGCTCAATTCATTTCAGTCTGGTTGTTTTGGATTGTACTGAGCTTTTTAAACATTTAAGATCAATGCTATTCTTATAAATGTTTACAGTCAGCTGGGGTGCATTGCGAAGGAGAGCCTCACCTTTGGGTGAGTGAAGACGGCACATACCAGGAAGAGGTGAATAAGAAAGAAAAGAGTAAAATATGGGACAAGGTAAGTTTGCATACTGATGAGCATTGGCATGCTCGTTTTACCTAGTTCATCTTATTATACTTAAATAATTGTGCAAATTCTCTCTTTACAGACTAGAACAAAGCTGGTTTGCGCAGTCTTGTCTCTGCCAGTTCCTCCTGGTTCTGAAAATCCTTCAGGGAAAGAAGTGAATGGAGAAATCCGAGACAACCTTGCACAGAAATCTATTCATAAATTTCCTTTAGTTGGTTATGACAAATCTGGCACAAGTACGATATATAAACAGGTAAAATATTCATGTACGGTAAATTAAACTTTGGTGAACATCTCATAGCTTAGTTCTTTACCCTTAATACTCAACCAAATTTATAATTATGTTGAAATCCTTGTGAAATGTGAAGGCAAAGGTTAGATTAGTGTATTGTGGCAGTAATTTATCTCTCTGTGTCTGAGGATTATATGTTACCATAAACTAGTATTAAAACTAATTATGTTTTATTCATTTTCTTTTTATGTATACTTTTCCATCAAAGTCAATTAACTAATGCAGGGAAACATGATGATAACTAACAATTTCTCTAGTGGTGTTAAAAACACCGATACTGAAAATGTGGTTTTGAACAGTTAAACCTTGACATTCATTTGTATTGTTAAATGGTGTTTTAATTTTTGGTGACACTGGGAACACTGTTTTCGCTTATATTAGGCCAAGGTTCTGTATGGTATTCCTTTCTCTGAAGATGAGTGCCAAACTATCAAGTTTTTGATCCAAAGAAAGTTATTTGGATATCTCAGAATACTTCTTGAGGGACGAGAACAATTTGAAGAAGAAAGTTTGCTTGAGAAGAGGAAAAGATGTGTTATCAATAAGTCTGGACCTTCAGGTATGATAAGAGTTACTTATCAAAAAAAAAGGTATTATAAGAGTTGATTCTACTTAATTTTCTTTTTTATAGAGCTTATATGCTAATTTTGTTTTGTCAATTGATCTATAAGAATTATCTTAAGGGTATGTTGAAAATGCATAAAAATTAGTTTTCATTTTTCAATCTGCATAGATAGTATTTTATAGTATGCAACAATTAACTGAATGCTCATGTGCTCACACACACAACTTGAACCATTTTTTCTTACCTATGTAAAGTTCTCCTAATGTAACACGGTGTCCATGCATTTAGTTACTAAATAGTTGGGATCAGGTTTTGGATGATGATAGTGGCAGGGATGATTGGAAAACATTTATATCATTACTTCATTATGTTCTAGTCTTCAGAATCTATACTATGGTCTCTTCTGTGAGATTCTATCCTGTGTTTTTCCCTACAACAAGATCAATATCTTCAATTATTTTATGAATCTCGTGACTTTGTTGCTTTGGTGCAGGAGTTTCATTTTTGTCTACTGCCACTGATGAATTGTCACTTATCCCAAAAGTTTAAACTATTATAGAGGGTGAATTTAATCACTTAAAATAGATCCATTTTGAGGTCAAGTTTCAGGCGGAATGGAGGGTTCCTGCCCGGTTGTGGTCCAGCATGTTGATGAGCCTGAAGCTAACAGGCCATTATTTTAATACTCCCCTCACGTATGGACCCAAACTCCCCCTAAACAGGGTCCAATATATGGGAGCTTTTAATTTTTGAATGGAGTAAAGAGTGGAGACAAGATTCGAACTCATGATCACCTACTATGATACAAGGACAAACTACCTCTTGTCTAAAAGCTTAAGTTGTTTGAAAATGGTAAATCTGGGCACATAACCATTATTCTAACAGTGACCATAAAAGCATTTAAGTCCTTCCACCTGTTCTTCTAGAGTTCTGTCTCACAGAGCTTTTCTAGTAATAAAGAGGATCCAATTTGTTTATTATTAATCATTATTTTTATTTGGGATATTTGTTTTCCCCCACTGTTTCTCTTACAATTTCTCCATTTAACAACATGACTAGTGGGAAGTATTTGCATAGCTACATGAATTGGATTCTTTGAACCCCAATTTAACAGAACCACATCTTGACCATCCTGTACTATAGAAGCTGAGTGGTTGATTACTGGACTTACTCAATTATTCCAAAAAAAATCTTATTCTTTGTTTACTCATTCTTCCACCTTGAGAAAGTACAGAGTACATGTCAAGGATGGACTCAAGAATATCTTGAGATAGCCACCTATTTTAATTTCTCTGTAATCCTTAATTACTTGGCCATTGGGGAGTAGTTGAACACTTTGGTGATACTCTAGGACCAAGCAACGCGGAAGTTTGTATCTTAGTAGCATGTGTACTTTCCCTCTAGTTAATAACCAGAGGGAAATTGAGTACGTATTGAACAATTTAAGGGAAATAAAGGTCAAATGCAAAATTTGTGTTTAGAGTACCTTTTACTGCTAAAATTTGAAATTGTAGACTCAAATGACTGCATGTAGCTGAAAATTTTCTAATGCCTTTGTTGTGATTTTTATGTCTATAATACTGATCACTAGAGGATTTCCAAAATAATATGTCCTAATGGCTAGTTATTTAAACAGCTCAGGACCTGTTCTATTGTGGTGGATTAGCGCCATGCTCTTTACAAGTACTTTTGATGCTTCCTCTTGGTTTGAAATCCTTTGCTTTCCTGTCATGTGAAGTTATGGTGTACCTTTTGTTGATCAAATTACATTATCATATTACTGTTAAGATTTTCATTTAGGATGAACATTTTAACATCAGTAATTAGCTTATCTAGAGTATAATCTAAATTTTTCTATTCGCAACAGGTGATACAATTCAGATTGACGATACAACAATCTATTCTCTTGGGGCAAGAGTGAGAGCTTTCTCAGATTGGCTTCTCCAAGTTTTGCTGTCAGATAATTTGGAAGCCATATTTTCAGCTGCTACTTGTGAATATGCACCATTTATTGAGGAGATGTGGAAGGATGCAGCCATTCAAGCCACATACAACCGGAGGAATGAATTACAAATGCTACCTAGAGTAGCTACTTATTTCCTAGATTGGGTGAGATTATTCTCTGTGCTCTCTCTCCCTCTCTCTCTCACTCTCGTTTCTAAGACATAAAACCTCCAATAAGTGTTTTGTCCTTCTTTTTTAATTATTTAAATCCCCTATGTTGAGTTCTGGTTAAATTTACCAATCTTCACAATTATTGCTTGTTTCACAGTGATAAGTAGAATAACAGTATAAATTCTCTTGTAACACTATAAATTTTTTTGTTACTTTAAAGGGCATCATCCTTCAGCTTTTATATGTAGCAGCTGCATCAGTAATCTTTTAGGGCACTAATTCATGCCAGCCATTCTTGATTTTTTTCAATGGTCATTAATGTTTCATGTATCCCTTGTTCCTAATATTGGGTATGAATCATGTGTTTGGATTGTATTGTACTTCATAAGTTCTGCAGTTGTAGCAGAATTATTTGGGAAAGGGAGAGGGTGCGCTGTGGGATTTGGGTTTCCTTGTTGGTTTGAAATGAACATTAGAGGAAATATAGTGCTGAACTTGAACGCATTAATTCTGCTTTTTTGTTAAAAACTTGAAAGCATTGATTGTACTTCTCTTTTAGTACACCGGCAGTGTACTAGGTTTTTTTATTTCTAATGAAAAATTTTCGTTACTTATTACAAAAAATAAAACTTGAACAAGGCTCCCAGTTTGACTGAATTGATCCAGTCATATTTAGAATTAGAAATCAAGGTTATGTGAATCCAATTAATGCAGGAAACTCTTGTTCATTTCTGAAGCTTAGATTTTATACAATTAACAGTGTTCTAGTGGTCATTTTAGTAGTGACTATGCCCTTTAGATTGTGTGCATTTTGATGGGAAAATGGCAAGTGTATCAGCTATGATTACTAAGAAAAAATTTTGTAAATATTCTTTTTCTAAATATGTCTTCCAAATGCAGGCTGTCGAGATTTCTAGGACAGATTACAAACCCTCTGACATGGACATCTTGTATGCGGACGGGATTACCTCATCCAATAGCCTTACTTGCATGGAACTTTCATTTCCAAAGTCAACACAAGATGATTCACTGGATCCTGCTTATCAGCATGATAGTTCACTGAGGTCAGTTCTCCCATTTTTTTCATTGATTATTTCATATATGAACAAAAATGCCTTGATCCTTATCAAGATTGATTGACTATGGTAAAAATCTCTTCATGACTGTTTTCAACCATATTTCTGTTAAAACTGTTTTGGGCAATGCAGTATTAGTCAGCTTCAACCAAGAACTAGTCATCAACAATAGAATCTAAGACATGGTCAAGATTGAAACTTCTTAAATATTGGAAGATATATTTTTTTGTGCCCGTTTGGTACGGTTTAATTTTCAGCCTTTTAAAAATGGGGTTATTTGAAAAAGCTGTACCTAACAGGCACAAGTCTTTGTGATCTGTTCTGCCATTACAGAGGAAACTATAATAATGAAAATTCTGTTCTTACTTGTATTGATGCTTTGATTCATAAAACGTTAAACCCAAGGAACTGCAACTTCAGCCTTCCATATCATGATCTTCATTTCAGCTTATCCTTTGCCCTTGCATTCTCATAGTTCTTGAAAATAAAAGGCTCTAGTTTTGATGTCAAATACTTAAAACTTCGTGAGTGGTCGAATGTTGAAACACAAAAAAACCTGGTTCAATTTTAGTTTCGTTTGTCTTAGTTCATTTTTATTTTTTGTTAAACAGAAACTTAGAGGATATTCTTGGAAACAAAATATCAATTAATTTTCCCACTAAACTATGTATGTTTTAGTTGCATTGAGAGTGGAATACACAGTGCTTTATTTACTTACAAAGTGCTATGTTATCCCTATTTTTATAGGTGATGAATATTTTTTGTCATTTGTTTGCATGAGCTTTTTTCGTGATTTATCTTACCATAGTTTTTCTTCGAATTTTCAGGTACTAACTAATTAGAGTGCATCCCAGAAGCCTAGGAGAACACTGCAAGTGGTTGGACATGTTTGAAGACACTGATATTGTCCTGTTTTGTGTTGCCTTGACTCACTATGACGAATATTCTGTTGACCGTAATGGAGTTTTAACCAACAAGATGTTGGCAAGCAAAGAGCTCTTCGAAAGCATAGTCACTCATCCAACATTTGAGAACGAGAACTTCCTTTTGATTCTCAACAAGTTTGACCTGCTTGTGGAAAAGATCGAACAGGTCACTCTCACACAATGTGAATGGTTTCGGGACTTCAAGCCTGTTGTCAGCCCGAATTGTCACAACAGCACTTACCCCTCGTTGGCTCAACATGCTTCCCACTATATAGGAATGAAGTTCAAGGAACTTTTCCGTTCTCTTACAGATAACAAGTTGTTTGTTTCACCAGTAATTGGGTTGGAAAATGACACAGTAGATGAAGCTCTTAGATATGCAAGGGAGATTACAATGTGGGATGAAGAAGAGGAACCCTACTTAAATAACGAGTTGTCTTCTACTGACGGTGAGGCAAGCTCCTCATGTTTTTTGGTCGAAAATGACTTGTAATTCTAGTAAAAAATTTTCGCAAAATTTTGTACGTACTCACACAAAACATGTATAGGAGAATAGAATAGAGAGTCTGTTTAGATATTTTTGACATATAGGAAAGCTAGATTTTTTTTTTCTTTTCAAAAAGTTAGAATTGAAGTCTTGTAGGACCTTGCAGATTTAACAAGTAAAAGAATTTGTTCTTATGTGTCCTTAATGCTGACCCTTTGATATTTTAGAATGGTCACAAATATCTGTAGGAATATTCAAAATTGTATGCCTATGTGTTGCTTGTGATGATTTTGCATTATGGAGGCAACGTTTGTGCTTATGTATCCTTTCAGAATCTTCCAATCTACGCACATAAATTACCAAGAGAAGAAAAAGGGGGAATAGCTAATGAAGAACAAAATTGAGTAAGAACTTGTCCACTTACTTATTCACTCATCTGGATGATTTTATAGAATATCCATAGATGAATAGCCAAGTACAATAAAGGTGGGCACTAAAGTTACAAGGGTGAAAGAAAGAAGAAAATCCAATGAGGAAGAACAAGTGCCTTAAGCATTTCCAATATCATGGAATCTTCATTCTGTCTAAGTAAATTCTTTTCCACCGGCTGTTTAGAAAGCATGGATATTTCAAATTAGTGACCTTATATTTATAAAATACTTCAAATTAACATTTCATATGTTTAATTATTTTTATTTAGATATTAATTAGTTAAAGTATCTTTCAAGAATTGATATATCACTGACCTATCAACAAATTTTTTTTTTTTTTTGATATATCACTCTTGACCGTATCATATAGTATCACTTATCCTGAATCCATATTGGCACTTCCATATACTAGGAGGTCTATTAACACCAAGCTCAAAGGTAAAAAAATTATTCTACATTAATACAATCTAATCAAATTTATAATAACAAAAATAATTTTTAAAAATCACTTTTGCTCGCACAAATAGACCAATTTAATTATCAACTTAGCAGTTTTCTATTTAATAATACAACAACAACATTCTATTGAATAATACTACAACAACGGCCACTACTACGTACTAAGCCTTAATCCTCATATTTTGAAATTGATAATGAATCTCTATCAAACTAATCGTGAATGAATGGTCATATGTATTCTTTTACTATCATTTTATTCTATTCTAAGTTATATACACGGTAACTTCCTTAATTGAAATTTCATCTTTTGTTACTTCTACAATTCAACTATTGTTAATTTAAAGTCTTTCTTTAACATTTTTTTTATTCCATCGACTTGAATCAATTCACTCTTCCTCACTAATGAACTAATTGTTCTCCATTGCACACTTGCACATCAAACCATTTTAACCGACTCTCTTTCTCTCAACTTTTCCTTCGCAATAATGATAAAATGGTTTGAACACATCCTTAAAATTGAAAAAGAAGTCACGGGTACCAGAAAATCAATGATTTCATCAAAAGTAATCCATTCTACATGGCCCAAGAAGAAACTTATGAACAAAATCTAAACTATTAGTACATACAGCCAAAACAAGATCATTCAAAATCCATGAAACAAAAAAGCATATGGATTAAAAATATATAATTCCGATCTTGGTTCTTCTCATCCTTTGCTAGCAACCTCTCTCCTTGGTATACCACACTTTCAAGATCAGCCTCACCAAGGTGCAAACCTGTCCATAAGCAAACAAACTGTGGTTTCTGACAACATGTTTTCTCTTTGAACCATTCTTGCTTCCTTGGTAGCACCTTCCTTTTCTTCTACAGCTTCTTCTTTGGCTTTTGAAAATAATGGCTTCTGGGTCTTAACCTTGACCTTCTCTTTAAGCTTTGCTAGCTCCCCTATCCACGTTTCCACCACTGCAGCCATGCTAGTTTCGAGTTTACTAATAATATAACTTTCTTTGTATGTAATAACTTTTTGTGTCTGTGTTTTGAGTGAATGAGTTTGTGAAGCAAGGCATGTGGGTTTATATAGAATGAAAAGAGGGAGAGAGGCAGTGGTTTTTGTTACAAGCAAATGGCTCACTTTGGTTTTGGTTTTGTGTTCAAAATCGAGGTGCGGCCGTGTTGTGTGGGGGCACCTTGGATTTACGTGGTAGCACACAGTATATAATGTAGGATATTCTTTGGGAGTGTACGACTGGCTGTGCGTTCTTTTGTACAAAGTTAGAAAAATTCCTTACCTGTGGGTGCACTTTGTTTAATTATACATGTGGTGATTAGGAGGGTTCGATCTATAATTCTTAAAATAACTCCCAGTTTTCTAAAACATTATTCATCATCCATTTTGTGTAATGATGTTTTGTTTAGAAAATACTTTTAGAAACATTTTTTTGAGAAAGGAAAAAAGCAACTAAGTTTTTTTTTTACAATTTTTTATATTTCTCATAAAAGTGGCATCAAAATTTTTCTAAAATAATAATTCATAATTCATTAACAAATAATTTAAAAACACTCGACTCTTTTTAAAAGGGTACTTGATTTTGCCACTTCATTAATAAATTTTTTTAAGACAAAGTTTGGCAACAAACTTAGTTGTAGCCTAAGGCTACAACTCCACTTTTAAATGTGAATTTTGACAAATTCACCAATAAATTATATTTTCTTCTTATATCCTTAATACTTGTAAAATTATCAAATATCAATAATTATGTCATCAATTAAATGTTTAAATTTCAAGTTTTTGTAATCTAAAACTATGCATAAAAAATAAGTTTATAGATTGTATAATAAATAACATCCGATTGGTAAGAAATCTGAAATGTGCGTTAAGAACATAAAAAACGTACAATTCAACGATTAGTTTTAAAATTATGCAGTCATGTTAATTTTATTAGTGGGAATTGTAGCATTAGACTACAAGTAAGTTTATAGCCAAACTTTGTACTTATTTTATATATAAAATAATTGAATTTTTTTTTATTATTTTATAAAAGAGAGAGATTTGAATCCTTACGTTGGAAATATTAAAAAATGTCAATTTAATTGCAAGATTTTTTATGGCATCATTGATTGTTACAATGGTTATAGGATTTTAAAATTTATTTAAATATTGATGATGTAATAAAATGTAATGTATTTTTTAAAAATAGATAAATAGGATTTTAAAATCTAAAATAATACTAATTTTTATGGGAAAAAACAAACTTCTAAAAAGGATAACCATTGACTTCTAGGTCGATTGGCATGCACGTCCAATTCTTCTTATATGTGAGTTCACATTCAAAATCCGTCGGGATAAAATCCCCCCTTTATGTAAATAAATATATAAGAGTAGAAGTAGTGGGATCAAATCAATCCACTTATGACTTATCCCTTGGTTCACTTATTTAATGAAAGAGATAGTGACTCCAATATTATGTGATATAGTCACAGAAATGATAATGAGTTGATTGTAATGGTATATCTATATATTGTCGGTAGATTATCATAATCATCATCAACATCATCATCATCATCATTTTCTTTTGAGTTCTTAGAGTTTCAACCTATAGCTAACCAGAGTCATTCTTTGATAAATGATCACTATGAGTCAGACTCAATAGAATTTGATCAATCCTTTTTTCTGTCGTTAAGGTAGAGAACTTAACCAAGAATTCTCTTTCTTTATCATTAATCGAATCATTGTTCAAGACCTAGGATTCTATTTGATCATCAATCCAATCACCGTTCACGTTTTTTCTTTTTCTTATCAAGGAATAGATCTCTTTACTTGTATGACTTAGATGTCTCGTATTTCTCGAAAAAGCGATTCGATTGATGAGATTTGGTATGACACTCGTGAGATCGATGAGATTGATATTCAAATATTTCTTCTTAGAATGTATTGATTTGACCGCTTCTGATAATTGTGTTATTTATCATCAGATCAAGATACCAATTTTTTTTTTTTTTTTTTTTTTTTTTTTATGTAGGCGGAGATTGAACCTTATATTTTTTATTTAACCATCAGAGACTTTACTGGTTGAGCTAATTGGAACCCACATCATCATCATTATTATCATATTAAAATCAAAGAAATATTAACTAAGGGTATTGGTTTAGGAACTATTTTTAGAAACATTTTATGAGAAAATGATAAAGTAATTAATTTTGCTAACAGCTTTTTATATTTCCCATAAAAGTAGCGTCAAAACTTTCCTAATATAATTTATTAATAATTACTCTAAGGCACCTATTAATGTGACCCTTAAAATCAACCTTCTAGCTAAGGAATCAAAAACAAAATGACAGCTGTCAAAAACTCCTGAAATTGATAGGATGTTACTAATCAAGAAAACTTCAGTTGAAAAGGGTAGAATTCGTTGTAATATTGAAATGCAAGCTTTGAAGGTTAATTAAAAATTCAAAGGGGGTGTGAATTTTTTAACTCCTCAACTCTACTAAGCTAACATATACATATATTATCTATAACTAGTCGTGGACTCACGTGTTGCGCGTGATTATTTTTTTTAAGGGTGGTCTCATTGTTATCAATATTTTGTAATTTGAACTAACTTAATGAAGAGAAATGCATTTCATAATCATATTCATCGCAAAATAATTTTTTTATTATTGTAGAATTGTTTTATTTAAATTTTGAAACCTGATTGTAGAATTTTTTATTAGTGTATCCATAACTATTAGTTTGTTTATGATATGTTTGGTTTAATAGTCTATTGTTATTTGTAAGGACCAGATTTGAGTCCCTAATCCAAAAGATGGATGGACTTAGGCCCAAAAAGCCCAAAATAATGAATTTATAGAGAGTGGGTTCGAAAACTGGGCTAAAATGAATTGGACAATAAATGAAGTGGGTTCAAATGACAAGAACAGATAGCTAGATTGACTTAAACTAAAGAAAATCTTCATCGGCACAATCCGAAGAGATCAGTTCTTATATATATTTCTCACAAGTTTGATTACAAAGTCAGTTCTTGATAGCTACAGTGTTTCTCTCTTAATTTTTCAATCCCTCTCTCTCGTTGTTTCCTTCCTCTTTTATACTGTCTTCCCCTTTCATCCCTACCCTCCACGTGTAGACTAGATGGTTGGTGTTGATACTTGTCCCATTAGCACATTCCTGAAGTCTTTGTGTAGTAGATGTAAGGCTGAAGACCACTGTTTAGGTATTACTTCCACATTAATGCAGTTAGAGAGTTAGCTGTATAGCATTTAATGCGGTGGTAGCAGCTTTCTTCTTAGATATTTTAGGACTCCTCCCTGTCCTATGTTTCTGTAATACTTATCCGTATCAACAGAATTTCCTGGAGCGTTCCCCTGGACGGCAGATCACCCTGCTGACCTCGACTTTGGTTAGCCGAGGATGCATTCATCCTCGGACCACCTTCATGGGCTCTTATGATTAAAACTAAATTCTTCATTTATTAACACGGGCTTCCCTAGCGATGACTACCCCTCCTCGAACGACTACATGTCCTCGGGTTGGGCCCCAAGCCCAATATATACGTAGATAATGAGCTCCTGGGCCCAATACCCCTATATTATTATTATTATTATTATTATTATTATAATAAATTTAGTGTTTCTAAAATAGCATGTGTTTTGTATTTCATTTTTCTATTGATGCATTGTAGCATTTCATGGGAAGGCTTTATGAGAGCAATTTTTATTTATTTGAATTTAAGTAAAATATTTTATGTTTAATTTTTTAAAATAAAAAATGATATAAAATATAAATAATTTAATAATATGGAGGATATGGTTGAATTTAAATTTTGAATAAAATAAGATGAAAAGAAAAGTAGTAAAAATGAAATGTACAGCAATAAACACCAAATTATTTTAGTTATGCTATGTAATAGAATAATATTATATTATTATATACTATATTTATAATGTAATAGGATAACATTAAATGATCAAAGAGAATAAAAAAGATAACAACTTGAAACACAAAAATAAATCGTATCAACCCCTTGGAATTCTGAAGAATACAAAAATCCATTAACCTAAAGTAGAGATGCAAGAAAAAAAATCCACAAAGACTCACCAAAATATATATATATATATATATTTGTGTGTGTGTGGAGAGAGAGAGAGAGAGAGAGAGAGAGAGAGAGAGAGAGATGACATATTATTGTTTGAGAAAATAGGATATTATGCATAGAATGGGAGAGGGAATAAAATAAAATAAAAAAGCCAAAATAAATGTAGATAAATGGCAAGATAAATAGTGATATTAAGGTAGAGAGTAGTGGAGAGATGACAAGGTAAAAATGAATGAGAAAGGTTAGAGAAAGTGTAAAAATAAGTTGAGAATTTAGTAATATAAGAATAGTTTTAAAAAAAGAAAATATGATATTTTGATTGTAATATAATAGATTTTTTAATTCACTTTAAACATTAAAAAAATTATAGAAAAATTTGAAAAGAAAAAGGATAATAATAGGGTCGCTAACGTGACTACAATGGAACGTAATAAAAATAAATGCTACAATTGAATTTATTACACTATAAAGTTTTTAATGTCCTCTATAAGGTCATCTCTATTTTTTTTTACTCCTCCCGTCACGTACCTGTCAGCCTTTTTATTTTCTAAATAACGGTTACAAATTGACGTTCAATTTCTTTTATTTTTCTTTCTCTATCTACACTTTTTTTTTAGAAAGAAACCGATGACTTTATTAATTCAAAGGCTGAATATTAGCTAATACAAAAGATGCAATATCCGTTGGATAGGACTCCAACCAAATTGAAATTGGAAAACAATGTCTAGCTCTCTGGGCTAGGGCATGAGCTACCGTATTACCCTGCCTACAGACATGAGAGAAAGAGGTACTCACAAAGGAGTTTATAATACATAAAATATCTCGAATTAAATGGCCACCCGAAGCAAAATCCCAGCCACCCCATTGAAGGGCATTCATTACCTGCTCCGAATCCCTTCAAAAATCACCCTTTCAAGACCAAGCTCCTGAGAGAAAAGTGCAGCACGTCTGGCAGCCAACAACTCCAAAGCTTCCACTGATGGTGGCTTTCTGATATTCTCCGCCAGAGCAGCCTTCACCTCGCCTTTGGAATTACGGATAATCACCCTAACTCCAACTTCATCAGATTCACCAAACATTGCCCCGTTGAAGTTGATCTTCCAATCATCTCATGTAGGCAAACTCCAACTCCTAGAAACAGTTGTACGAACAGTGGAAGAGCTACGCTTCAGAGACTTGAAATCATGAATATAGTCACGTGCAAAGCCTGCAACCTGATCTAGTGGCCTGGTACTTTCATTCAATCGGGTCTTGTTCCTATGGTACCACACTGACTACGCAATTGTGGCAAACAAAGCTACTATCTCTAATTTTGTGAAGACCTGCTTTACCAACTCCGCAAAGGATGTAAAGTCCACCCCAGACCTGAGAACCTAACCAAATTCCTTCTCCCAAACCTCCTTGAGACCACTGCAACTCCATAGTGAATGAAGGGTATCTTCTGAAGCACATGAGCAACAAGTACAGACTGCATCAGTAAGGATTTTTCGCTTCACCAAATTTTCTTTAGTTGCTAGGGAATTTGTACGAGCCTTCCAAAGAAAGTGTTTAATTTTTCCCGGAACCTGAATTCTCCAAAGCTTCTTCCAAAAACCCCTTTCTTCAGTACTAGCTTGGGGCAAATTTTAGCGAAATCCTGGGCTTCACACAACAATCTGTATCCGGTTTTGACTGAGTATTTCCCAGACTATTCAAGGGGCCAAATCAAAACGTCGGGCTGGGGGGTCGAGCAGAGTGGGAGTGCTTAATCCGAGCTACAATAGGAGGATGAAAGCAGCGATCAATCAGCTGCACATTCCACCAACCCGACGTCCAATTAATGACCTCTGAAACTGTGGCCTCTGGATGAAGCTCACCCAAGGAAGAAGATATAACTCCATCCCCATTTGGCAGCCACTTATCAACGAAAATTCTAATGTGCTGACCATCTCCTAGTCTCCATCTTACTCCGGCTTCAATCAGATGCCTAGATTTCAAAATGCTTTGCCAAGCATAATACCTCGAAGATGAAGTAGCTTCAAAAATGGACCCATAAGGAAAATACTTTGATTTAAACGCCTTATAAAATAGTGAGTACCTATCATGAACCAACCTCCACACTTGTTTTGCTAGCAAAGCCTCATTGAACTTGCACAAGTCTTTAAAGCCTATGCCGCCCTCCTCCTTGGGTTTACATAGCACTTCCCATTTCTTCCAATGTATTTTCTGACATCCCCCTCTTTGACCCCACCAAAATCTATGAACAAGCATCTCAATGTCTTGACAAAGGCCAACTAGAAGACAAAAGCAACTCATAGCAAAGGTCGGAATAGCTTGAACCACGGCTTTGAGCAAAACCTCCTTCCCGGCTTGGGATAAAAGTTTTTCCTTCCAACCTTTAAGTTTTCCCCACACACGATCTTTTATATAATTGAAGCTTGCTCTTTTATGTCTTCCCACAACCACCGGCAAACCCAAACCCAAGTATTTCTCCTACTCCTTAATTTCCAGAACACCCAAGAGACCTTGCACTTGCAGCTTGGCCGAATTTGTCACATTACCACTAAAGAAAATTGTGGTTTTATTTGAATTTATTTTCTACCTCGAAGCTCTCTCATATTTCCCAAGGATCTCTAGAATTTTTGACACATCTTCCACTATAGCATGAAAAAAGAGGAGACTATCATCGGCAAACAAAAGGTGGGATATTTTGGGCCCATTTTTACAAAGAGAGAAACCTTCAAGATGCTTATCCGCCACTGCTTGCTCTAAAAGGCCATTTAAACCTTCCAAACAAAGGAGGAAAAGGTAGGGGGAGAGGGGGTCCCCTTGACAAATGCCTCTAGTTGGGGTAATGGATTCCGTAGGCTCACCATTTATCAAAACCGAGTAAGTCACTGATTGAACACACTTCATGATCCAACCAACCCACCTACTATGAAAACCCATTTTTTCCATCGCCTTTTTGAGAAACACCCATTCCAATCTATCGTACGCTTTACTCATGTCCAACTTCAGAGCCAAATGCCCCACTCTGCCCCCTTTCTTTCACTTCATGTGGTGGAGAGTCTCAAAGGCTACCAGGATATTGTCAGAAATTGCCTTATAAGATTGAAAGGCACTCTAATATTCTGAAATGATATGAGGTAATACTTTTTTCAACTTGTTAGCCAAAACTTTTGATACAAGCTTATATAAAATATTACAGAGTGCAATGGGGTGAAATTCAGTGACATACTCAAGATTTTTAACTTTAGGAATAAGAGAGATAAAAGTATGGTTCAAACCTGAAATGAGGCTACTCGAATTGAGGCAAAACAGCACTGCCTGGACTACATCGTCACCAATATCACTCCAAAATTTCTGAAAAAAAATGGGAGGCATTCCGTCGAGACCGGGGGCTTTAAAGGGAGCCATTTGATTCAGTGCAAGCTCAATTTCCACTCCAGAAAAGGGGCTAATCAGACTGTTATTCATGTCTTCAGTAACAACGATTTTGATGGACTGTACAACTTCATCAACCTCTGTCGGCCTTGAGGATAGAAACAAATTTTTATAGTAGTCCCAAACCATAACCGAGAGATTTCCTTAGCCTGAAACCAGCACACTATCTGAATTTCGAAATTCCACTATTCTGTTACGACAAAAGCGTTGCGAAGCTCTTGTATGAAAGTACTTGGAATTACAATCTCCGAAAATCATCCAATGCTCCTTACTTTGCTACTGCCACATTTTTTCGTCTAATCGAAGGAGGTCAACTATTTCTTATTTAAGCTTTAGGAACCGATCAACATGTCTTCCCTGGGCTGCTTCACATTCAACCACTTTCAACATCTTCTTTTTCTCAGTAATCTCTCGTCTCACGTGGCAGAAGGAGTGTTTACTCCATTGCAAGAGGCTCTTTTGACAAGCCTCTAACTTTGTGACTACTATTTCCATGGGAGAGCCCATGACAGATCTGTCCCAAGTCTGCACCACGGTATCCCTGCATCCCGAGTCCTCAAGCCACATCTTTTCGAAGTGCCATGGTCTTAAAACCTTGACTTCAATCCCCTTCAGTCGAATGCAAATTGGATAATGATCCGAAGACACACAAGTCAAGGTCTGTACATTTGTTGACAGAAATAAATAGTACCACTCCGTAGTGCACATTGCCCGATCCAACCTCTCCCAAACCATGCCTCCATTCGGGTAAGTCTTTGACCAAGTGCACTTATTTCCTGTAAATCTGAGATCCAACAGATTACACTCGTCTAACACTTCTTGAAACTTTTCCATCTGGCCATAGGATCTAAGTCTGCCACCACTCTTTTCATATGATTTCAATATTTCATTAAAATCGCCTCCACACAGCCATGGCAAAGATCCACGTCTATGAAGAGTACGAATCAACTCCCACGTTTCAGATCTCAATTGCATTTCTGGTGCTCCATAAATTCCTGTGAAACGCCATGCATTGTCCTTTCCTTTATTAATCACCGCATCTATATGATTCTGAGATGTGGATTTCACGTCTTAAGTAAAATCATTCTTCCAAAAGACAGCTAAGCCACCCCCACGAGTAATCCTTGAAACTCCGTGGTAATGACCAAATTGAAGAGAGTCACGAATACTACTTAGCCTTGTTTCTTCCAGCCATGTTTCGACTAAAAACACAACTGAGGGATCTTGTGCCTAGACTAATTCTCCAAACTCCTGAACTGTCTGCCAGTTCCCAAGCTCCCGACAGTTCCAACAGATGAGATTCATTGTTCATGGCGGGGCTGGAAACCAGCCTCTGCCAATATGACTGCATTTTCTTTGTCAACCTGTGAAACCAATTTTGTTTTTTTTTTTTATACACCTTGCTGACTTTTCCTGGACGGTGTAGCCCTTTTTTTTTCCTGTGTGTACCTCCAATTTTTCCTCAGATTTAGAAGGGATACGATTAATGCGGGTCCAGGAGGGCTTAGGTGGAAGTGAGGTGCATGTAGGAGAGTCCAAAGCATTCGAGAGGTCTACCAAGGGGGGTCTTTTTGACTTGTTGATAAGTGATGAAGTATTACACATGGCTAAGGGTTGAGATGTACTTACTACGTGGATATCCTCGGCACTAGGCTTTGCTGAATTGATAGACTCCTTATTTGGTAACACTTACAAATTCCCATCTTCGCCTTCCATCACATCAAATTTAGTCAATTCTACATCAATTTCGTGCAAAGTATGCGCAAGGTTTCCTTCTACATTGAACTGACCCCAAAACCCGGCGGAAGATCATTCAAATCCCTGAAAAATAGGATATAAAGCGAAATTAGAAATATTTGGGAGCAAAGAATTCGAAATTACCTTTTCCATCGATTCCGTCGGAGCTCCGTTCTCTGGCGAGGATGCTTGGTGAAAATTCGAAAGGGTTGCACTTCCCGAATCCTTTGAAACTTTTGAATCTTTTCTCTGTTGGTAGAACCCCAGAACTACAATGGTGGATTTTTGAATTTGATTTGATAAAGGAGCTCGAAGCCACGCCCCATACTTCCGGTCCTCCACCGTGAGCACTTTTAATCCACAAATCACAATCTTTGTCGCCATGAGTTAACCAACCACACCAATAACAAATACTTGGCAACCTTTCATACTTAAAAGAAACCCATCCCGTGGTTCCACCTTCAAGAGTGATTTTATGTCCACGGCATAAAGGCTTCGAAATATCCAGGATAACACGAACACGGAAATGATCACCCCCTTCCATAACTGAGAAATCAAAAGGGCAGACTTCACCAATACCTGAACATAATCCTTCAGCCACCATTTTATTCATAAAGCTAATCGGAATGTCGTAGACTTGCACCCAGAAAGGGACTCTCTCAAAGTCCAGGTTTCGGACGTGAGTGCTATTATCATACCTCTGAAAAACCACCAAAAATTTATCAAAACACCAAGGTTGAGAAGAAAATATTCTGTCACACTCAAAATTGTTCTTGAAGATAAAGAGAACAATATGGTTACCCTGATCCTTAATCTTAAATCCATTCTAAGTGCGCCATAGTTGAGAGAAATTTCGAGCAATGGCATCAACATTAAGGACCTGTTTTGTGAGGAACTTTGCAGCCAGGATGAATTCCTTTGACCCCATATTAGATCGGAGATCAAACTTGTCATCCTTCGGTCCCTGTAGAGACATCTTCTTCCACCCCGCAATAATCTCCTCCATGAAAAACCCACTAGCCTAGAGCAACCAAATGGTGGCTAACAGGGACTAACTAGCCTTCAGAAAGAAGGGACTGACTCTTTCTCAGCCTAGGAGAAGTTGGATAACCCAGCTTTCGCTAGCGACAGAGAAAACTTTCATTCTCTCTATCTACACTTTATTACCTATAAATCTCTCTCTTTTTGTTTATCCATTGGCATCCTATTGTTTTCCCAAATTTGATGATAATTCTAACGTACTAAATATGCATTGTAATGTTTTTTTTTTTTTTTCATTCCATTTTGCTGCCATTAAATTAGTATAACCATCACTATTCGTTTTTTCATGTTATGTTTGGTTTGATATTCTATTATTTTTTTTTTTTTTAATTTAGTGTTTCTAAATTGGTATTTGTTTCGTATATCATTTTTCCATTGTTGCATTGTAACATTTCATGGGAAGACTTTATAGGAACAATTTTTATTTATTTGAATTTAAGTAAAATATTATATGTTTAATTTTTTTTAATGAGACAAAATATAAATAATTTAATGATATGAATTATGGAGGATGTTACTGAATTTAAATGTTGAATAAAATAAAATGAAAGAAATAATGACTCTCTATCTCCACTATCTCTCTCTCCTAGTTTGATTGTACTGGGTTTAAAACTTTCAATTTGGATAATAATTCATTGCTCATGATTTAATTTATTAGGAATTGATTGCAACCGACAGTTTTAGTGTTTTCCTTCTTAGGGGTGAGCTTCCAAACTGGTTTGAGTACAATAGTAAGAGATCAATTTCATATTTTGTTGTGCCCCCGCTAGTAAAGCAAAAGATTCGAGGATGGTCTTTATGTGCAATATTTGCAAGCAGCTTTCATGATATTAATGGATTCACTATAATCTATGAATTAAAAAATTATACCAAGAAAATCACATGGCAGTATCGACAAAAGAATTGTCGTGTAATACTAATACCATGTTAGGAATATATGTAGTTGCACTCTATTGGAAGTCGGAGATGAAATGTAGTATTCAATAATACACATAAGCGGTGGTTTCCAGGTGAAGAAGTTTGGGGTCAACCTGATTTATGACAATAATGAAAAGAATTACCTATCCTATTCTAAACCAATGATAAAAAATGCATGTCTTCCTTGCAATGATGATTATATACTATTTCTATAATACAATAAGATAACATTTTACAAACAAATAAGAATTAAAAAATAACAACATAAAACACAAAACTAAATCGTATCAACTCAAAGTAGAATTGTAAAGAATACAAAAGTTCAAAATTAAAAAATACACCAAAAACTGGAGAGAGAGAGAGAGAGAGAGAGAGAGAGAGAGAGAGAGAGAGAGAGAACTTTTTGTGTGTGGAAAAATAGAAAACTATGCATGGAATGACTGAGAGAATAACAAATTTATAGTAAGATGCTAAGAATAAGAAGAGTAAAAAATAAAAGGAGATAAAGGGGTAAGGGAATGGTGATATTAAGGTAAAGAGTAGTGGGAATATGAAAAGTTAAAATGGAATGAGAAAAGTTGAAAAAAGTATAATAATAAATAAGAATAGTTAAAAATAAGATAAATATGATATTTTGATTTTAATATAATAGAGTTTTAATTCACTTTGAATGTTAAACAATTATAGGAAAAATTGAAAAGAAAAAAAATGATGATATGGCTGCTGATTTGGCTCAACGAAAGCGTAGCAACAATAAATGCTACGCTTCAGCTTTTAGATATAATATATATAAATAAATATTTTGCAAAGAGACATTACACATTCTCAAATCTCAATATACTTTATGGTGTGGCATACTAAAACACAATAACAATCAAGTCTTAATCCCAATTTTTTTTTAAAGTCAATTACAGATCTTCAAATGACTAATCAAGATTGATCACATGCATGGACACACATATTCAAAGACAAACCATAAATTTATGTTTAAAATTAAACAATTAGTGATTATGAAAAATCGAAGATTCTTTTTTAAAACACTCAAATTAATCAAACCATTCAAAATCACCCATTGGGTGTTAATATTGTTTTGGCATTTAGTTATGGAAGACTAGTGTACATTGTTATGTGTCTTCCTAATTGCCATCGTGGTACAATAGAAGACTAGTCTTTGAGCACACAAAGGAAACTGCCACAGTTTGAGGTGTAATTGTAAACCGCGTGGTGCTATTACTTTCTTTCAAATTGCCCGGTGTAGATTCATCCCAAAAAGTTCAAAAAGACAAGAATGCTATTTGGTCCACAAACCATATCAAACATTTTAAGCCTTCAATAAGATCCTTGTTTTTTGTCCAATATTAATGGTTTTTGCTATTTGGTAAGGATATTCTCTTCCTCTCCCATTTGTCCATCAAGATAACATCCTCGTGCAATCACGTGCATGCCACCACTAAAAATGTGACACTTCATACTTGCAAAGTAAACTGGGTGAAGGGCTGGCCCAATGTGTCATCGAGAAAAATTGGGCAATAATTTGGCACTATCTTCCAAAACTCTCATCAAAGCTCCGCTATTCACATTTGGAGAACTATGATTTTAAAAATTAGAACGGTTAAAGAACACATTTTAATTAAGCCTAATCGTATCTGTAAGCTTGATTAGGCCTAAGCATGTCAAGTATGAGACATATTTTTTTATAGATCCAAACTTGGAGTCAAAACTTTTTTTTTTAACTATTCCTAAGTAGTGAATTTTTTTTTAATACAATTTAAGTGAGATAAAAAAGATTAAATCCCTAAACAAAAACAGACAAATCGTAGTCCATCAGCCCGGGCATGACTACAAAAATCTTTCTTCGTATTAGCAAAGACAGACAAGTCGTAGGAGGAAAAGTTGTAAAAAGTGCCTTGAAGATATTTGAAGGTTGTGGATGGAAAAGTTTATATAGTAGAAGGGTTGTAATAATTGATATACGAAGCGCACAACTTCTTGTTTATCTGTGTGCTTTGTAAATAGACACATTTTGGCTGGTTTTAGTCTATCTTCTTTGTCCCCACAGCCACAGGAAGTTCCAAAACCACAGCAAGCCAGTGGTATATTTATGTACTTCTATGTTAAAATAATGTTGAATCTCCAAGTTCTGTGCATATCTGATAAGGTTCAGCATACGACTATTATATAAAAAAGAGCAAGAAATAAAAAGGGCAAAACTTGGGTCAAGAGCTCCAATGGACCGTTACTACAGTGACATGTCTACTTTTGAAGCATCATCATCCAAATAAGTTCAGTTAAAAGCCTAAAATATTAAAACCTAATGATTCTTGCGGTTTTGAAAAAATAACTAAATAAATTAAGTGTTAATTTTAAATTCATCAATTAAATTCAAACACACGACTATTGACTTTTGCAGTGCAAACAATTTTATCTATTTCCACAATAATTAAATTTTAAAATGTAGTAATTTATTGACCAACTTAACCATATGTTTGAATTTAATTGAGGATTTGTACTTAAGTTTTATCGATAAATAAAAAATTAAAAATGTTATCTCCACAATATTTTTACAATACTTTATAACAAATCGTAAATAACAGGGTGTTACAGATTGTTATTAATAGAGTAAATTAAAAAGTCATTTTAGTGACAGATTCAAATTAAAACCAATAACATCTAATTACCTATGATTTGTTGTAAAAATATTGTAAAAGTATAATTTCTAATAAATAAAACACATCTTCTATAAGTATCCTAGAATTATCTTATATTTCGAAAAAAAAGTTAAAAGGAAAAAGATGAAAAAAAGTAAAAAAAAAAAAAAAAAAAAGACTAGAAAGCTTAAGACCATGTAAACAAGAAAATACAATTTGTCAAAACTGTTATCTAATAGCCGCCTTATAGCTCCCCTGACATCTTGAGGTTCAAATCCCATCTTCCCATTTTAGCTATCTAATTTATCAAATTCTCATAAAGCCATTATCCAGAAGCTGCAGATGGCAGAAACACCATATATGCCAATTGATAAATTGAACCACCATTCATAATTAAATGTTGTGTATTGAATAACTACATATGAGTATATGGCAATAGGATAACATGGTACTCGTCAATAATTAACTGCCTCTGCAGATACTGTAAATTTACCAAAACGCGAGAATGTTACACTATGGTAGAAAGGTACCCGAACTAAAAACCTCTTGACAGTACACTGTACATTTCGTAGTATTTTCTGCTTCAGCTATCAAGAGAATAGTGAAACATAGTACAATATCATTCAAAATCCATGAAACAAAAAAAAAGCATGTGGATTCATATATAATTTCAATCCTGTTTCTTCTCTTCCTTTGATTGCAACTCTCCTTGGTATACCACACTTTCATGATCAGCCTCACCAAGGTGCAAACCGTTCCATAAGCAAACAAACTGTGCTTTCTGACAACATGTTTTCTCTTTGAACCATTCTTGCTTCCTTGGTAGCACCTTCCTTTTCTTCTTCAGCTTCTTCTTTGGCTTTTGAAAAGAGTGGCTTCCGGGTCTTAACCTTAACCTTCTCTTTAAGCTTTGCTAGCTCCCCCATCCAGGTTTCTACCACTGTGGCCATGTTAGCTTCTAGTACTTTAAACACGTTGAGAACAACTCTCTTTGTATGTAATAACTTTTTTTGTGTTTTGAGTGAATGAGTTTATGAAGCAAAGCAGGTGGGTTTATATAGAATGAAAAAAGGAGAGAGGTTGTGGTTTTCTTTAGAAGCAAATGGTTCACCTTTGTTTTGGTTTTGAGTTCAAAATCGGGGTGTGGCCGTGTTGTGCGGGCGCACCTTGGATTTACGTGGTAGCACACAGTATATAATGTAGGATATTCTTTTTTTTTCTTCTTTTTTTTTTTAATGAGATGTAGGATATTCTTTGAGAGTGTACGACTGGATGTGCTTCATTTTGTACAAACTTGGAAACTTGGAAAAATTCCTTTCCTGTGGGTGCACTTTGTAATAATACATGTGGTAATTAGGAGGATTCTCTATGATTTTTAAAATAATTCCCAATTTTCTAAAATGTTATTCATCAATTATATTATTGGATGTCCTAGGATCATTTGGTTATGAAATATTTTTAGACATTTTTTATAATAAAAAAAATTGATTTTTTTTTACAGTTTTTTTTTTATATTTATCATGAAAGTGATATCAAAACTTTTCTAAAATGATTCATTAACAAATATCCAAAAAGCATCGGGCCCTTTTTTTAAAGGGGTACTTGATTTTGCTACTTCATTAATGATTTTTTATATATAAAATAATTGGACTGTTTTTATTATTTTATAGAAGAGAGAGACTTTTTTTGCTAGGTAAGAGAGACTTGAATCTTTATGTTGGAAACTTTTATGTATATGTATATATATATATACAAGATAAAATTCAACTTTAATCTAATCTAAGGGTATATGTGTATAAATCTCCCTCCTGAAAACTTAAATCCTGACTCTTGTCCTTTCCACACTCTACAAGTATTTATATAAGATTTTTAATTAAGTCATTAGTAGTTACAATAGCTATACCGCTATAGGATTTTAAAAGTCACTTAAATATTGATGACGTGATAAAATTTAATATATTTATTTTAAAATAGATTAATAGAATTTTAGAAACAAAAATAATGGAGTACCAATTTTATGGGAAAAAAAAAATAGAAAAAAAAAATGGAGAGACTTCTAAAAAGGATAACCATTGACTTCTAAGTCAATTGGCACGTCCAATTCTTCTTAAGAAGTAGTGGGATCAATCCACTTGTCCCTTAGTTCACGGAAATATTAATGAGTTGATTGTAATGGTGTATTATCTGTATGTTATCATACATCATCATCATCATCATCGTTATTATCCCTTTAAAATCCAATCTTTGAGCTAAGGATTAAAAAAAACAAAAACTAAATGACAGCGGTTAAAAAAAAAAAAAACTCTTGAAATTGACAGGATGTTACTAATAAAGAAAACTACAATTGAAAAAGGGTAGAATTCAATCAATTCATTTTAATATTGAAATGCAAACTTTTAAGTCAGGTACTAATTAACACATTCTCAATACTTTATGGTATGGCATACATGCTAAGACACAATAACAATCAAGTCTAAATCCCAAAAAATTTTAAGTCAGTTTTAGATCTTAAAATAACTAATTAGAATTGATCACGTGCATAGACACACATATGGAAATACAAACCATAAATTTATTAGCAATTATGAAAATTCAAAGATTCTTGTTTAGAACATTCAAATCAAACCATTCAAAATCACCCACTGGATATTAATATTGTTTGGGTATTTAGTTATGGAAGACTAGTGTACATTGTTGTGTATCTTCCTAATTGCCATCGTGGTATAACAGAAGACTAGTCTTTGAGCCCACTGAGGAAACCGCCACAGTTTGAGGAGTAATTGTAAATCGCGTGGTGCTATTACTTTGTCTACTTTTCAACTTGCCCGGTGTAGATTCATCCCAAAAAGTTCAAAAAGACAAGAATACTATTTGGCCCACAAACCCTATCAAACAGCCTTCAATATGATCCTTGTTTTTTTTTTTTTTTTTTGGCCAATGGTTTTTGCTATTTGGTAAGGATATTCTCTTCCTCACCCATTTGTCCATATAGATAACCATCCTTATGCAATAACGTGGAAGCCGCCACTTAGAATGTGACACTTCAGACTTGTGAAGTGGTGAAGGGCTGGTCTAATGTGTCATCAAGACAAATTGGGCAATATTATTAGGCACGATCTTCTAAACCTCATAATAGCCTGGTCCATTTACATTTGTAGAACACGTTTAGATTGAACCTACCCAGTTCATATCTCTAGGCTTGATTGTTTAGGCCTAAGCATGCCAAGCATGAGACAGATTTTTCTATAGATCCAAACTTGGGTGTTTAAAATTTTTTTTCTTTAAACTATTCCTCAGCACTTAGCAGTGATTAACCATTCATTTTGAGAAAATTTTTTTATGAGAAATTAAAAAAAGTTAAAATAATGAATTACTTTTTCATTTTTGTATAAAAAAATTTCTAAAATAGATTATTAAATAAGCTCTAAGGCCACACGTTAGTAAATCCCTCTATATATATATGTATATATAACACAATTGAAGTGAGAGAGAAAAAATTCAAATAATAAGTATCTTTATTGGAGCTACAAATAGATCTAACTTGATCTAGAGTTTATGGATTTTTTTTCAAAATAACTACAAAACCCAAACAATTTTATTAGTTAACAACGTTTTCAAATTATTTAGGAAACTAACAACTCGAGTATGTGAGACTCGATTTCACTGTAGCAAATCGAGTTTAAGAGACTCGATTTACTGTTCATCATCTTCTTCGTTCGTTCTTTTTTTTTTTTCTCCATCTGCTGTCCCACACCCTTCTTCCCAACCCCCAAAAAACCTAAGACAGTGCTTCCTTCTTCAACTATATCCATTTCTCAAAATCCCAAACCCAAATCATAATCTCAATTGGAGCAAAAATCCGAACTCCTCATCTAAATCCATTTCTCAAAATCCAAACCCATTTCTCAAAATCCCAAACCCAAATCACGATCTCAATCGGAGCTTGATTTTTGCTCCGATTGAGATCATGATTTGGGTTTGGGATTTTGAGAAATGGATATAGTTGAAGAAGGAAGCACTATCTTGGGTTTTTTGGGGGTTGGGAAGAAGGGTGTGGGACGGCAGATGGAGAAAAAAAAAAAAGAACGAACGAAGAAGACGATGAGCAGTAAATCGAGTCTCTTAAACTCGATTTGCTACAGTGAAATCGACTCTCACATACTCGAGTTGTTAATTTCCTAAATAGTTTGAAAACGTTGCTAACTAATAAAATTGTTTGGGTTTTGAAGTTATTTTGAAAAAAAATCCAGAGTTTATTAACATAACTAGTAAAATTTCTTATTATCGAATAAGAAATTTGTAATTCAATTTCTGCCAACACTAAAAACCAATTAAAATCTTAGTTTAATAATAATTAAAAAAAAAAAAAAAAAACTATTACCAAGAGCCGATTATTCTTTCCTTCTTTTAAGCATGCGGTTGAGAAGCCATACTTCCATTTCAAAGCGTAGATTTTTTTTTTTTTTTTTTATTAAAATTTCAAGACCGACATTTTTACACATCTTTTTGGCCGACATAGACTCATTTCACTACTGAGGGGCCATAGGACAAAAAAGAGGAAAAGAAAAAAAGACAAAGTGGCATTAAATTTCAATTCTCAAGCACTCAAACACTCAAGCATGGAAACTGAAGCCTCAGAATACAACACCACAGGCGAGCTGACTCGCATGAACCGGCTAAAAGCTGGGAACAACCCAGTTGAGCTCTCTTCCTTCTCCTTGGCTTGAACCCTCTGGCTAGACTCAGCATTAGTAAGGCTCGAACCATTAGAAAACATGGTTTGACCCTTTTCTCTCAGCTTGGCCATCTCACTAGTCCACATATCCACCAGCCCAGACATGACTAAAAAAATCTTTCTTAGTAACAAAAACAGACAAACTGTGAAAGGAGGAAAAGTTGTTAAAAGTTCCTTGAAGATATTTGAAGCTTTTGGATGGATGATATTTTTGAGATGTGGAGTCAAGTTTATATAAGAACGCTGAGAGTGTATAAGGGTTGTAATAATTGATATCCAAAGCGCACACCTTCTTGTGATCTGTGTGCTTTACTGCTTATAGACACATTTTGGCCGGTTAATTTTAGTCTATCTTCTTTGTCCCCACAGCCACAGGAAGTTCCAAAACCACAGCAAGCCTGTTGTATATTTATGTACTTTTATGTTAAAATAATGTTGAATCTCTAAGTTCAGTGCATATCTGATAAGGTTCAGCATACATCGACTATTATTTTGTTAAAAAAAGAGTAAGAAATAGAAAGGGCAAGTTTGTATGGTTACCATGGTGACATGTCTACTTTTGACGCGTCATCATCTTAATAGAGTACTAGACCTAGTTCAAGTCTAAAATATATATATATATATATATATATATTTTTTTTTTTTTTTTTGGTTTCTTACCGTGTTTCCTCAAGGCTTTCAATCAGAGACTAATCACTGTTCGTGCTGGGTGGGCCCACGAAAGGATAAAGCACTAGCCTGGGAAATTCTTTTTCAAAGTGCAGGTAGCAAGACTCGAACTAAGGAGCACACCTAGTCGAGCCCAGTACAAGCACTTTGAGACCAAGAGTCCAACCAACTTGGCCAACCCCTGGGTTAAATCTAAAATATTAACCTAATGATTCTTGGGGTTTTGAAAAAACAACTAAATAATCAATTAAACTCAATCACATGACTATATTGACTTTTGCAGTGAAACAATTTTATCTATTTCCAAAATAATTAAATTTAAAAATGTAGTAATTTATTGACGAACTCAACCATATGTTTGAATTTAATTGAGGATCTATGCCTAAATTTTATTAATAAATAAATAAAGAGAAATATTCTATCCATAATATTTTCACAATACTTTTACAATAAATCGTAAGCAGCAAATTGTTACAAGTGGTTACTGGTAGGGCAAAAAAGTCCTTTCAGTAGTAGGTTTAAATTAAAACTAATAATAACTAATCACCTATGATTTGTTGTAAAAATATTATAAACGTAACACTTTGCAAAAATAAAACACATCTTCTATGAATATCCTAGAATTATCTTATAAGCCAGAAAAATTGAAGGAGAAAGGTGAAGAAAAGTGGAAAAAGACCGGAAAGCTAAGACCATGTAAACAAGAAAATATAGTTTGTCAAAACCCTTATCTAGCAGCCGAGAGCCTTGTAACTCAATTGACATCTTGTTCCACTGTTCGAATCCCATCTTCCCCATTTTAACAATCTAATTTATCAAATTCTCATAAAACTGTTATCCTGCAGCTGCAGATGGCAAAAGCATCATATATGCCAATTGATATATTGAACCACCTCCACCTTTAATAAATAATTAAATGTTACATATTGAATAACTACATATGTCCTATGAGTATATTGAATAACTACATATGAGGACAGACTTTAAACCTTTTTTATTCATACTTATTTTTCAATGTGAGATTAATCCATTATTTTTTCTTTTGAGAATACTAAGTATTTTTAAAACACACACGGGAAGAGAAAATAAGGTTTTTTTAAAGAAACTTACAGTGGTGTATATCTAAAAGGGCTTAAATAATTAAACTTCCTCTCCTCTCACCGTGTGTGTTAAGAATACTTAATATTTAAAATAAAAAAAATAATAAAAAATAAAAAGGTATATGGCAATTGGATAACATGGTACTCGTCAATAATTAACTGCCTCTGCAGATACAGTAAATTTACCAAACGAGAGAATGTTTCACTATGGTAGAAAGGTACCCGAACTAAAATACTCCTTGACAGTACATTAATTCATGGTATTCTCTCTTTCCGCTATCAAGATAATAGTGAAACATGGTACAAGATCATTCAAAATCCATGAAACAAAAAAGCCTATGGATTAAAATTATATAACTCCAATCTTGTTTCTTCTCTTCCTTTGCTAGCAACCTCTCCTTTGTATACCATACTTTCATGATCAGCCTCACCAAGGTGAAAACCGATCCATAAGCAAACAAACTGTGGTTTCTGACAACATGTTTTCTCTTTGAACCATTCTTGCTTCCTTGGTAGCACCTTCCTTTTCTTCTTCAACTTCTTCTTTGGCTTTTGAAAATAATGGCTTCTGGGTCTTAACCTTAACCTTCTCTTTAAGCTTTGTTAGCGCCCCTATCCACGTTTCCACCACTGCAGCCATGCTAGTTACGAGTACTTTAATCACGTAGAGAACAACTTTCTTTGTATGTAATAACTAATAACTTATTGCGTTTTGAGTGAATGAGTTTGTGAAGCAAGGCATGCGTGGGTTTATATAGAATTAAAAAAGGGAGAGAGGTTGTGGTTTTCTTTAGAAGCAAATGGTTCACTTTTGTTTTGGTTTTGTTTTCAAAATCTCGAGGCGTGGCCGTGTTGTGTGGGCGCACCTTGGATTAACGTGGTAGCACACAGTATATAGTGTAGGATATTCTTTGAGAGTGTACGACTGGTTGTGCATTATTTTCTACAAACTTGGAATAATTCCTTACCTGTGGCCTGTGGATGCTCTTTGTTTAATAATACATGTGGTGATTAGGAGGATTCTATGTGATTCTTAAAATAACTCCCAATTTTATAAAATGTTATCCGTCTTATATTATTAGATGTCTCAGGAACATTTGTTTTCAATAAATACTTTTAAATACTTCTTATTGAAAAAAACATTTGATTTTTTTGAAAGCTTTTTTTTTTCTTTGTAAAAGTAACATCAAAACTTTTTAAAAATAGATCATTAACAAATATTTTAAGAGCATCAGACCCTCTTTTTAAAAGAGATAATATTCCTTCTCAAACAAAAAAAAAGGTTAGTATTGTGATTTTGCCACTTCATTAATGATTTTTTTTAATTTAAAATAATTGGATTGTTTTTATTATTTTATAGAAGAGAGGGATTTGAATCCTTATGTTGAAAACATTAAATATGTCAATTTAGTTACAAGATTTTTTATGTGTTATTGATAGTTACAATGATTATCTGATTTTAAAAGTTATTTAAATATTGATGGTATGATAAAATTTAATATATTTATTTTAAAATAGATAATTAGGATTTTAAAAACTAAAATAATACTAATTTTTAAGGGAAAAACAAAAACAAAAACAAAAACAGACTTCTAAAAAGGATAACCATTGACTTCTAAGTCGATTGAAACGTCCGATTTTTCTTATAGGTGAGTTCACATTCAAAATCCGTGATGAAAGAGATAATGACTACAATATTATGTGATGATATAGTCACAGAAGTGATAATGAGTTGATTGTAATGGTATATAATTATCTATATATAGATTATCATCATCATCATTATTATCACTTCAAAATCTAATCTTTAAGCTAAGGAATCAAAAAGACAAAAACTAAATGACAGCGGTCAAAAACTCTTGAAATTGACAGTATGTTACTATTCAAGAAAACTACAATTGAATAGGGTAGAATTCAATCAGTTCATTGTAATATTGAAATGCAAGCTTTAAAGTCAGGTACTAATTAAGTAATTCAAAATGCAAAAGGGGTGTGAAATTTTTGACTTCTCAACTCTACTGAGTTATTTGAATATAGAGGCCCTTTTGGATATACACCACGGTAAGTTTTTCTAAAAAACCTTCTCCACTTTTTCCGTGTGTGTGTTTTAAAAATACTTAGTATTCTCTGTAGGGATAAAGGCCCAAGATCATATATTGGGCCTTGAGTTTTGTTTGAGAATATTGATAGGTCTGAGAAGGAACAAATAGCTATTAGAAGTTCCCAATTAAAATCTCATAAGTAGGAGATGAGTGGAGGGTGATCCGAGGAGGAACTCCTCCTCGGATATGCTGAATGCAGCTCAAGTATGTATTCCGGCAATTAGAGTGACCCTCCAAGAAGCTCCCATGATAGGAACGTGCCTTACGAATATACTAGAAAGAAGGAAACCTAAAAATATCTAAGGGAAAGCTGCTACCACCGCATTAAATGCACTGCAGCTACTTTTCTGGCCGCATTTATGTAGAGAAAACCTCTGAACAGTACTATCTTGGCTACCACAACTCACAGAAAGCCAGAGAGGGCGTTTGATGGGACAGGTACTCAAGTAGGGGCTCAGATAATCAACAAGTGTAAGACCAAGATGACCCAAAGGGAACTATGTAATGTGAGAAACCTTCCATGAGAGGAGGATCGGAAAAATAAAGATAGAGCATTGTAGCAATCTAAATTATCTTTGTATCCATCTGTGATTAACTTATACAAGGGTGACCTCCTTGGACTGAAAGTCTATTAAGATCAAAATCTCTTATTTGTGTTTGATTGTCATTCAATTCAGTACTAGCCGTTGTTCAATTCATTAGGGCCTAGTTCTTCGACCCACTCTCTACAAATTTATTGTATTAGGCTCATTGGGCGAATATCTCATACGTTTTGGGCTTGGACTGTAAATCAAGACCCTACATTCTTAGCCCAAAAAAAAAAAATTATTTGAATACATACATATACATACATACATACATATATATATATATATATATAGTCTATTTTCCATAAATATTTTGCAAAAAGTCATTACACATTCTCAATACTTTATGGTGTGTCATATGTACTAAAACACAATAATAATTAAGTCTTAATACCAAAAAATTTTATGTCAGTTATAGACTTCCAAATGACTAATCAAAATTGATCACATGCATAAACATACATATTGACATACAAACCATAAATTCATTAGCAATTATGAAAATTCGAAGATTCTTGTTTAAAACACTCAAATCAAACCATTCAAAATCAGCCATTGGATGTTAATATTGTTTTGGCATTTAATTATGGAAGACTAGTGTATATTGTTGTGTCTTAGGGTACGTTTGGTATGCTGTAATAGCTCATGTAATGGAATAGTTATTCATGTGTAATAACAATTCGGTCATTTGGTTGCATCTTTATTACATGGATTAATTATTACATTGGAATGACTATTCTTTAAATTGAAGAATAGCTATTCCTCTTTAAAATGGATGTAATAGCTATTCCTTAGTATATATAATAGATTTTAAAATTAATATATTTCCAAAAATATAAAATTTCCTTATACATCATCTTTTACAAGCTTTCCATATGTAACAACCAAACTTATGAATAGTAATAATTATTCCATTACAATGTCTTCTATTCCCAGTAATAAAGATTACTATTCCTAATGTAATCTACATTCAGTGTACCAAACGTACCCTTACTAATTGCCATCGTGGTATAATAGAAGATTAGTCTTTGAGCACACAAAGGAAACTGCCACTGCCACAGTTTGAGGCGTAATTGTAAACCGCGTGGTGCTATTGCTTTCTCTCTTTCAACTTGCCCGGTGTAGATTCATCCCTAAAAGTTCAAAAAGACAAGAATGCTATTTGGTCCTCAAACCCTATCAAACATTTTAAGCCTTCAATAAGATCCTTGTTTTTTTTGGTCCAATGGTTTTTGCTATTTGGTAAGGATATTCTCTTCCTCTCCCATTTGTCCATCTAGATAACCATCCTCATGCAATCACGTGGAAGCCACCACTAAGAATGTGACACTTCATACTTGCAAAGTGAAGTGGTGAAGGGCTGGTGGTCTAATGTGTCATCAAGACAAATTGGGCAATATTATTAGGCACTATCTTCCAAACCTCTCATTAAAGCTTGGCCCATTTACATTTGTAGAACACGTTTTGATTGAACCTACCCACTTTAGGCTTGAAAAAAAAAAATTCCTAAACCAAAGTCGGCATCTGTTAACTTTTTCCCTTTTTTTAAATACAATTTAAGTGAGAATGAGAAGATTGGAACCTTATATATCTTTCATTAGAAACACTAACAAATATTATTTCACCTATAGGTCATTAGCACTTAAAGCAACCATAAATCTTTACTTTTTAACTACGCGATTGAGGAGCCATACCTTCTATTTCAAAGCGTAGATTTTTTTTTTATTATTAAAATTTCAAGACCGCCATATTTACACATCTTTTTGGCCCACATAGACTCATGTCACAACTGAAGGGCCCAGGACAAAAAGGAGGAAAAGATAAAAAGACTAAAGTGACATTACATTTCAATCTTCAAGCACTCAAACACTCAAGTATAGAAACTGAAGCCTCAGAATACAACACCACAGGCGAGTTGACTCGCATGAACCGGCTAAAAGCTGGGACCAACCCAGTTGAGCTCTCTTCCTTTTCCTTGGCTTGAACCCTCTGGCTAGACTCAGCATTAGTAAGGCTAGAGCCATTAGAAAACATGGTTTGACCCTTTTCTCTCCGCTTGGCCATCATACTAGTCCACATATCCACCAGCCCAGACATGACTAAAAAAATCTTTCTTAGTAACAAAAATAGACAAATTGTGAAAGGAGGAAAAGCTGTTAAAAGTTCCTTGAAGATATTTGAAGCTTTTGGATGGATGATATTTTTGAGATGTGAAGTCAAGTTTATAAAAGATGGTTGAGAAGTGGTGTAGAAGGGTTGTAATAATTGATATACAAAGCGCACACCTTCTTGTTTATCTGTGTGCTTTGTAAAATAGACACATTTTGTCCGGTTTTAGTCTATCTTCTTTGTCCCCACAGCCACAGGAAGTTCCTAAACCACAGCAAGCCATTGGTATATTTTTGTACTTTATGTTTAAAAAAAAATGTCGAATCTCCAAGTTCTGTGCATACCTGGTAAGGTTCAGCATACAACGACTATATTATATTGTTTAAAAAAAGAGCAAGAAATGACAACTCTACTTTTGATGTGTCATCGTCCTAACTGGTTCAATACACTGAAACTAGTTCAATACACTGAAACACTGGACCATCCAAGTCCAAAATATTAGGGGCCCATTTGGTAGAGCATTTTAGCAACATGTTTTCAGTTTTTAAACAATATTACACGTATTTTCACACACTTTTTCACCCACATATTTCAAAAAAAATACAAACAACATTATTCAAACTCTTCTACCAAACAGCCCTAAAATCCCATTTGGTAATGATTCTTGGGGTATTGAAAAAATAACTAAATAAATGAAGTGTTTAACTTAAATTCTCCAATTAAATTCAATCACTTGACTATACAAATAATTTTATCTATTTCCACAATAACTAAATTTAAAAATGTTGTAATTTATTGACCAACTAAACCACATGTTTGAATTTAATTAAGAAACTGTACCTAAGTTTTATCAATAAATAAAACACAAAGCTTCTATGAATATACTAGAATTATCTTATTATATTTCAGACTAAGTTAAGGAGAAGGGAAAAAAAAAAGTGTAAAAAGACTAGAAATCTACGACCATGTAAACAAGAAAATATAGTTTGTCAAAGCCATTACCTAGCAGCCAAGAGCCTTATAGCTCATTTAACACCTTAATATTTCCAACGGAGACATCTAGGATTTGAAATCCCTTCACAGTGTGGGCAGCAGTTATGCAAAGTCATCACATCAACAAAAAGGCTTTTTACGCATTGGAAGGTCGCCAAGCAAGTCCCTTGTGATGCTGCGAAACAGAGCTCATTTAAGACTTGAGTCTGCTGTGCGAGTGACATGAGCAAATCTTGCAAGGGACTTCAGGATAACATGATATGTCTTGGAGAGGATTGGTGTATGTCCTCTGCCTGAAGAACTCTGACCCCTTGGAAGGGAGGCTCGGGCAAAACAGAGTAGCACCATCCAAGGGAGCTCTTTGTAATTCATGGCAAATCTCTCACTGAAGATGCCCATGGCTCGCTCTCTCTGAGTAAAAAACAGCGGGTTCTGAAGCCAAATACTGGGCTTGCTCAAGCAATATAGGTCAGGGGGAAGCAAGAGATGTGAAGACAAATATGGGGCTAGCTGAGGTAACATCAAAATAGGTGCAATGACTTCATTGTAGGTAGGCAAATTTTACAGACCCCAAGTGTCTGTCTTTTTGCATGTGAATAAAAAACCCCTGACATGCCTAACATTGTATCTTGAACAAGGTAATTTGAGATCATAGCTTGTATCTATAGCACATAGGCTCCACAAGTTCAAATCCATGGTGTCCAACCTTCATACATGTTGCACAGATTATCTATGCTTGTGGCTTGCCTAAGTAGATAATCCACTTGCTCAGCAATACTAATATCCCTGGAAGTCCAACAAAGGTGAACTGTTAATAAGGATTATAACTTAAAACCTATTAAAGAGTTCCAAAGAAAGCAGATACCTGTTGTCACCAACATCTCGACCGTCTAGTTTCATCTCAATTCGCCTCAAAACTGACAATGCATAAGCATTTTTACCTAGCAATGGCAAAAAATACAAACAAGAAAGTGACGACTTGGTCCTCTTTTCCCAATTTTTTCTTAGGTAAAAATTAACCCCAACAATCACATACTGTTAAAGACTTCAGTAAGCAGCAGAGAAAAAGCCCACAGATAATGAAATGCAGGAATAATTTTATTTCCTGGGTGACTGAATGAGTGAATCTTATAAAAGAAAAAATGTCTTGCTCTAGTAATAATTTGGACATAGGGAGGGATGAGTTAAAGTTTCAACAGAGACCTTGTTTAGTTTTCCATACTATATAGATTTTACTCAGAAAGACGAGCACCAAGGAAACAAGTTATATGAATAATTCGATAGGATAAACTTGGTACTTACCCCGACCTACTCGACTACCACCATGCATATCAGGCACAGGAGCTTCACGATCTTCATCTTCAGTCTTAACTTTGTTTGATGCAAATATCTCGTCCTTAACACCAGCCTTCTCATCTGAGTTCTCATTCAAAGAATGCAAACTGTCAGAAGGGACAGTTACAGATTCATTGCTTGGTGATGTCCCAACTTTGAGACATTCATTCAGCTCATTCACTACTGACTTGCCAGAAACTGTATCAACAACATTAACCTCCACATACTTGGATTCTAACTGCCCAAAATGTGAAATTTCTCGGAAGTCAGTTTGAGTAAATGGAGCAGTATTTTGACCTGTGGCACTAGACCCATGTAAAAGTTGTCCCATATCTTCAGCCAGCTTATTTAAGCAATCTGGAACAATTTCTTCAGCTGGGTCAATACAAGATTCTGAGATGCTACTGCAGATACTATCTGGTGGAGATATCCATCCTTTATCTTGCAAAGAGAGTACAGTAACACCAAGAAAATTCTCAGTGCTTCCACTGTCAGATATGGAGAGGCTTCCACCCTCCTTGTCGGCAAATTCAGTAGCATCACCAGCAAGATCTGACCTCGATGAATTAATTCCCTGTGATTTTACTTCCTGGCTCTCTCCTAGTCCTTCAAGAGCCTGTCCGAGAGAAAGAATATATTCACGTTCATTAATCTTGCTATTCTCAATATATATAGTAATAATAAAATATAGCCCACATGATTAATCTAAAAAAGGTTACAATACTTTGTGAAGATTGCCAGCATGTAGACTTGCAGTTCGTGCAAGCCTGGTCAACATGGAATAGAGTCCCTTCACAGAAGATGTAAGTGATGGTACCAAGGGCTTAAAGGTCTGACAAGCCTCCCTAATTCTTAAAAAGTAAGACTGGTATATGGCCTGTCCATGAATGGGAGGTATCTCTTTACTGGTCTCCTGTTCCCTAAACATAGCACCAGTCATTGCAGCTACATCTATAGACAGCACCGCTTCAAGTGGAAGAAGGATTGCATTTGCCTGCACAGGAAATAAGAAAATCAAAATACATTGTTGACTTGAAACCAGACCTAGATCCGCAAAGCTCCTAAGAAGATAGATTAAATTTTGTGATATCTGGAAAGTGAGTCGCATGTAACAACCTTTTTACTTACAAAAGCACGAAATTAGTGACAATACAAACTAACGAAATCTTCTTCTTTTTTTAATTGAGAATGGTAAATAATAAACAAATTGAGAGACAAAGAAAACCTTAGAAAGATCTTCCATAAGAGAGTGGTGTACTGCAGCAGACTCCTTTCCCAGACTATGAACATCCTGGAGATCGTCTGTTATGGCAAGGACCTAAAAAGTAAGAAGCATTAGTGACATACAAAAAGCAAGAGAAAAATGTTGGGAATCTTTGAATTACAATTCATAACTGGCCCTGAAAAATCAAATATTGCAAAAGAATAGGAAAGAAACATAATAGAACAGATAAAAGGGCCAGTAAGAGAAATGACTGATGTGCCTAGAGCCTTGTAGCTCAACTAGTTGGTAGTTTTTGGTGTTTCCAACAGAGACATCCAAGGTTCAAATCCCCCCTCTCTCATTGTAACTATTAAATTATCAAGAAAACATAAAATAAAAAAAGAGGAATAGTTTTTCCGTCAAATTTGTCTGTCATCATTTAACTCCTAAAAGCTAATAGAATGATATAATTTAAAGCATCCATAAAAAATGAAATTCTTAATTACAAATTTGGATATATTCATTTAATCATTAGACTTTTTATTTTATTTTATTTTATATTAGAAGTTAAATTATGGGTTGAGGTAGAAAAATTAGTAGGGTCTGCCAGATATCCACGCTTTATCAAAACTAAAATATTATCATTCTTCTAGTTCACTGTTTTATTAAAACAAGAATTTCTTCGGTGCATATCTTTGTTCCTTTGTTTTAAACTTGATAACCTAAAATTTTTCTAATGAGGATAAGAATAACATGAGGAACATAGCTGGCTCAAAAATATTGGTAAGCTATCAATATCAGACTAAGGATATTAGATGAATCAGATTACTATATGATTTTGCTGGATCACATGAATAAATTGCATTAATTAAAGTTGTTTTGGGGGGGGGAAGGTATGAATAAAGTAAGGAAAAGTACATAAACAGTGAGACAAAATTTTCAATACAGGAACTTAATCTTAGGCCACCCACTGTAAAAGCAATAAGCCTACAAAGCTTATCAGTAAACTCTTGTCTTCCCCTTTTGACATGTTGCCAATTTCAGAATGGTTAATGATAGAATTTTTTATTACATGAAGTAATTAGTAAATGAAAAAATTAATCATAATAAACTTAGCAATCCCAGGTCAGGGATATATTAAGCTACTTGAAGGTAAAAGACTCTGCTCTGAAGGACATGATTCACTCATTACCCTTTTAGAAAGTTACTGTGAAAATCAGGCCTAAAACAGTTCAGAAAACCCAAAAACTGCCATATGTCATTATGTCTGAGGAAAGCTATAAACCACAACTTCAGGAGGCCCAATCTCATATGCTCATGCATCCAATGATATGGGAGAACATATCTATAGCAGCATATCCTCAATCATGTAATTCAGAATAAAAAAAGTTAAAATCATATTCCACATGACAGTATATATAGACATGTGGTAAAAATTAGTAGTATCAATTGGCATCAATTATCATAAGGCCACACCTCTTCAAGCATGGAACCGCATTCAGAAGTCAAAGCAGTATGGTTCTTTGAAACACGACAAAATGCAGATAATGCAACACTGGCTTCATATGCACAATCCCTCATAGCAAGAATAGTGCTATGCAGGTCACCTGTAAATGCAAGAAATCAGAATGTTTTACATAATTGGTGTAGCAGTGATGAAGGTGAGTGTCTGTGTGTGTGTGTGTGTGTGTGTTAAAATCAATGAACGCGTCTATGCCACATATGAGACATGCATAAATATGTTTATAATGATGTGATGTTAACATAAGCTTTGTAACCTGAAGCTGACTTTGCTTTGAGAGAGGCAATGCAGAGTTCATTAGTTGCAGAATATAAGCCATTTGAAGCAGCTTCCATGGTGCGTTGTGCAAGTTTCCACTCTTGTTCAGAACCTAACATGAGAAACAAGAAAGGATAAATTTATAACTCATATGGAACTGCAATTAATATAAAAAAATAAAAATTAACTTCTGAGGAATATTTTAAACTCACGCATAAAAGAATGATAATTCGCCTCCAATTTTTCGAGCGCATTCAAGTAAGCTTGCTGCCATGTCCTGCAATCCCCGCCAGTCCTATAAGGGTAAATCTCTCCTGGAAACCGGAAAATGCCATCTCTTGATGCTTCAAAATCCAATAATGACATGCAAATTTTCATAATATCTGATGCCTTTTCTTTAGTTTCCCATAGCAGTTGCCGTCGCTTCATCAGATGGTCATGGAACTCAGGAGGAATTCCTGAACTCTTGGCTGAAGCATTTCCAGTTGCACTAGAATTTGGGCCGCCACAAGCCCACCCCATTGCTCTCTCAAGCTGTGCTTCTGCTGTGACAGAATTTCGTTCACAAGCCTGCAGGCCCTCCTTTGATCTAGCTATCTTTGACACAGCTGATTGCATACTCTCCAGCAATTTAGCTCTGCTGAGATTTGAAATGATAGGATAAAGGTTATCATCACTAGGAAGGAAGTTCTGGAATGTGACCCTAGTATTGTGGGAGGATGTCAATGTAATATCATGCATCCATTCCATCTGAACAATCTCTAGGCCAGTCTTACGAAGAGCCTCTCTGAGCTCATTCACCTGCCTCTTCATAAGGGAAGCTGCTGACCTTGCTGCTCTAGCTGTTTCATGAGCATTGCAGTATTCTTCCAGCATGAGTTGAACCCTTTTCACAGCCCCAGCATCTCTTTTCACTTGATCAAGAGCAACATCCTTTGTTGCCTCTGTTAATTGCTTCAGATGATCATTTTCTCTCTCTAACAAAGCCACTAAAGCAGGAACAACTCGTTCCTTCAGGTACTGGCCAATATGTTCCTGAAGTTGGACCTCTAGCTTTTTCTTTACAACATTGAAGAGCTGGTCAAATCCTAAATTTTGATCAACATATGAAGCTACATCATGTATGCATGAATCAAGAAAAGAATCCACAAGAACTATTTTCCAAATGAAAAAAGAATGGCTATCCAACAAGCCCCCAAACTTCCAGATATATTCAGACATTGGGTATCCAGAACTCATCAAATCCACCAAATTAGGAATGTCCTTTGAGTGAGAAGTAGCAGAAACACCAAATGAAGACAGCAATTTATCCATAGATTCCAATTCAGAAAAGGGCTTTACTAGTGTGGATAATAGCATTTTTATTGTCACATTATGCTGCTCCCTCTCCTCAACAACAGAAATTAGAGACTGGAAATGGCGTTCTGAAGAAACCAAGGCCTGTTTTATGTCAGCTTCTCTTTTTATGAGTGAAGAAGTACGTACATCCCTCTGGCTCCAAGTTCGATGGAGTTGGTCCAGCTGTGCCCTACAAGCCTCTTCCTGGGATGCAAGCTCCTCTGCCTCCTCCCAAGAGAGATGATCCCTGCCTTTCACTGCAGCTTCTTCAAGAGCCAACTGCTGCTCAGTAATGCGGCCAACCTTGATAAAGTAATTCTGCTCCAGTTCAACCAGAGATGCCCTCTCCATTTCAAGCTCAAGGAGTTGCTCTAGTGCCGTGTCAACAGAACCCCGAATTTGTGAGATTAACCCAAATGCATCCATGACTTCAGAATTAAATGAAACAGCAGATCTTATAACATCTGGTAGAACAACTTCAGTCATTTGCCCAAGTAGGCTCTTACAGGAATGTAAACTGGTTCCAAAGATAGAAACCCAATTTCTTTCAGAAAAATATTTTGAATGGTCTTTGTCTGCATCGATGCTAGGTATCTCCCTACTAATGATATGTCGTATTTCATTAACAAACCCTGCCAAGAGAACACATTTCTCAACTTGCTCTTCGAGCTCAGAGAAAATAGTACCGAAATCATACTGCAATCTACTATTTACACTTCTTCCTTTTGTGGAATCCCTAAATATGTTTAATGTCCTACTTTTAACATCATTGTACAAAGAACTTAGAGCTGTATTCAAAATAGATAACACCTTCTCCTTCTTCTCTTCCAGTTCCCCTCGCAATCTTGCATCCCTTGTCCCATCATATTTAGATTGTCCTGATTGAATAGAAGACAAAGAATCTTCTTTCCTTACCAGACCAGCAGATTGCATGTATCTCATAAAAGCAGACAGAACCCGATCCTTAGCTTTAGATTCAGTTTCTGAGCCAATAGAGTTGACTAACTCGGCACACTCTTCTTCGACTTTCTCTATCTCTACTGCATACTTCTCCACTTTAAGGCACAAATCGCCATGACTGTTTTTGACAGAATCAGGATTATCCCCATTTACTTTCTCCATAAGTTCTGAAGCCTGTCTTAGGGCAAGAGAGAGGATGTCAGAGGATAGCGCATTAACTGCAAGTTGCAGAACTTGTGCCCAGCCATGCACTGCACTAGTTGAAAGGTAATTTAGGGGGAGGATTCTTTGCAAAGCCGAAGAATATGCTTGGAGTGCAGTTCTAGCAGAAGAGAGTCCATCATCTAACTCAGCTATGAGCTGAAAAACTTCCCTATCTATATCATGACATTGTACTTGTGTGGGCTCAGGAACAATAGTTAATGGAACCCCTGCCACCAGAACAGCAGATGTAAGAGAAAAATCTTCTTCCATGCCACTCAGATTTATGGAAACATTTATTTCTGTAATCAAATTGCTGCGTAAAGCATCAATGATCCTTCCATGCTGCTCCATCCAAGTTGCTGCCTCTTGAGCTTTTTCAGCAACCACAGCCTTTGATTGGGCGAATTCTCGAGCCTTACTTTCAAAGGACACACGAGTATTTTCTGAATTTATAGTTGCATCAGAAACAATTGACTTTGCCGACGTCTCATGCAGAATAAGCTTAGATCTCTCTTGATCCGCTTGAGAAAAAAGAGCAGAGACGCTCTCATATCGATTTAGAACATCAGCAAATCTCTGGTACACAAATCATCAAAGTCAAAATAAAATAAAATAAAAGGCTCAAAGGTTGTAAGCAGCCAAAATTTGTTGGTTTTACAAGTGCTCATACCTCAAGAGAAGATTCAATGGCTGGTAGGGTGGCCAATAAAAGATCATGATGTTCCTGGTCATGATTGAAGAACAATAAGAAATTTTGAAGTTCCAGATAAAGATATGACTGACAGAATACTAAACATGTCACATGCAAAGTGATAAATACCACATTTGCTGTTATTAAAACAAATGCAGACTCTAAAACTTCATGATAATGCACAAAATATGAATAATTCAATACAGTCTATCACAAAGACATTGCAATGAATGTGTAAGATGTGTTCCAGGCCCATCCACCAGGATTGAAAAGGAAAAAGAAAACAATGAGTACATAAAATAATGTTTGCACAGTTTCTATTTTCTTTTTCAATGGAGTTCATTACTTATAAAAAAAATGTTTACACAGTTTACAAGAACATACTTTGAATTTTCTTCACACAGAGGACTATACAAGCTCCAATTTTCAAATGATACATACCTGTAAGGGAACACGAATTTCCTGCACTCGCGAGGCAAATAAACTCAAGCTGACAGCCAACTCCATGCCCTTTCTTTCTTCACCACCAATTGCTGCATCATCATGAAAATCTCCCCGAGTCCATTCTTCCAATGGATCCCAAACAAACACTTCTAGTAACATCAAGAGTATATCTTTATTCTTTCTAAGAACATCAACAACTGCTTCACAACTTGATCTAAAGGTGCCTTCTATTCCAGTCAGCCCTAAAGCTGCTTCTATTGTCTGGGTAAGGCGGAAGGGAACAATCTCTGGAACTTTTAATCTTTGCCCTTTATCGAAACAAACATTGTAATCAATATGTACTATATCCCCCTTAGAGAAATCTATAAGAATATTATCCAAATGTCTATCCCCCAGACCCAAAATGTGGCCCACCATGCTCATGGCTGCAACACTTCCAGAATACCTAAAATTCAAAATCACAATTAATAGTTGAAATATTTCACAATTTATGATATATATAAATGAAGAAATTCAAGACCCACTGAGTGCGTGTAACTACCAATAAAAACTCTATAAAAGGAGATATTAATTATATAAAAAAATCACAGTAGAAATTATTAGTGCAAAGTTTATTACGCAACTTCCAAAAAATTTCATACTAGTTCTCTTCCACCAGTTAGCCTATTAAAAACAAGGAATTTAGATGAAAATCGCTAGCTCAGTATCCTAGAATACATGGGATGTCTTTGTGGTGAAGCCCAAGACATTTTGGACTTGATTGAGAGAAGGAAAGGAAAGAGCAGCCATGGTTGACATTGGAATGACAATTAACCACAATCTAATGGACATAGACCATTTATTAAAGATGCAACCACAAACACAAAATAATGATGTGCTCAAATGGTACAATGTCACAATAAGTATATGTGACATCAGATGCTTTAGTGATCCACCATCCCTAACAAATTAGGTATCAAGGTGGAAATCATCCCTGAATCTGTTGTCCAACCTTGGTTATTAGATATGTAAAACTCAAGCATAGTTTATTTATTCAAATAAGATGAGGAAAAAAAATGGAAATAATTATTCAGAAACCAATTGGAATATTGGATTGTGAAAAATCATAGCTAAACTTACTGACGAGTTTCCTCTACCACAGGGAGTTCAAGGCAAGAGCATTTATTTATTTATTTATTTATTTTTGATAACATAGTCAGCAAACCCATTAAGGTTTGCTTGATTAATACCCAAAAGAAGAAATATTGCAAGCATTTGATGTACAGATCTTTGAAGACTTGAAGAAGGCATTCTTCAACCCCAATATTGAATTATGAAGAGAGGATGATCTGGACCATCATTAAAACCACAGGCAGAAGGTAAATGTGGGAGCCAATGAAAAGGGAATTGAGAAAAATGCTTTTCTCCTTGTTATCTCTAATTATTTTCTCTAATTGGAAAACAAAATCCAGCATGACATAGGACCAAATGTGTTACTCCAAGAGGACCATTGGAGTTCTATTTCTTTCTTTTTCCCCCAATTATGTTCCTCATCTCTCCTGATATCAGTAAGGTCTATATTTTGAGCCAAGTTGTTCATCGAATGGATTCCTTTATCTCCAATAACCAATGGCTACAATCATATATTGTACGAATTGGGATTGTACTTTTGAACAAAAAGTTCAGGGTCATAACTCCAATTAGTAAACTATAGGAATTTATTGGAAGAAAAAATGACTGATAATTACAAATAAAAAAGACCGTGCATAAATTGATGTTATGCAGGTACGTATTCATATGTAAATAACATATATGTCAATTTAGACCATGCATAAACATATCAGCGCGTTTGGATTTACTCACAATGACTATTATTTACTGGAAATTGTGTAATTAATATAGACCATGCATCAATGACATGTTATTTACTGATAGATTACACAAATTACAGGTACATATGTCAATATTATTTACTCACGGTACCTATGTACCTTTAATAAATAAATTATTACACGTGTGACTTAAAATCAAGTTGTCACATTTGGGCTCTATTAGGCAAACTTTGGGTTTTTTATTGATTTATAAGAGGTTTCCTTTCAAGTAACCATGAGTTAGGCTTATCATTGCTTTCTGAGAAGTTTCATTTCAAATATTAATGAGCTTCCATGTCTTTCCAACATATTTACAGTTTTTTGACAAGCATCTAAGACTTATTCATTTTTAGAGTATGTATGAAATGATACACTGCCAATATATAATCCTTCGGAAAATAAAAAAGATCATAATCTTTCACACAGCCAGTCTAAATGATACACTGCCAATATATAATCCTTCGGAAAATAAAAAAGATCATAATCTTTCACACAGCCAGTCTAAATGATACACTGCCAATGTAAAACATAATGGCACACCTTGTGCACATCTATATGGAAGAATCTGCATGCTTTGTGGTACTCAGGCAATGAAAAAACATATTCAATGGTAATGTGGCCATGATAAGGACGTTGAAATTGATGGTTTAGCAACAAGCATGACTGGTGTGGTATTATCTTGAATTGTATGTATTTGTGTGTGGATTTGGATTCTAAGGTGTTGGCCCTGTTGGGTGGACATGAGCTAAACCCCACATCAAATGTTTACTAGGTTGATCTAGGTTATAAGAGCAATTATGTGGGGCTCCAATTGTAAGTTGACTGGTACTGTTGATTTAAAGCACATGCAGCAAATGCTTTCCTTGGGTCATGACAGGTATGGCGAAGTAATTGATTCAAGTTCACGATGCCAAAGGCAAAAGAGGAAGGCCAAGAGAACATATGACTCAAGGCAAGGATGAATGACATGATGACCATGATTTTAGAGTATATTGCATTAAATAAAACTTCATGGCAAAAAAGTATTCCATCAATGGACCCCAAGTGATGGGGTTAAAGCTTTAGTTCAATTAGGTCAAGTATATAGATTTAATGAATTAAAGCTTTCAAAAAATCAAAGGGCTTCTATGTATTCCTTGGAAGATACCTCTTCAATTTTGAGCTAAAAGCTTTGAATCCTTCACTTGCACACCATAGTTCTTGATGAAGAAGCTGTCTAGGAGCCTCCTTCATAAGATCCAGAAGAACTTTACGCTTGACTTCATGAGGCCAGTCTCTTCGTGAAATTACTCTCCTAATGCCTTTTTCTTTGAGTGCTGGTATGATTTTACCATAGAACATATCACTTGGTCGGGGAACAGGTGGAGGAACCGAATTTGTTGCATTTCCAGCACCCAGTGCCGAGAGCTGGGCCAGCTGGACACGATTTTGCCAAGACTTAAAAACACTGTATATGCTTATTACATTGTCCACCCACTGGATTAGACCAGCACGACCACTAATTGGAGTCACAGAATAATATCTAATGCCAAGAGAATGACTACGAGTTGCAGGAGTTGAATGTAGAAACCCATTAATAGCTTGCAAAAGTTGCATGATTCTTGCATCAAGGCGCAGATCTTCTCTCCCCTTCAAAAGGTATGTATACTTTTGACCATCTGAGCCCAGTATAACAAGCTTCTTAGGTTTGGTCTTGGTTGACAAGATTGCCACTTGTTCAGAGAAAGAAGCAATTGTAACAATTCCTTGGAGACTATTAGTGAGACCTATGTCAGATTCAGAAAGTGTGACATGCTTCTCAAGACCAGGCATTGGCACATCAGAAGATGATAAAAGAGCCAGTTGCGGAGCAACTTCCTCTAAAGAAACTGACAATTTCCTCTGGTATGATGCTAAGGATGCAGCAATATTATCGAATGGTCTCCACACATCTCCAAGTGCTGCAGCAGATGCAGGAGGAGTCTTAAAGATCACAATGGCTGACTTTATTTGTTCTTTATACTCCTCGTGGAACCATACTTCATGAGGTGTTTCAGGTTTTCGAGAAGTTGAAGCTAGACGACGTTCCAATGCAACTACAATGGGAGCCATCATGGCTGAGTATTTAGCAGCATTAATCTTGTTCTTTTCGCTCTGGCTAAGAGTGACATTTTCTGCAATACGGGCAGCTTCTTCTTTCAACACATTTATGCGCCTCATTACATCTGCAAGAAAGTTTTGTGAGACATTACAGACCAATATGCTGTGTGCTTTTGGGGGGGGGGGGGGGGGGGGGGGGGGGGAGACAAAAAAATATTAGCTAAACAGCAGTAGGTATGAGCCAAAACCCCAAAGTCATGGGTGCTAGTAACATTTGCAATTATGAGATCATGATTTTGCAATAATTTCTGGTTGTGATGTAAGAACATGCTATGTAATAATTGATGAGTTAAGTATTCCTAAAAAAAACCCTAGTTAAATTAAAGAGTTAAAAATATCCTAAAGAGAACAGATTGATGAGTTAAAACATCCCAAGGCAACCACCCTCATTAAAAGTTAAGGTCATGTTGAAAACACCAACACATTTGTCTGGTGTACACACCAAGTTTCAACACACACATAGCAGTACATTTTGGGTTGAATTTCACATATTAGACACCATGAGCATATTTAAGTTACATGATGCATAAATACAATAATTTTACCTTGTAAAGACTTCACTACATAGGATCATGAAAAAAAAAAAATCTGTACAAATTAAATGGCATGATGAACAACAAAAGCTCCATGTGAGGCAAGCATACCTGTGTGAAGATCCTGAAGTGTGCTAAGCCATAGTTCCTCCCAAAGTACAGTCATGTTTCCCAGCTCATTAATCATCAGTTGAACATCTTGAATCAACCTTGGATAGAGCTCTGTCTGCATGAAACAAAATTATGTTTTAATCATCTCATGATCCAGATAAATCAGGACATAATGAATTACATGAAAAAAGTATAGGATTATCAAGCCCAAGATTTACAAAAATTCTTAAGTTCAAAACATAAGGCAAAATCAAATGAAAGAAAAGATGAATAGCAATAATAAATTATTGGCAAATTGATGTTAGATGGAGCACTTACACACACAAAACAGTAAATTGTATTTCATTTGGTACTTCAGATCATAAAAATAATGGGATGAAGAAATTAACGATACTTCTTTATCTTTTGAGTTGTTCCTCCAGAACAATCGCTCAAGACCTGTGGTCTTTACTCCGACTAGAGAAGTAATTTTTGGGGGAGAAACTTTCTTTTTTTTTTTTTTGATAATTAATAAACTTTATTGATATCAGAAAAAGGACACCCTAGTACACAAGGAGTGTACACAGGTCAACAATCAAGAATAAAAATTACAAGAATCAAGAAAAATGAAAAGAGAAGAGAATGATTGGTTTTGCAAAACAAACAGCCAATCCAATAAAGTTCTAAAGAAAAAAAGCTTAAGGTCGGGTATGGATCTCTCAATATCTTCAAAAGATCTACTATTTCTCTCCTTCCAAAAACACCACAATAAGCAATGGGGAATGATTCTCCATATATTCCCACTTCGATGACGACCAAACTGGCATGGCCAACAAGCTAGAAGCCCGACAACTGATTGTGGCATAACCCAACTTACTTCAAATAGACCAAAAAGCAGACCACAAATCCCTAGCGACCAGACAATGAAGAAAAAGATGGTCAACCGATTCACCATTATACTTACACATATAACACCAATCCAATATCCAAATCTTCCTTTTTCTCAAATTGTCGACTATCAAGCATTTTCCCAATGGATTGGACTTGAGTAGGCCTTTGAAAACCAAAAATAATAAATTATTCAAGGTGGAAATGAGAGATATTTTGTTCCACCACAGAGAATTATTTGATTTTTTCAATTCAAAGAATTTACAATTCAAAGAATTAACATGATACACCAAGACAAAAATTTCGAGGATTTAATGATTCCTAAGAGCAGATTCATCCCTTCTGTTAAAAGATCATCAATTCCTAATGAAATGGATGTAGCAGTGGCTTTCTGGAACCCCAGAGTGTTTACTTGATCTAGGATGTGTGATGTATATGCCATTCCTTGCCGTTATTATTTTTGTCTAATTGAAGACATTTAACATTGTAGGGATTTCCAATTCTGATTGATTAGGGGGGCTTAAGGAAATTCAACAAATTTGGAGGGGAGTTAAATCGCTATATTGTGGAAATTATTTTCAATTTGATGGAAATTAATAATGGCAGATGGCCATTTGCAATTATGAGTGAAGTTAGGGGATTGCTAAATTCTTTGAAAATAGAAAGTTCCACCTAGAGTTGCTTTCTTTTCTTGGACTGCTGCTATGGGTAGGATTCTCACTGTGGATAATTTACGTAAAAGACAAATTATTGTAACAAAGTGGTGCTATATGTGTAAGAACTCTGGGGAGTCTGTGGATCACCTTCTACTTCACTGCCCTATAGCTACAGAATTGTGGAGTATGATTTTCAAAATGTTTGGGTTTCAGTGGGTTATGCTGCTAAGAGTTTTTGGATATGTTCTCCTCTTGGTGAGGTTGTTTTGGGCGTCATTGAAATAGAAGAATATGGGAAACGGTCCCTCATTGCATAAGAAAGAACTATTCCAGAACTAAAGATGTTTTTCCTTACTTCTCTTTTTGCTTGGCTGCCTTCATTGGGTTTTTATTCTTTTTCTTCTCTTTTAGATTTCATTAATCATTGTACTCTACACCATGATTGATGGTCTCTAGCATACGTCTTGTATACTTTTTTTTTTTCTTTCTTTCAATAAATTATGTTATTTATAAATAAATAAAAAAACAAAAAGTATTATGCATATATCATAAGCACTTCAAAACTAAAAGGCATGTGTGACGCAAGACCAAACCAAAACAAATGCAACAACAAAATTGAAGAACAGAAAATAAAAAGATAGATAACCTCAGGGTCAGTACCAAGCAAGAGAGAACAAACCTAGAAGTCAGCACCTAGGGTTAACTATAGTCAACACTAGACCATTGGAAAAAATTCCAAGAGAAATTTTATTACTAATCAAACTTGTCTCCAAAGGTATACAATAGCACACTTATATGGACTACTAAAACTATACCCTAATTCTAATTGACTGAGGAAAGACAAATTATTGAATTACAAAAATACCCTTGACTCAAGGAAATTTAAATAAAATACTGATAGCCTAATTAACTACCAAGACTTAAAATCCAATTGACCACAAAATTAAACAAGAATAAACTGGAATAATATTTTCTTCGTGCATCCTGCATCAATGTGAGAAGCCACATGCATGGGAAACACCACATACACAATACACCCTACCACTATTGAGAATTATATTTAGTTCTGTCTTCCAATGAACTTCATCCTTCTTAAAAGCAATCCAGGAACCTTAAAATGAGCACAATGTAAATGAAAAATGGTTGTTCTCCAATAAGAAACAAAAGGGCAATAATGGCAATGGCTTAGGATAAAGAAGATAAAGAAATGATAAACAAGAATTCAAGAAAATTAGCTCACCATAGAGTAAAGCAGCAAGTGCTTATGAAGTCAAAAAATTATCCCCACCAAACAGCTAAAATGAGATACTTGGTGAGTTCTGGAGCCACCACAAAAAACTATGACATTTTCAATGATAAAGTGACTATCATTACAAGAAAAATATATGGACAGACTGGAATCACAAACTGTGCTGTTACAAACTCTGCATTCAAACATGCCATATTATAACCTCCATGGTATAAAAATGCACACAAAGGCACACAACTAGTGTCAACGGTACGAATGAAAGAGGGTTGGATTAGTTATAGGTTTATTAGTATAAGGACAATCTTGAATGCTTTTATGCTCAATCGCCAAATGATGGATTAAAAAAATTATTTGCATTAGAAATATTGCAATGAACCAAATGCACAAAAGTTTTAGGCAAATAAAGGAAAGTAAGTTTCATTACCAAACAACCCATTATGTGCTGAAGTTCCTCTGAAGGCTTCTCAGCATAAGCATTTACGTCAACTAATGTTGGGTACACTATGGACCAAGGAGATTGTTTGGCAAGCATCACCAATAATCCCTCCAACTGCTTCCGGACCACTTGCTCAGGATGAGAACTTAAATGTGCAAATAGTTGGGGTGTTACTTCCTACAGAATAAGATTGTGATCAGAATGCCACAGTGCCACTGAATAATCTTTGACCAAAAAAGCATAAAATAAGAAAAATAATGCAGAAGCAACATCCCACCTGCCATGGCCACAAAGGAATTGTCAAAAGAGCAGGTACAAGAGTATCCTTTAACTCCACTCCATAATTGAGAAGAATATGTAGGACATATAATATAGCCCTCAGGGTATAGCTGCCAGTTTTTTGTTTTAAAGACTCACAATCAAAGCCAGTCAACTGGCCATGGCAAAGCTTAGCAGATGAAAATGACAAATACTGTATAAAAGCATGAGCTGCATGCCCAAAGAGGGACACTCTTCTCGTCCTCAAAGACAACCAAACATCGAGTAAATCATCAACTACAGATAACATGTCAGTTTCATCCAAGCCAACATTTGCACGTAAAAAGAAAAACTTCAACTGAGAAGCTATTGTAGCAGAAAGGCATTCACCACTAGAATTTTCAGCACCTGGTGCCCCAGCTGCAGCTTCAATAATATTTACTGCTTGCTGCACCAAAGCCCTTACAGGGCTGTCATTGCTTAAATTAAGTTGGGGAGAATCAATTGAAATATTCTGTTCTCTCTGTTCATCTGCAAAACCTTCTGGATTACCCTTAATCTGGAAAAGCTGCAAAATCAAAGATTTGACTCTTGCAATCTCAACTTCATTTAACTTAAATCTCTCAGGCAGAATTTCTGTAACCAGAGCAGGAGAAAACGAGCATGAGTGAAGGATTGGTTCATGTGGGTTAAAAAGAGAGTCTTTGGCTTGATTAAAACACCAAGAGGCATATGAAATCCATGACTTGCCCATAGTGGGGCAAAGATGAGTGGACAATTTCATAGCTGTACCCACAATTTCTTCAATAATAGGACCCAACTTAGGTCTAGAGGTTAGGTCCTCATTGCCACAGGAGGGTCCATCTTGGCCAAGAAAAGAGCTATCAGCCATGTCAAAATCTGCTCGCATCTTGAGAACAAAGATATCCAGATTCACATCTGAATGATCCCTTCTCAGCCAATTAGCAAGCTTCAAGCAAGCCTTGGCCTTCAGAATATTATCATCAGCATTAGAAACTATAGATGCAGAAGAAACCATGAAAGGCCGCACAAATGACCAGAGATTTGTAAAAGCATCTTCAAACTTGTTTTCAGCATGCATGAGCAGGATGCTCTCATACTGCAAATTCAAGGTAAGGAAATCACTCAAACTCTCCTCAGGGTAACTCGACACATGATCTCTGAGAACACTATTTAGACGGTTAGCCAACATTAGGTTTCCTTGTTTACGGGTCAAACTCAACAAATTCAAACAGATTTTAAGAGTAACCAGTGAAGTAGGGAAAATAGTTTGATAAACCCGGAGAAGTTTTAACCATGAATTACAATCTTGATGAACTCTACTAATTGGAGATTGCAACGATTGGACATACGAACTTAATATTGACTGAAGCTGTTTGGGCTTGTCTTGGCTGCCTTTAAGCTTGTAACCTTCTTCAAAAGCAAAGATGCAATGCAGTTGAGTAGCGTGTGCTGCTGCCTCTGCTAGATCATCAAGTGGGAGAACTGATAACATTTCCTCTAGCATTGACTTGGCCTTCTGCAATTCATGTGGAATCTTGTCTATTTTTCCCTCATTTTGGAAGAGCATTGCCTGCAAAAGCATCTGTTCACTCCTTTGCAAGGCCAGTTTGGGATCAAGAGTCAGTTCGCTGCTACTTTTAGGTGTTAAATCAAGGCATGACCATGCTGCCGGAAAATCACCCTCATCAAAACGTGCCAAGGCATGAATTGCATTAATTTCATTGCCTGCTGTAGTTAGAGCACCAGAATAACTCCTCCCAGCATGCTTAGCACGAAGTGTTTGTAACTCTGATAGCCAGGATTCTAGAGATTTCCAATCAGATACAGCAGTATAGCTCTCAATGATACGCGCAATAGCAAATTGGACACCGTCAGAACCCATAGTACTTAGTGATTCCTCACTCTGAAGCAAGTGAGTAAAATGAGCAGCAGCCTTTTCATATTGACCTTGAGCCTGATATACAAGGCCAGTGATCCAAATAAAAGGTCCCATTTCCCCACTTTGACTATGAGTCTGGTTTTCCTCCATGAACAAGGAAGAAAATGCCATTGAAACCCATTTTTGTAGGCCAATTAAAGCATCTGCTTCATGATTCTTACACAGAGCCAATGCCATGTTCCGTAAAACCCGCAAAATGTCCCCAGAAAATCTAGCCCTACTATTATGGAGGCTCTCAGCCAATTGGGTCCTAGATTGGTCCTTCAAAGCTGAAGCCACAAGATTCTTGAGATCCTGTAAGCGCAGAGAACAATATTGAATTATAGCATCATGGCATTGTAGTGCCAATCCAGCATTCATCATTGGTTCACATATACGAGAAAACCACTCCTCACAGACTTTTTTGTTCGCCCGAAAGAACAAGGAACTCTGGCGAGTAGCTGATGGTAAAACAGCAGACCCCTCGTATGCATTATATACATTTTTCTTTAGGGCCTCAACAAAATCCAATAATAACCTCATTGGTAGCAAGTGAGCACCAGAAGACCCTATCATACTTAAGTTCCCATCGATTTGCTCACTATCAAGCTGTAGCAGGTGTGCGATGTCCAAAAGCATTCGCTCTAATGCTGCAAAAGTCTGGGTGGGCCCACCAAGGTTTGTCCTAAGGCGCATAGCAATACAAAACCTAGCCGCTTCATGTACAGCCCACCAGGCACCAGCCAGATTATTGACAGAACAAATTCTTTCAAGAATATCTTCATCCACTTTGACGTCTAACCATACACCAGTGGAACCAAAGTTTCCTGCTTCCTCAGTTTGACTAAAAACAAGGTCCTTTGACCTCCGACAGTTATGAATGAGCCGTTGGATCCAAGAGGAAAGAGGCACCTTCCATCTTTGAGAAATGTAACTCAAAATGGAAACAAGTTGTTGTGAGTGAAGTTGCTGACGCAGCTGCTTCAGGGCAAACACTTGCTTCCAGTGCAAGTTAGAACTACTGCCTAACCTAAGAATACCAGGATTAGATGTGGTAGGTATCCCATAGTCATGTAGACCACATGAATATATTGTAGTAGGAAGGACATGGGCAAACAGCCTCACAAATGTGTATTTTATATCAGAATCTGGATCACCAAGTTTTTCTAGGACCATTTCAGCAATAGGATAAAAGTACATGGGATCCACCAGTCTTGCTTGCAGAAGCAGCTCCAAAACTAATGCAACACGCAACCTCACTTTTGGTTCCCTGTCAGACACAGCATCTAAAAGTGAGAAAACAATATTCCCAACAATACCAGCGTATTCAAATGCTTCATAGGAATAAGTCTTCGTGTTTGAGTTCTCATAAGTAGCCATAATATTCTCACAAAATTTTTGCGTCCAATCTAAAGCTACCTCTTTAACTGCAAGAGGAGAAGAAACATGGAGAGCTTTAACAAGGAGTAGATTGTACTTTCTAAGATGATCAGTTATAACAGATGAAAGCCCATCCCTGTGATTGTCATCAGGGACTTTTTCAACAGCAACATCCAAGGAAGTTTTCCCATTACTCTGATATCTTAAGGAGCACTTGCTTAAAAATTCAATGGTAGTTAGTGTTTCCAATGTCTTAATAATATTGACCTGCATCTCCACAAAGGCCTGAATGCATGAGTCAAAAGGATTCAGTTTCTCAATAATAAAAGACACCAACTTCTCTGACCTCTTAAGATACAAGGTGGCAGTGTCTGGTTGGCCAACCAAACTGCCATGCCCACCTAAGGAAACACAGGTCAACAAAACTTTCAAATCAAATTTAATCAATGCAAATAACTCATTTTTTGAATAAGATTTAGAGTCTAAAATACTATTGACCCCATCTCCATGACCCAAAGTTTTTCCCAGCATGCCCTTTAACAGCTCCAGCTCTTCACTCAATGAGGCCACTGCCTGTTGAACAACTTCATCATTTCCATGTTGAAGCAAGAAAATATAAGTGGCAGCAGAACTTCCAGTGACCAAGTGATTTGGATGCAACCGCATCTGAGATACTGGAGCATCAAATTGCAGTACCTTTTGCACAGATGATGCGAGAAGGCCAAGCTTTTGAAGAGATAATAACTGAAGATTAGTTTTTAGAACCCCATGAACTTGAAAGGAGGTGATCTTCCCTGGGCCCATCAATTGGTTAGGATGATTCATTTCTAGGCTTTGAAATAAGATGTCAACTGCAAGAGGATAAAAGGTGGAAAATCGTTCACATAATATTTCTGCCAAGAGAGTCAAACACTTCCATGAATCCCCAATCCATTCTGACCATCCAAATTTGCATCCTACCATAGCTAAACATCCCAATAACCTTGGAAGCATTCTGCTTAAGGGTTCAGTTATTTGTTGAAGTAGATTAATTTCCAGCAAACCAGAAGCAGCAGACTGCAAAACTGTTGAGAAACAAGAAAGCAATGCAAGCAACCTTCGAAATTGTTGCGGTGTTCCAGGACTCCCATCCTGAAGCAATACATCCATGTCACCCAAGAACTTTGACAAAAGCCCCAATGAGAACTGCAAATTACCCACCCAATGTTTCTGAAACTGCAAGAAACTGTCCATAATAACACGTCTATCTGACTCTGAAAGGTCCGGTACCAATGCCCACCCAAGAAGCAGATCGACAATGTCAAGAAAATGGGGTTGAAAGCATCTACTAAACTTCGAAGAAATCAAAGTCAACACACCCAGAAGCCGGTGTAACAAACTCAAGGAGGTTCTCTCATCCTCAAGTAGTACTTGGCATGCTTTGAGAATCGGCAAAGCATATCTCTCAATTCCACCAACATCTCCAACATTAAGAAACTCCCGTAAGCTTTCCAATGCCAATTCTGTAGTCCCATCAGCAGCACCACTGACATTGTTAAGCAATGGCAATGCCCAACCAATGAACCGCTCAACCATACTTCCAAGTATAACATGATTCTGTCTCCCATTCGAAGTTATAGGAATCGAACACACCACTGCACAAAGTGCCCCATATGCTATTGCTGCTGCTTGTCGCACCGTATATGATCTGAGCCATAAATTCCCAAAAAAATATACACAGCACTATATAACTTAACCAAAAAATAATTGAGAGCAAAATTATAAACTAAATTTTTTGAATTTGATTTTGATTTTGATCTTGCTTTCTGGAAATTGAAATTCTCTTATCTCCTAAGACAAACACTTGATTAGGCAAAGTAGAGTGGACTTCATTGCATTGTTTTCTCACATCAATTTCAATCATTTGTTTTGAAATTGAATTTGTTTTCTCAGAATTCAATCATTTTGCTTTCTCAACAACCAAACAGATTATAAAACAAAATCAAAACCAATCTACTACTTCACACATAAACCACCAAACCCTATAATTACGTAAAATTCAAACTCAGAGAGAGAGAGAAGCATGAGTATTACTTTTTAGAGAGGAGCTGAGAGAAGCCCTGGGCGAGGAAAGTAGCGGAGTGAGTGACGAGTAGCGAGTTCGGCGGGTAAAGAATTGCGCGGTGGAGCGAGTTGATAGCGCCGAGCCGAGCCGAGTCGTCTCCCTCTCCTCCTCCGTCGGATGCTGCGGTGGTGGAGGCCGCGGCGGCGGCGGCGGAGGAGGAGGAAGAAGAAGAGGAAGTGGAATCGTCCTTTGGTAGCGCGACGGAGAGGAGCGCCGCCAGTTGCTGCTGTTGGTGATGAAGCCCTTGCTGCATCATAAGTACTGTTGATATCTCTACTTTCTTTGTTGTTGTTGCTATCGCTGTGGATTCGAATTTCTTCTACTCTCTCTTTCTTTCATTTTTACCAGTTGTAACTTTTTCTTGTTTTGCACTTGCTTGACCATTATTTGATATTTTCTTTCTGCAACTGCGAAAAAGATTCTCCACTCTGTTTGCCCGGGAATGCAAATTCCTGGGGAAAACGAAGTACTGGAGGAGAAACTTTGTTGAAGGAAGTGAATAAAATGAAAAGAGAAAACGCTGCGTTTTGAGCAGACGATAATTTTGTTTTATTATGGCGGTTTCTTGGTGTTTTATAGTGGTGATATGTATCGACTTAACAGGTAAAAATAAGAGTTATGAAAAACCACCTCATTGTTTTTTTTTTTTCACTAAAATATATATGTAAAGTGATTTGGATTATATATGGAAGTTGAATTAAAAATCTATTAGATTCTAGATTAGATACTAATTGCACTTCAAATTTATACCAAGTGTTTTTTTAATTGAACTATAATTTGATGATAGACAACAATTTAATTGAACTCTAATTTGATGGTACAAAGTATCTCTCCAATTATTTATAACTAGTTGAGTTCCCGCACGATGTGCGGTGCAACTTGTTATTAATTTTCTCTAATATTTCGATAAATTTTGTCAAAAATCTTATATCTCAACTGATTAGCACCTCAATTTCCAATAGAAACATTTAGGATTCAGATCCTCACCCTCAACTATCGATATATAAAAAAGATATTTCAATAAATTTCATTATAAAAAATTATAATCTTTAGTTATTTTATATATAGACAAAATAAGAATACACTAAGAGTAGTATAACGATTTGATCATACTATATATATATATATATATATATATATATATATATATATATGTTTACAAATAGAAAATTGCATGATATAGTAGCTAATATAAATAGGCATGTTTCATGCTTACTAAAAAATGCATATATCTTTCATTTTTTTTTTTTTTTTTACATTCTTGATTGTGTTACTAACAAAATTTTCCCCTTTTTGTTGGATATGGTTTCAATTGTTGCAAAAATAACTAAATTTGAGTAAAAATTCCATATTTCAAATCAATTTTTTCTCACATTAAAAAAAAAAAAAAAAAACTATTATTTCTCATATAAATCTTAGAAAAATGATATTAAAATTTCATTATGCTAAAAATAATTAATATAACAAAATAAAAATATTTATTATATTAGTAATTTTTCTAATTACATAGAATACATACTATCGTGTTACTCTATTAGCTAATTCAATGAACTAATACTTTAATATAAATGCAAACTTTGTTGAAGTAGAAAACTAAATAAAGAGAACTTTACAAAATGCACCACATGGCACAACCTCATATTCTCCAACATAAGGTTTTTGCGTTTATATATATATATATATATATTGATTGATTTTTTATCAATTATATATTATATGCAAATTCATGCATCTAAAAATATAAAGATACATAATTTGAATTTATTATGTTTTTATGTAATACTATAAATTTATTGCTTGCTCGCCAAAAACAAAATAGAATAAGTAGTAATAAGTTACATTCTTTTTGGGACAAAAGATTGAGACTATTAGAAGTTACCATTATAACTATAAGGACACGTTTTACTCCACAGCCCAAATGGATGGACAATGGTCTAATGAGGCCAAAACAATGAATTTGTTAGAGAGTGGGCTTGAGACTGAACGTTCAATGAGTTAGGAAGATACTGATCACAATAGGCTAGTTATTATTGGGAACAAGAAAAGTTCTCCTCGGTCAAGTCCGAGGAAGGTATGTTCTTATATATTTCTCTTAGACTTATACAAAAATTACAGTTCTTGGTTACATAGTGATTTTTCCTGGTTTTTCTCATGATCCCACCTGTAAGGGAGTTCATCCCCTTTATATTTCCCTTCTCTCTATCATCTCAGCCCTTCACGTGTAGATCAAATTACTAGTCTTGATACTTGTCCCATCAGCACCTTCCTGAAGTCTTTGTGGGTAGTTGTAAGGCTGAAAATTACTATTCAAGTATCACTTCCACATTAATGCGGCCAGGAGGTTAGATGCAGAGCATTCAATGCGGTGGTAGCAGCTTTCTATCCAGATATTTATATGTTCTCTGTTGACTCATCTCTCTCTAAAACTTATCATTCCCAGCACAGTTGTCTACTACCCAGTTCTTGATGGGTGGTCGGACATTAGGCCTCCACTCTGTTAGTCGAGGAGGGATTGCTCCTCGGACAACATCTCCTACTCATCGTGACCAAACCTCTTCCATGTCCCAATAATCTATCTGCCTTTGCTAGTACTTATATGTCCTCGGGCTATTTGAAGTCCTCGGGCGTAGCCCACGACCCAATATCTATATCTTGGCCCCTCATCCCTACAATAGCCCCTCGAAATTCTACTCTTTCTTTCCTCTGGGAAAAGTGGGATTTTGATTCTTAATAACCATACTTCCCACACTTATGTTACTTTCTCCCATGTAGGTGTCTTTCCAACTGCAAAAGAGCATGCTCCTGACGCTTCGACATTCGGGATGCCTCAGCATTTACTCTATACAGCACCCTGTCCCCCACGTTCTACGATATGATGAAGATCCTACAGTGGAGAAATTTTGTGGGGATTTGAGCAAGAACTCTCCCGCTTACTTTTCCCACCCCTATCTCGAAGACTCTAGATGTTCCACTTTTTGAATCTTCAACTCTCAAGAACCAGTCCCAGGTGCCTTTCCATATTTTCATAAGTTACCCTTAGCCTTCCTTCTTATTTTTAGGACCCTTTCTTCCTTGGCCCTCTAATTTACACCTTATTCTACTAACACCCTTTACCCGCGTCTCAAATGGGTGGATTTGCTAACTTAGTAGACACTTTAGAGGGCATAGAGAACTTTAAGGCCCGTTACCACATACCAGCTGGGGTTTCAATCCGACATTGCCTTCAAGGGGAATGGCATGCTATGAGATCAGAAGGGGAGGTAGTGATCCCCATGATCGCTTTCATAGAGGGAGGGATGAGGATCCCTATCTCGAAGACTCTAGATGTTCCAGTTTTTGAATCTTCAACTCTTAAGAACCAGTCTGAGGTGCCTTTCCATATTTTCATAAGTTACCCTTAGCCTTCCTTCTTATTTTTAGGACCCTTTCTTCCTTGGCCTTCTAATTTACACCTTATTCTACTAACACCCTTTACCCGCGTCTCAAATGGGTGGATTTGCTAACTTAGTAGACACTCCAGAGGGCATAGAGAACTTTAAGGCCCGTTACCACATACCAATTGGGGTTTCAATCCGACATTGCCTTCAAGGGGAATGGCATGCTATGAGATCAGAAGGGGAGGTAGTGATCCCCATGATCGCTTTCATAGAGGGAAGGATGAGGATCCCTATGGGTAGAGTAACAAGGGATTTTTTGATTGCCCGACAACTTTGTTCAACCCAGTGTGCCCTAAACATGTTTAGGATTTTAGATAGCATAGACGTCCTTAACGAGAAGATGGGCGCAAACCTCACCCATCATAATGTTAATTGGGTGTATAATTGTTAGCACCTCAAAAGCCAGGGATATTGCCTCAAAACTAGGGTCCCTGAAGTCAGGCTCATATCGTGTCTCCCCAATACTAACAAGGGTATGGACCAAGACTTCTTGATTGTCTCAGGAGAATGGCATGATGGACTTCATTGCCCAACATAAGACGAACAACCAGGTGGGTACTTAGGTTTAGGATCACTATTTTAACGTTGCCCATTTGTCACTAACAATTTCTTGTTCCTCTCTCTATAGTTTGTAAGTTTATTTCTCTTTGTTCAACAATTTCCCACTCTAACGATGATTTCGTTTTTGAAATTTTTGTAGATAAGCACTCTAACGCTCCCAATCTCAATCTCGTCAACGAGCCCGACCTGACAAGGATACTTCAGTCCGAGATCTTCGTCCATTCCAACAAACAACTGCAAGCAGCACATCTCATACTCGGATACAAGCCCATCTCCACTAGCTTTCAGGCCCCCAAGTACGTGATAAAAGCAAATGATCCTCAACTGCACCAAATCAACGTTGCAGTGCTTTACTTCTTCACTGGTCCTCCTCTTGCAGGCATTCAACCAATAGAGCTACCTATTCAACGAGCCCCCGAGGAAAAGGCGACTTCTTCAAATCCAGTTCTAGAGGAAGAAGCCCCCAAGAATAGTAGAGGTTGTGGATTCCAATGAGGACACTGACGAGGACTTTGAAATCTTTGACCAGCCTTCACCAGCAAGATCCCCCTTTTCCCAATTGCCCTCCACTCAAGTAAGTGCCAATCAAAATTTGCCAAACGTACCTTCAGCCATACCTTCGACCATGGTGCTTCAACGCAAATAGAAGACCAGCCTTCTTAAGCTCTTGGAGTCACATGTTGGGGGGTCTGTTCCCGAGGTGGCCGTCCAGACCCGACCCCCAACTCCCCTCCCCGTCCATACTTCTTTGTCTGAGCCTATAGACAAGAAAAGAAAACGGGACAGGAAGGGCAAGGACGTGGTTGAGGAGGGAGAGGTCACCCCCTCCAAAGAGCTCGAGCCCCAGAAAAGGGCCAAAATAGCTAAAAGGGCACAAAAGAAGTCCTCGAGCGAAAGGGAAATCATAGAAAGGGGGCCTAATCGTTGCCCTAGGGCCAAAATCTGGGACCCCCCCTTGATATTGGATGGAGCTCCTCTTCCTCTAGACTTTTCCATCAGAGATTTCCAGAAGGGGAAGGCAGGCTACATGGCTAATGCCTTGGAGTAGCCACTATTGTTACCTCAAGACATGGCTGACTTGAGGACGTTAAAGAAACATGAAGTGTTTCTAACCCTGAAAAGGGATTTGGCTATGGTAAGTTTTTTTTTTATTCATTTCTTTTACTAAGTATTCATGCTATTTTATCTTAACTTCTCTCTTTTCTTTTTTGAAGGCGATCCAAACAACGCACATCTCCGAGGAGTAGGTAGATGATGCCCACAAGCAAATGAAGGAGGAGGAAGGACGGCGCATTGCCTCTGTTGAGGCATTCACTATGGTTGAGTAGAGGATTAAAGACCTCAATGTTAAACTGACTGAGGCAAATAGGGACAGGAAGAGTGTGAAGGCCGCTCTGGCTGGGGTTGAGAGGTAGGTTGAGGACCAACGCCAACAATTGCGCAAGGTTGAGGATCAACTGACCATAGCCAAAGAGCAGATAGGTGCTTTGAAGAAGAAACTAGAGAAGGCAGAGGAGGCTGCAGCCAAGACCGAGTAGAAGGGCTACGATATCAAGGTAACGAAGACTGAAGAGAACCTCAGGGCCTAGGTCATTGGAGTCTGCAGAGGCTACTGCCTCCAAGTATGGAATGAAGCACTGAACCAAACTGGGGTGGATGCTTCTTCAACACTAAAAAGGGCAGAAAACGCCTTTTACCCTTCAGCCCTTCGTGTAGCAGGCCCTTCCAGCTCCCGAGCTGAAACTGCTCCCAAGGCACATGTATCCAATCAGGCTGCCCCTGCCATTGCCCTTCTAGCCACAACTATCCCTTCCAAAGAGGATGACAGAGCAGATGTTATGGAGAAGGATAAGAGGCCTACTAAGGAGAAAGCTCCTAAGCCAGCCAAGCTCCCACCTGTGCCTAAGGACTCTTCCAAGGAGAAGGGAGCATCCCAGGGCCAAGTACTGGTACTTACCACACTCCCCTTCACCATCAAGGAGGATCCCAATGGCAAGGGTGCAGCTCAAGCAACAGTGCCCGAGGCTCCTGCCCAAACTACAGCGAAGGCCAACCCTCCTCCTCCCAAGACTACCTAGGATTTTACTTATACTCTGTTTTTTTTTTTTTTTTTTGAACATGTAGTCTTTTTGCCTTTTCAAGGTTTTATCTAATGAAAAGTTCCAAGTTTCTTTGTATTCTTAGCATGTTTATGTTAAGCAAAATGTTATCCCATTATTGAACATAGTTTAATTACTGTAAGCTTAATTTATAACATCTTCCAATTAAAGCATTGCATTGCCCTTAATTTTGACAGATAGCTATACAACTACTAATCTGACAATTCACCTCCTATGTGATTGGCAATCTAATAAATTAACTTCCAAGCCACTGATAATTTACAACTTAACTTAGAAATAGAATTTGTGTACGTGAGACATTTAGCTCAAAAGATTACGTATGAATTAAGGCTCCATTCATAACTTCAAATAAATGTGAGATGTAGTCCGAGGAGCCAAATATGACCAAAGTTTCACTTAACACTTAAAGAAATAAGGGGTGTTAATTTACCCTAGGTATGAGGTCTGAGGAACCCAAGCATAATCAAGGTTCTGTTTAACACTTAGATAAATAATTGAAATTATTAATTTACCCAAGGTATGTGGTCCGAGGAACCAGGCATGACCGAGATTTTGTTTAACACTTAGATAAATAAGGGGTGTTAATTTAACCGAGGTATGAGGTTCGAGGAACCCAAACATGACCAAGGTTCTGTTTAACACTTAGATAAATAGTTGAAAGTATTAATTTACCCAAGGCATGTGGTCCAAGGAACTAGGCATGACTGAAGTTCTGTTTAACACTTAGATAAATAAGGGGTGTTAATTTACCCGAGGTATGAGGTTCGAGGAACCCAAACATAACCAAGGTTCTGTTTAACACTTGCATAAATAATTGAAAGTATTAATTTACCCAAGGTATGTGGTCCAAGGAACCAGGCATGACCGAGATTCTGTTTAATACTTAAATGAATAAAAAGTGTTAATTTACCCGAGGTATGAGATTCGAGGAACCCAAGCATAACCAAGGTTCTATTTAATACTTGCATAAATAATTGAAAGTATTAATTTACCCAAGATATGTGGTCCGAGGAACCAGGCATGACTAAGGTTCTGTTTAATACTTAAATGAATAGGATGCACAACATATAATATTAAAAACAAAAAATGGCAGGATTGCCTTTCATTAATAGTAATACATTCGTAGGTTATTTACATTCCACGGGCGTGGTACAACATTTTCATCTAAGTCTTCTAAAAAGTAAGCCCCTATATCAGCCACTGAGGTGATACGATATGGCCCTCCCAATTGGGCCCCAATTTTCCCTATTATGGATTCTTTGTAGTACCCACAACCTTTCTCAATACTAAATCACCTGGTGCTAATGGCCTCGCCTTCACACCTATATCATACCCCTGCTTAAACTTCTGCTGATAATATGCCAGTTGAACCGTGGCAGCTTCTCTTCGTTCATCAACCAAATCTAGGCTTCTCTCCAATAACCTATCATTGTTGTCTGGGGTGAATAAGCTCGTCCTCAGTGTTAGAAACCCAATCTCTAAAGGGATCACAACCTCGGACCCATAAGTCATTGAAAATGGTGTTTTTTTTAGTTGACCGACGAGGAGTAGTCCGATATGTCCAAAGTACGTGGGGTAGCTCTTCCACCCATCTACCCTTTGCCTCGTCCAACCTCTTCTTAAACCCATTCACTATAACTTTGTTGACTACCTCCGCTTGCCTATTTCCTTGTGGATAAGCTGGAGTTGAATATCTGTTCCTAATGCTTAATTCACAACAGTATCTCCTGAAGGCTTTACTATCAAATTAGTGTCCATTATCTGAGATAAGGGTGTGAGGAATCCCAAACCGAGTAACAATGTTTTTCCAAACAAACTTTTTTGCATCTATGTCCCTAATATTAAATAATGGCTTAGCTTCCACCCACTTCGTGAAGTAATCAGTTCCAACCAGAAGCCATCTTCAGTTTCCCACAGCCTTAGGAAATGTCCCACAATATCCAAACCCCACTAAGTAAATGGCCATGGACTAGATAAAGGATTAAGTACGACCCCAGGTTGATGAATGTTCGGAGCAAATCTCTAGCACTGATCATACTTTTTTACATACTCTTGTGCTTCTTTCTGCATATTCGGCCACCAATACCCTTGAGTAAGGGCTCTATGTGATAACGACCTGCCCCCTGCATGACTTCCACATATTCCCTCATACAACTCTTCTGAAAGTGGCTCTACTACCTTAGGATGAACACAAAGCAAATATGGTCTAGAGAAGGAACGTTTGTACAACTTTTGCTCATCAGACAACCAAAAATGAGGAGCTTTCCTCCGTATCTTGTCCGCTTCTCCCTTCTCATTAGGTAGAACACCTTCCTTGAGAAATAAAACCAGTGGGTCCATCCAACTAGGTCCGATCATGATCTGGTGAACTTGGATCTTCTCCTTCTTCTCCTCGGTGGGCTTATACAAATCCTCAACAAGTATAACCCAAGGTAGGTCTTGTCCAGAAGAGGTTGCCAAAGAATCAGCATGTGTATTCCTACTTCTTGGGATTTGTTGTATGGTGAAAAACTCAAAACCTGACTACAAGCGCCAAGCTTGATTCAAATACCCTTGCATTCTCAGATCCCTAGCTTCCAAGTCTCCCTTTACTTGTCCTACAATCAACCTTTCGTCCGAGAACACTTCAACAACCTTTCCTCCCATCTTCTGAACCACAACAATCCCTATAAGTAAAGCCTCATACTCGGCTTCATTGTTCATTGTTGAGAAGCCTAACCTTAAAGATTTCTCAATGGTGACCCTATTCGGAGACACTATAACCAACCCCACTCCTGATCCCCTTTGATTTGCCGCACCATCAACATATAACTTCTAGGATGAGGGCCCTTGTAGAGAAATTGCCTTAACTTGCTTTCCTTTTGAGTTATGCTCCTCATCCTCTACTTCTACTGGAGATTCAGTAAACTCTGCCACCAAATCTACAAGAACTTTCCCTTTAATGGAGGTTTGAGGCATATACTTGATGTCAAATGCCCCCAAAATCATTCCCTACTTGGCAGTTCTCCCTGTATAATCAGCCTTACGAAGCAATGATTGTAGAGGGAGTTGAGTTAAAACCACAACTGTATGAGCTTGAAAGTAATGAGGGAGTTTTCGTGTAGCATGCATCATTGCCAAAATAGCTATCTCTAAGGGTAAATAACAAACTTCTGTTTCATGTAGTGACTTACTCACATAATATACTGGCCGCTGTATCCCATTCTCTACCCTTACTAATACCAGACTAACTGCATGGGAAGTCACGGCAATGTAGGCGTAAAGGACCTCTTCTTCCTTGGGTATAGACATAATGGGTGGTCGAGAAATGTAATCCTTCAATTGCTAAAAAGCTAGAACACATTCTTCATTCCACTCAAACCCTTTCCACTTGTGCAAAAGTTGGAAGAAGGGCTTACATCTATCTGCAGACTGAGAGATAAATATGTTCAAGACCACAGTCATTCCTTTCAACTTTTGACCTCTTTGGGATTTCGAGGAGGTTGCAAATCATTTATTGTCTTAATTTGATCAGGGTTAACTTCAATCCCACGATGGGTGACCATGTAACCCCAAAACTTGCCTGAACTAATGCCAAAGGAACATTTAGAAGCATTAAGGCGTAACTTATGCTTTCTCAGCACCTCAAAAATACTTTTGAGGTCATCCACATGCTCGGCCTCTGCTTTGCTTTTCACCATCATTTCATCTATGTAGACTTCAATATTCTTGTCAAGCTGAGGTTCAAACATTCTGGTCATCATCCTCTGATAAGTTGACCCAGCATTCTTTAATCCAAATGGTATCACCTTGTAATGATAATTCCCAGTGGGCGTTACAAAAACAGTCTTCTCTTGGTCAGCCAGAGCTAATGGTATCTAATGGTACCCCTGAAAGGCATCCAAAAAACTTATCCGAAGATGACCAACCGTCGCATTCACTAACTGGTCTATCCGAGGTATCCAGAAGGGATCCTTGGGGCAAGCTTTGTTTAAATTTGTGAAATCCACACACATTCGCCATTTCCTATTCTTTTTCTTTACCACCACTGTATTGGCCAACCATTCTAGGTAAAACACCTCTTTTATTGCCCCTACATGTTTAAGCTTCACCACCTCCTCTTTGATAGCATCAGAATGTTCCTTAGAAGAGCATCGAGGTGGTTGTTTCCCAGGAGTGACAGATGGATTAACATTCAGATGATGACAGATGAGATTGGGATCCACCTCGAGAGCTTCATAAGCACTCCATGCAAACACATCAACATTCTTCCTGAGGAAAGCAACCAACTCTTCCTTCTCCCGAGGAGGCAGCTGAACTCCCACTTGAAAATACTTTTCGATATCATTATCAAGGAGATTCTAGGCTTTTGGCACTATGTCCCTGTTTCAAAACTATATAGGGGCGTGTTCCTGTTTCGATACTCAATCTCCATAAAAACGAGTTACTTAAGGAACTCGACTATTATAAGGTCGAGTTTTAAGCATGTTGTTGCCACGCTAGATCACCACCGTGGCTTTTCCGCAATAAAATATTCCCGCGTTACTGTTTTTATAACTCGACATTGTAGAAAACGAGTTATATGCAAAATAAAATGGAATTTTGAATGTAACGTCTCCAAAACAGTTTGTCTCCCTCCCTCAGTCCTATCAGTAGCCACCCTCAATCCGTTCTGTCTCCCTCAGTTCGTTCAAAGTAGACCCTTTCCAAGTTCAACGCACCTTCAAGTTCTCTTATTTCTACCCGTAGGCCGAAGCTCAACCCAAACCCACACCCAAAACTCTCACCATAACCCTCACCATAGCCGAAGCTCAACCCAATCCATCTTCAGAGTTAAAGGATTAGAAACGTATTAAGGTAATTTCTAAATGCTGAGTTCAATTTTTTTTCCCTTTGCATTTAATCTGAGTTAAGTGTGACTTATGCATGTACTCTGATTTGAGTGTGGCTTCTTAAGTTTTTCTCTGTTAGAATTTTCTTTATTCATTATTGTTGTTGCTATTTTAGCTTTGTTGGGTTTGGTTTTGAACTGGGTTTTAGCTTTGTGGCTTCTTAAAGAATTCTGTTTTATTAAAATTGTCATTTGAAAAATGTGAAAATGATGATGGGAGATATGGTCATAGTTTATATGTTGTTTTATACGCAATGATCCAGTAAAAGTCACCAAAGTAGAAGTTCTCTTTATATGCTGTTTTATATGCCTTTAAAGTGCCATCTGGGTCTGTTTTTGTTGTTATTTCTCTCTCTCTCTCACAATCACAATAAAAAATCTCTATTCTTGAAGATTAACATGTATGGTTCATTGATCTATTCTGGAGTGATAAGTGAAAAATGAGCCCATCTATGTGTCATTTACTTAGAAATTTGTGATAAGAGAAAAATTGTCTTTCAATTTGTGGATGGACTAGTCGTAGACCGGCGCAATGCGTGAGATAATTTTGATGTTATATAATTTTTTGTTAAGTAATAGTTGAGATTTATAAGTAATAGTCTCAAATACATCTCACAGTAATGTGATTATATTGTAATATATATAATAAATTTTATGTAAGTAAAGAAGTCTTTATCTTGATTTTGTGTGTGTGTGTGTATATTGGCGCGGAAACATGTTGCATTTTACTTTCAATTATTATATATGACAAAATATTTTGTAATACGTTATAATAGTGTGAGATATGTATCAAAACACAACACAATTAAAAAATGGAAAATTTATAATTTTTATTAGAACATGAAAATGAATCTTGTTGGTTTCATATGAAAGCTAACATTATTTTTCATTTTTGGAGAAGTTACTGAGCAATTTATCCAAAATTTGTTTCCATTTTATCACATAAGAACTATTAAACAAAATTATAATAGTTTCTATTTTGATAATCACTAAACTCATATATGAGAATCAACTATTACAAAAAATTTTCTCCCCAAAACATATATTGATTTCTATTATTCCTTTCCATACAATTTAAAAATGTGAAAAACTAAGGAAGCTAAATGTGTAGTTGATCGTTTTTCCAAAAATTAAAAATGTGTAGTTGATCTTAGTTAATCAATAAATAGCATAAAAGGGGTAGGGAAAAGCAAACGTATTCACGGTATAATTGTTTATATACATCCATATTTGTTTTTGTATAATAATACTCTTGCTTTTTAAAATATTCATGTAGCAACTGTATCTTGTTTGATCTCTCCCAGTTCTGCAACTTTAACCCAACTCACAGCATATAAACTAATGATCATGAAAAAAGAACCTAGCCAAATGAAGCCAAACACAATTTCTAAATTTTAGTGATAAAGAACAAAGAGAGATTAAAAGATATCACAAGTATGTAGTGATAATTAAAAAAATTTCCATCACAAATACTATACTTATTGGTTTTAAGAGAGATTAATAGAGAACATATATAAATATAAATATAGGGGAAGGGAAAAATGTATATACGATACGTAAGTGTTGAGGGAGGGGGAAGGTTGGGGAAAAGGAAGAGACTTTGTATGTTTTGGTAATTGAAAAATGTATTTATAACTGGTAAGTTGCATAGTTAATAGTAAGTCTGAATAGAGGACTTTTGGGCTACCATATGAAAAATTTAAGACTTTCCATATTCATTATTTTTTTTCCCAAAAATTTTTATCAGAGAAAATAATTTCCTTCATAAATTAGAATTTTATGGATTTTTTTTTTTCAATTAGATAGAAGAAATATATAGGAAGGCAAAAAAAAAAAAAAAAAAAAACTGATTGTATTTCTAAAAGAGCTAATAGTGAATATTTAAGTAAATATTATTTAAGAATTATAATAATGAAATTTGTAGTACAAAAGAATTGCCTAGTTGATTTCCTGTTGTATTTATCTATTATATTTCTTATGTTATTTCTATTATATTTTTGAATATTTAAGGAGTATGATGGATTGAAGTGCAACATATCATAGCCAAATTGAACAATAAGATATAAGATATAAGTTTAAGGTTTTTTTTTTTTTTTTTTTTTTTTTTTTTCTTGAGAATTAGATAAGCTTAATTAAGCTAATTACTAAGGTAATATAGATTAATTCATGTTGGACTATACAAAATCATTCTATTATATATATATATATATCGGTTAGCATGATTTGAATTAAGTTGCAGGATTTCCTAAAAATGAGATCACATCGAGGTATATGCTTCAATTGAGAAAATTTTTTAATTTCAAAGTAATGGACATTAGTATTACCATGGAAACATAAAGCAATATTGCATGCATGTCCATAGTCATAAAATGGATGCAATAGTTATAAATTGTAAGAATTTTTTTTTTTCTTGAGAAGATAAATGGTACCCAAATACAAAGAAAAAGAGGAACACCATACGGTCAATACCTATCAATCATAATATTTTGTTTCCTCTTCCAAGGTGTCCTAAGAAGTTATAAATTAGCATCGATTTAGATGAGATTAAAAGAAAATTAGCAAGAATTTATGCAGTATTTAATTAAAAAAATTACAAAGCTCTTCAAAAAATAAAATAAACAAATGAGAGGCAAATGATCATGGACTAAATCAATAAAACGCATTCCAATTCTTTAAACAAAAACAATTTTAATGGGTAAAATGTAATTATGTAAAAAAAAAAAAAAAAATTGTAAATATGAATACAAAGAAATAGAATATCAATTGAAAAAAAGAAAAAAAAAGAAAAAAAGAAACATGGTGTTTACAATCCTAGAAAAGAAAATCCAATACAAACCTTTACATTGTAATTTGTCAAAAAATTAATGAAAATAACCATATTAAACTAAGTTATAATCCCAAATACAAAGAAAAAGAGGAACACCATATGGTCCATACCTATCAATCATAATAGATGAGATTAAAAGAAAAGCAGCAAGAATTTATGTAGTATTTAATTTAAAAATTACAAAACCATTCAGAAAATAAAATAACAAATGGGAGGCAAATGATCATGTACTAAATCAATAAAACACATTCCAATTCTTTAGACACTAACAATTTTAATGGGTAAAACATAATAATGTAAAGAAAAATTGTAAACATGAATACAAAGAGATAGACTATCAATTGAAAATTGGAAAAAAAGAAAAAAGAAACATGGTATTTACAACCCCAGGAAAGAAAATCCAGTACAAACCATAAAAAATTGCCACAAAAAAGCAAAGAAGTTCAAGGGAAGAAAAAGAAAAACTAACCTCAAATGGACCTTCCAATTCTAGTTGTAATTTGGTGACTGATGGGCTAGAAAGAAAGCAATTCAAAACCTATATATAAAAAAATTAAATCAGTGGGTTTTAAATCCACATGGAGGCAATTGAATGTTTTAATGGGGGAAAGAAGCCATTTTTTTGATAAGGAGATGATAAGTCAGAGAGAGAGAATGATTGATTGCTGAACTTAAGGGAATTTGGATTCAATGGGAAAGTCATTAATAGTATAAACATTAGCCGTTTGTTTGATGGGAAGATGATGAGTTGAGAGAGAGAATGGGATTGATTAAAGAGAATATATGAAGTAGAAACCCAAAAAAAAAGGAAAAAAAAAACTTTGTGACATGACGATGATGTGGCTCAACTGGAGCGTAGCAACAATAAATGCTACGCTTCAGCTTTTAGATATATATAGATGAGGGTACTTTGTGTACACAGCCTCTGTACATGAGGTGGATTAGGGGACCCCCTTCAATTGATAAGAGTGGGCATACTAGGCATTGCGAGCTACCTATGGTTTGAAATGGTGGTTTTTTAGTAAGCTATTGGGAGAGGAGAGGAAGAGCCTAGCTTTGTTTGGATATGGCCTTGTGGCATGAATAGTTTTTGAGTAAGTAATATTTTTAAGATTAAAGGGAGATGCTTGTGGTGGCATGAGTAGTTTAGTGCTTAGATGTGGCATGAAGTGGTGCTGGTGCTAGGTTAACCATAGTGGGATCAAAACAGTAGAAGTTAGGGGTTATTATGCCACAATTTGTTTTTTGGTTTAATGGTAGTCATCTTAGAATTTTGTCCAGAAGAGCATGCTCATTGTTAGAGTTTGTAAGTTTTGAAATTTCCCCATAACTCCAATGGCTAGTCATATGAATTAGGCCAATTTCATACCTTTTTATGTAATCAGTTTTTTTACAAGCTTTATATTGAGGTGTGTTTTAAAGTAAGTTTGTTTTTGGCATCCTTTGTTTTCTAAATGACCATGTTTTCTACAGAAAGTTATATTAGTTGCAACATGCCTATCTGAGGTGGTTTTGGTTGGTTGGCCAAATTTTAACAGTTCATTTTTAGAAACTTCTATTTATTATTCAGTTACTCCATGTTGCTTTGTTTGAAAGGTGGCAAAATACAATTAAGAGGTGGAATAAACTGAACAAATTATGTTGTTATAAGATTGAATTAGTATGGATTCTCACATTTACTTTTTTGCACTGCTCATGAAAAAAAAAAAATCATTGTATAAAAAAGGCCATTGAACCTAATGCACAAGCCTATCCACTTTTGCATGGTCTGGGTTGATTTGCAGTGATTCCGTTAGTTGGCGTCATGGTTGGCAAATGAAGATAATTTTATTTGGTCTTTGGGATTTCTCATCAAGATATACAGAATACTATAGATATCTTGATGCTGGCCATCAAAGGTGGCTATAAGGACTTAGCGGTGCTTATTTCACACCTATGTCATACTGCGTCTTTATAAACTAAAAACGTGACTTTAAACTGCGTTTTCAGTTATAAAATTAAGAACTCAACTGTGTGTACAAGTGTTTTCCCAATTATGAAATATTTTTGTACGTGTGCTTTGTTATAATTTATAACTGATCAGTCAATTATAATCTCTTTTATGGTAGAAAGGTAGTGATGGTAAGGTTAAGTCAAAGTTTAAATCTGAGGCTAAATTACAAACTAAACTCTTACCATCATTAAGTTTGGTTTGTTTTCATTTTCTTCTTTGTAGTTTCAATTGTTTTCATTACAATCTTTTAACTTACAATCTTTATCTTTTCAAAAGTTGTTTTGTGTCTAAAGCTGCATGTTAGTTGTTATGATACTTTCATAGTTAATATGTAATAAGGTTAACTCATATTCACTTTGAAACAAGTTCTATGTTTTTTGCAAGTCCTGGCTGTATTGTTAATGTCTTCCTACGATCAACGGTTTATTAACATGATTGCATGTGTGTTAGACATGCAGCAATTGCCAAATGTGGATCTTGGACCTGCCGTTGGTACACACTTGACGTGGCAGCTGGCTCATTGATCCACGGCGCTGTGGGAGACGCCTGCCGCTAATCAGGTACGTAGTTGTACTAAACTTCGGACATGTCAAAATCATTTCTAGGACTTTCTGTAGGGTTCTTTGATTATTTGTAAATAGATGTTGGAAATGGTATCATTTCTCTTTTGGTTTATTTCCAGATATATTGAAACTACTAATGCTACAAAAAATATTAAACATCAATAGTGGCTAATGAAAAGGTATATTTAAAGTCAGTAGATCTCATTTAAAAGTTATAGTAATCAATTAAAATAAATCCGCTGCCATTATTCTTCCAAATGTGCACACACAAATAGGCGTGGCTACATATAAGACAACTGACTTTGATTCCTAATTCCCTACTCCATTTGACATAGTGAGGCACTTTGTTTATTCATTTCAAAACATAATGCCCATCACCTTAGTGCTAATTTTAAATAATGTCATTGATCTTGAATTGATCCTATCTACTATTGAGCTAGAGTGAATAACCAGTTAACATCGTAACTAACATATTACAAAATGTTTATAACTAACCAGTTAGCCTACTGTTTCTTGCATATTAATTTTATGTAGCATTCTTATAGTTATTTTGTGAGCACTATCCTAAGACAATGCTCTTTCGTGTGTAGGTAGTGCCAGGCATGCTAAAATGCAGACACTGATCTTGTGCGTTACCCCAGCGTGGGCTAGACCCATGGATTGCCAGTTACATAACTGAGGCGGGTTTTGAAGGGTTATTCAAGGTTCCAAACATGGAATTTGATCACGCGTTGATCATAGCACTGGTCGAGCGTTGGGGCCCGGAGACGCACACGTTCCACTTACCGCATAGAGAGATAGGTATCACCTTACAAGATATTGAGGTGATGCTAGGGGTTCCTATTGATGGGTTGCCCGTGACTGGGAGGGTCAAGCTGGATTGGTTTGCGTTGTGTCGTGATTTACTGGGTCATCGTCCTCCAGACCTGGTACTGCATCCCCATGAAAACATGTCTATCCTTGTTGGGGTGAGGATAAGAGTCAGCTGGCTGAAGGCACAGTTTAGAGGTCCCCTAGCTGCGGATGCTACTGATAAGGTAGTGCAGTAGCATGCGCACTATCACATACTCGTGTGGTTGGGGTCCATTCTGTTTATGGACAAGTCGGCAAACCGGGTGTCGGTGATGCCTCTACAGTTCTTGATCCCAATTAACGATGCGAAGAGCTACAGTTGGGGTAGTGGAGCATTAGCCTGGCTGTACAGGCACCTATACAAGGCATCGGAGACGAAGGCCAAGCAGATTGGAGGAGCACTGATGTTGGTGCAGCTGTGGGCATATTTGAGGTTCCCACTGATATGCCCTATTACGAGGCCACCACAACCGCCGGTGGAGGCAGGTCCTCTCACTAGGAGGTATGTTATTTAATTACTTTGATACAATTGTCATGCCATTTGTCATTCACCGTGCATGTGTCTATAGTTGACTTTAATAATAAATCCATTTTGGCACTAATCTCGTTTAGCACATGATAGGTTTTGATTGACATATGATCTTCTTTATTTTGTGAAAAATATATTATAATTTTTAATATAAGGAGCCACTTTCATATTTGTTCTCTTTGGCTGTCAGTACTCTCAAGGTGAAAGAACCCTCCAATTTTTTTTCACTCCCTAGAGACTTCTCATCTCCAATTAACATCCTTTAGCTTGTGATCCTGCTGCCACCCTGATCCTATTCCATTTTTTAGTCGAGAGTTAGCAAGTTTAATAATCTTTTTAAAGTTCGCTTGTTAACTCTCTCTTTAAATTTCCAGCATCCAAAAAAATAGAGGTTGTTCTTTTGGAGTATGAATAATAGGAACTTTCCAAATAAGCTAATAAGTACAGTCATTAACAACATATCAAGAGCTGAAAACTCTTAAGCCAAAATAGAGATTACTCTAAAATCCAGTCCTCTATCATTGTTGACAAGTATCCATAAAGTAGTCTATAGGTACCCCTCCGCCCCCGCCAATCCACTTTCTTATGGAATAGGCTGGACAATGCTACAAAGTATAATTTTAAAATAAGATGCCCAGCAGCACTATCTGAAGTCCAATGCTCACTCAATTTAAAAGTTAGCCAACCTCCTAAAGCAAATTATATTCTTGTATAAAAGTAATAGATATTTAACCAACCACATAAACAAAGCAAAGAATTTTAATTTTAGCTCAATTAAATAGATTCCAGATGCCATATAGATATCAACATACCTTTTGAACCCAATTTGTCAACCTTGTCATTGCACTTTTCAATTTCCGCATGCGATCCAAATTACGACTACTAATCTGCATATTATGGTAGGTGTTTTACCAGAAAACAAGAAGTTTATTATCAAAACTCTATTATGTATGCGTATTTAATCTACAGTTAATGAAAGACCAAACAACCAATCTTACAATCAGGCTATTAGCTTGATCATGCCGACAATCCTAAAACATAGTAAATTGGCAAAAACACCACAACTTCAAATTCCTAAGTGCAGAAAATCTTTGTGCCCTAGGCCTTTATAGGATTCATGTAGCCCACCTAGGTACTTGAAAACATAAACTATAAATTTCATCAACTATAAATACATTATTATCAATTTGAACTCAACCTGGAAAGGATATCTTTCAACTATTTCATATTCTCCACAAATCATTTTTCAACCATTATAGGTTATATCTGTTATATCATCAAGTTAGAAGTGAAATGTTTAAGTATCTAACATTGCTCTATCATTCATACAAAAACTAGAACAAGTCATTATTACCGAGCTTAGGATTTATGACCATAAAGACCTATTGGAACTAAAACTTATTACTGACATCTTGTTTTAATTGTGCTTTGAAATCACAGGTAAGTTCTTGTGTATCATACAATTACCTCAAGCAGTTTCCTTAAGTACTTCTACAAGTTCCCTAGAAAATCTATTGTGCAATCCCCATAATTTAGTCTATTGTGATTAATTTTAATTCTTAGCTTGTTGCCTTGTAGAGATAAATTAGTAATCAGAAATCTACGCAGCATTTTAGTTCAACACAACAAGAAGCACATCAAAATAGTTATTTCTAAATATTCTATTCCATATTTTCACCTAGACATGGTGCCCAAAAATTCAATCTTTAGAGTTTGTATGCAAATTTTAATAGCAATTGCTTAGTTAAAACCTAAAAGTGGTTCTTGGTTTAGTGTACAATCCTAATAATCCGCCTTATATTTTGAACTAGAAATGAGATTTACACATTCAATGAAATGCCAAAAGAATGTAGGAGTGACCTCTGTTGGCTTGCTATGCATTTGATGCTAATGACATCACTATTTCCATTTGCAAATAGTGAAATTAGAAATATAGTGGCTCTATGGATTTGTGCAATGCAACCACTCTGCTTCAAAATTCAACAAAAGATGCCACGCTAACATAGATATGAAACTTAATTGTATGCAAGGAAATTTTAATATGATATAACTTCTTCTTTTTTGTAAGTAATGTAAAACTTTCATTAATAAAAAAGCCAACCTAATTACACTGGAATTGTACTATAGGGGAAATATGATATAGCTTTAAGTAATATAACCATGTGAATTGGAAACAGCATACAAGCAATAATTCAGATTCCTAAGTACATCTAAGGCTGAGTAAACAAGTTTCTAACCATGGAGGTCAGCTCATCTAAGGTTGGATAAACTTCATTCTCTAGATCTCTTGTGCGTGCATCAAGAAAACTACAAATGGTTTCTAGTGCAACTTCTAAGGCTCGGAATTCAAATGGAAATTCTACATTGCATACAAAACAAATTGCTATGATATCTAAAATTTTGTTTTTTTAAACTTCACAACTAGAAAGGAAACAGCAACCACACCAAACATCCAACCAAAATTTTATTCTAGTACCATCAACTACCTCAAATTTAATAAAGCAAGAAAACTTTGTCCACCCTCTCTGAATATACTTCCATAAGCTAATCCATATAGCCCATTAATAGACTTGGTACACCACTCACCCCCCATTGAACAATACATTTGGTACAGAGACTTGGTATACCAACAGAAAACTACAAGAATAAATAAAAAGACATTTAAATGTCTTTTGCTAAGCATTTTACTCTAATGGCAGCATTGTTGTTTGATATTAACTAATGAGCATTGACCGAAATTGTATGTTTACTAGATGGAAGGGGCTGAAGAGCACGATAGAGCATGCCACACATGTGCTAGCTGCGTATTGTGCGTCACTGTCGAGTATATGGGCACACCAGGTATTCTACCCCTTCATGTCATGAGGATATAATTCTCCTTAGTTTTGTTTTTCACTTGGTAGGGTTGTCAACTACTGCATGTGTATAGTTAATAATGTAACTTTGGTCGATTAAACCATATATATACAGGGAATTAGTTATGAACATTTCACAAATGTGGGCAGTCAATATAAAGTACCTTGATTAATAATTTTACATTGATGTTTGTGGTTTTGATTCCACACATATTTAGCTATAAACCCTTAAAATTTCTCCCTCGATTTCAGCTAGTGCAACCAGTAGTATCCGGGTGCATCTTACCATGTCAAATCCAATAAGAGGGGGAAATAGGTCAAGAATGTCTTAGGATTTTTAGTGAAGTGGTTCTTGTACATATTTGCTCAGATTGAGGATTGACACAAATAAGTACGTATTTGATTTGTTTTTTTGTTGACCATTTATTCAAGTTGTTTGGGAGCCGTATAGGGATGTCATAGACTCGCTGCCCCTATATTGCACTGCCGGCCGACATATATGGAGGGCCATTATGCCGTTGATATATTTTTGGATAGTAGAGGAGTATCATCCCGAACGTGTCTTTTGTCAGTTTGGGATGAAACAAGCACCACCAGATCTTGTGGATACGTCGGTTAATCTCCACAGAATATCCCTCCAAGGTAAATTAGAGAGGAATTGGGAGCAAGCACATGCTATCTACATTGAACGATGGGCTTATAAAGGGGAACTTCTTGCTGATGCACCGAAATTGGATGGGGACATGTTGTACCTTGCTGCTTACATGGAGTTGTACCGAAGGACGACCAGACGGTACATTATGTAAGAGTCGGTGTATTGGGAAATCCTGGTAAGGCAACAATTCGATGCTTCTTTTATGGATTGACAATATATGTGTGTTGCTGCATGCATTCTGAAAATTAAGTTTTATGGAGCCATTGAATCAATATTTTGACATTCATTCTAGAGAACATTTCATTTTTTCATTTCTTGGCAAGTAAGATTGGAGAAGGCTAACATAGCTCAGTACTATTTAGCCAAGTCATGTTCGCAGTTCAGCATATGCTACTCAACAGCTCGGCACTGTTGAACCCTGACCATAAGTACCCGTCCACACTCACGTGAATACACAGATATGCAACCCTTCAACGCTGCAGAGCATCCCTGAAAAGTGTATGCATCAATTTTGGGGTAAGCTGCCCACCATTTCTACATTGATGTTCGCAGTGCTGCATGTGCTGCTCAATAGCTCGGCACTGTTGAACCCTATCCAATCATATCATCCACACTCACATCAATACACAGATATGCAACCTTTTGCAATGTACTATTTTCAAGGATGCAGAGGATCCCTCAAAAATTTAAGAAAAATTTTGGGGGTGAGCTGTCCACCATTGCTACATTGATATTCGCAGCTCTGCATATGCTACTCAACAACTCGTCATTGAAGAATACACTGTCAAGTCATATCCTCTTTATTCACATGAATACTTACCCTTACATATAGTCACATCCACGTGAATACTTGCCCTTACAAAATTCCTATATAAATATAGTCACATTTACATCTACCCTTGCAAAACATCTACATATACCGATCTGAAGTCACATTTTCCAATGTCAATGAGCAATTGGATGCTATCTCATTTTTCAGATAACTATAGGAGGGAGAGAGATTCCGATGAGAGGGAAATACTATGCCGGACTACGGCGGGAGTGGGAGTTCCGCATGAATGAGTCCAATGCTCTGCATGATAATCTCGTGTGACTCAGAGTGCCTCTTGTCGACCGTAACTCGCTCACATTGCCACGGTGAAACATGCACCAATATGAGCGTGCAGTGGCTAAAATAAAAAAAGAGAACAATCTTATGCTACTCCGTAAGTGCAGGTATCACATGCTACAACTTGCGGAAGAGCTGGCCGCCGCAACCAACAAGCAACTCACTCCGGCGGAACATAACAATGTCCTTACCTACGAGGACTATTTGTCAGAATGAATGCCTATGTACGGCATCTCCTACTTGGGTTCTATGTGGTGTGTGTATTATGTCTAGGATTAAGTTAATAATGTTAGTATCGTTAGTGTTTGATGTGCAGTGCATGCGTATTGTTGGCATCATGTAAGAATATTTAAATTTTCTGTGTTATGCATGTAATAAATTGGTTTGATATGCTGTAGGTGCATATTGAAAAAATCCTGTGTGGGAATATTTAACTTTTATGTGTTATGTGGGAGTATTCAAGATTACGAATAACGTGATCTCGCTCACACTGCCACGGCCAAACATGCACCAATATCAGCGTGCAGTGGCTAAAATAAAAAGAGAGAACAATCTTATGCTACTTCGTAGGTGTAGGTATCACATGTTACAACTTGCGGAAGAGCAGGCCGTCGCAACCAACATGCAACTCACTCCGGCGGAACGTAACAATGTTCTCAACTACGAGGACTACATGTTAGAATGAATGCCTATGTACGACATCGCCTACCTAGGTTTTATGTGGTGTGTGTATTATGTCTAGGATTAAGTTAATAATGTTAGTACCGTTAGTATTCGATGTGCAGTGCATGCATATTGTTGGCATCATGCAAGAATATTTAAGTTTTCTATGTTATGCGTGTAATAAATTGGTTCGATATGCCGTAGGTGCATATTGAAAAACATCATGTGTGGGAATATTTAACAAATATGCATTATGTGGGAATATTCAAGATTACGAATAACGTGCATGCTTCTCACAATCAATAATAAGGTTTACATAGTACGAATGCAACAACAGTGACACACATACATCTAAAACATAGTTAAGGAAAATAGTTCTTCAACAAAATCCAATTACATCACCACACGATTACTCTTCATCTGACATCTCCACGTTTGACTTATAAATGTCTGCTGCAAGAAGTGATTGCATGTATCGTGCTTGCTTGCACAACTTACACTCCACTAACTCTCGAATCTCGACTTGGGTTTGATATCGATTAAGACGTATCTTCATTCAATTATTTTCTTCTTTTATGCGGTTCAGTGCTCTACGAAGTTCGTCGATCGTGTCTCTTGGCATATGCGATGCGAGTCACCAAGGCACTAGCAACTTATAACCGACCAACTCATCATTAAACATTTCCTGTTCACGGAGTAACCAAGCCCACTCCTGCTTCATGGTATTATGAACCCTTGCACTATTTCACAAATTCGGATCGATTGGATAGCTGAACTCATCTTCCAATACCTAGCAACGACCCATCGCAGTGAACACATCGTGAGGCCTATAGATGTAAGGGTTGCCAGAACCAGACATTAACGCTAATTACAATAACATCAAATGATCGAGTTAACAGTGTGCATCAACTGTTGGTAAATAATGTATAACTGCATAAGATGGTACATGACAAAAACATTCATAAATTTGTGTACTATTACATACTAAATATGAAATGCTAAGACTCACATCTGACCATAAACATTAGACGTTGTTGTTAATGTCTACACGTTGTGTGCAATATAGAATGTTGTTGTTAATGTCTGACAAATGATGATTATATATGTTCAACTTTTGCAAATCTAAAGATTAATTGTTCATTAGTTTTAGCAAATCTAAAGATTTTTATTTTTTATCAATAAAATTTAGGCGAAAACCACATTTTCGTCCCTACATTTTCACGCGATTCTACTTTGGTCCCTAACTTTTATTTCCACCGCTTTTAGTCCCTATCCTGAAAAACGCGTCTCGTTTTTGTTCCTGCCGTTACATCAGAGACGGAAATTGCACACGTGGTAAACGAAGTGCATTATTGGCACACTAAAAGCTGACGTGGCCATTAAAATAATAATAATAAATGTTATTTGGCATTAAAAAATGCCACGTCAGCATGTAAATTTAAAAAATTAATTTATTAATTTTAACTAAATAAAAAAATCAAAACAGAAATAAAAATCAAAATTCACATGAATTAAGATCTAAAAGTATCTTGAACAAGAACACCAACCCAGACTTAAGATCTCAAAATTGAAAACCAAAAACCACAGATTGCACAAAAACCATCACCACTGCCACAAAATCTCTGCCAAACATCCACCAAAACTTCTACCAAACTCCACAGATTGCACAATTTCTCCAACCCACTCAAATTCTTCACACGAATTCAACCCTCATCAAAATCAAATTCCAGAAATCCATTAAACCCCATAAATTCATTACAAAAAAAGAAAAAAAAGAAAAAAAGAAAAAAAAAGGAACCCATAGACCAAAATCAAACCCCAAAAATCCATCAAAGTGATCAAACCCTCATTAAAATCAAATCTTAAAAACCCAGTAAGCCCCATTCAATGAGAAACCCATAAACCCATATTTCATTCTCTTCTCTCTGAATTCTAGGGCTTGATAAATGGAGGTTTGTGTGATCATAATTTTCTAAAATTTAGGGAACGTAAATCAAAAACTAAAATCAAGTTTCAGAACAAACAAACAAAATGAATTTCAGCCTAAAAAAAAAAAAAAAAAAAAACTGTAAACCTAAAATGCAAATTGAACAATTAGCATACCTCGCTGTCAAAAGCGTCAGTGACGTCGTTTCGTTCTCGCTCTGAAAACGAAAACACCAAAAAAAAAAAAAAATGAAGAAGTTGGAAAATGATTTCACGAACAGAAATTGAAGAAGGTGATGAATTTGAAGAGAGAAAGGAGATTTATCAAATCGAGGGCTCTTCGTGTCCAAACAAGCTTGAAAATAGCATGAATCAGATCCTGAAATGTACACAGAAATTATATAAAAAAAAACAAAGGGAAAATAGTGGAAATGAAATGATAGGGGAATTGAAATTTGCTAGGGATTTGGAGAGTACAAGATCGAAGGTGTTGTTTTCGTCTTCCATTGAGTGAGAGAGAGAGAGATTGAGAGGGAGGGAAATTGTGTATTTCTGTGTTTGTTTGGGTTTGTGTTTGGATTTGGGTTTTTTGAAGATGGATTGTTGGGTTTGTGTTTGTATCTGTACTGATGTTTGGGTTTGTGTTTGTTGTTTTTGTGTTTGGTTGACAAGAAAAATCAGTTGCTGGATTTGTGTTTGTTGCTTTTGTGTTTGGTTTGGTTGATCAGTTGTTAGGTTTGTTTTTGTGTCTCTGGGTTTGTGATTTTTGGATTTTAATTTTGTGTTCTTAAATCTGGGTTTGTGTTCTTTTTTTTCTTGTTCAGGACACACTTAGATCTTAATTAATGTAATTTTTAGTTTTTATTTTAGTTTTTATTTTTTTTTATTTAGTTAAAATTAATAAATTAATTTTTTAAATTTAGCTGTTGACGTGGCATTTTTTAATGCCAAATAACATTTATTATTATTATTATTTTAATGGCCACGTCAGCTTTTAGTGTGCCAACTGTGCATTCCATTTGTCACGTGTGCATTTTTTGTCTCTGATGTAACGGCAGGGACAAAAATGAGATGCGTTTTTCAGGATAAGGACTAAAAGCGGTGGAAATAAATGTTAGGGACCAAAGTGGGAATCGCGTGAAAATGTAGGGATGAAAATGTGGTTTTCGCCTAAAATTTACACCACCAAAGACCCAATATAAATCAATGTACACCCATAACACTCATTCAAGAAAATACCAAAGCACAAGTAATACAAATTATCAAACGAAAATTTTTCTCTAACAAAAACATATATTATGGATGATAAACTTTTGTAATGTCTAAAACTACTCTCCCCCTACACCATAAAATTGTCAATGTACTTCAAAGAAGAAAATAAGTTTCTCACCTGAGATGATAGAGAGATAACACCAACTTCCGGGAGGAAATTCTAAAAATGAGGAGATTTTGTTTTGTGTAATAGAAGTATAACTCGATTATTCCAGAGTCGAGCATTGGTTAAAAAACTCGATTTTTCCTTCATCGGGTTAAGCACACGACAAGAACACTTCACGTGCAAACAAGAAATTTGAATTCCCTCAATAACTCGGTTTCCTCATTGTCGAGTTCTGAGGGAATATTTTATTGCGGAAAAGCCACGGTGGCGATCTAGCGTGGCAACAACCTACCCAAAACTCGGCCTTATAATAGTCGAGTTCCTTAAGTAACTCGATTTTATGGAGATCGAGTATCGAAACAAGGACATGCCCCTATATAGTTTTGAAACAGGGACATATTGCCAAATATTTTGCTCAATAGGGGCAAAAGCCTAGAATCTCCTCATTATCAATAGTGATTTTTCTAACTCTTCGCACCTTACCCCCTTTGCCATAGAATCCAAGGACATTACTGTTTTCTTTGGTTGCTATATATCCCTTTCTACAGGGGCCGAGGATTCATCCTCAAATTGATGTCTAATTGCGGGAACTAAACACTGTTTGGCCATAGCCTGACTTCCAATCAGCTCCTCGACTTGGTCCTTTAAGGGATACTTCACCTTTAAGTGCAAGGTGGAAGAAACAACCCCCATCGCATGAAGCCAAGGTCTTGCCACAATAGCAATATAGGGGGAATATGCATCCACCACGATAAAATCTACCTCCACGACCTCGGACCCTGCTTGAACAGGCAGTCTGATTTGGCCCCTTGGGATAACTGTCTTCCCATCAAACCCCACCAAAGGGGAATCATAGCTGACCAAATCATCGGGCTTCAACTTAAGCCCCTTGTACAAGTTAGGGTACATGATCTCTGTACCACTGCCCTGATCCACCAAAACTCTCTTCACATCATACCTCCCTATCCGAAGGGTAACCACCATGGCATCGTCATGTGGCTGAAAAATTCCCACTTTATCCTCGTCAAAGAAGCTTAGAGCTGGTCGAACTTCCATTCTTCCCCTTTTAGAATCAGGGATCAAATCCACAATGTGTGGCCTTGCTATGGACATAACCTTTGATGGATATGACCCAGTCTGACTTGGGGCAATTCTTCCCCTTTCCTTGTTGTTGATCCTCCTCAACCGTTTATACTCATCAATTCCATCCATTAGCTAATGTACACTTTGGGCAGGCTTCCTAGTCAAGGACTTCCTCAAATCATGCTTAGCAAGCAGGCCGACCTTAAACGTCCTTATTGCTACATCATCAAAATTTCCATTTATCTCATTAAACATCTCTCAGTACCTATCTGAGTATGTCTTCAGGGTCTCCCCCTTTCGCATAGCCATAGACAGCAAAGAGTCCAAAGGACGAGGAACCCTACTACAAGTGACAAATCGGGCCCCAAAGGCCCTGGTAAGCTCTTGAAAAGAGCTAATTGATCCTTCTTCTAGTCCATCAAACCATCTCATCGCCACTGGTCCCAAACTAGATGGGAATACCTTGCACATTAAGGACTTATTTTTCGAGTGGACAACCATTCTTTGGTTAAAATGACTAACATGCTCCACTGGATCCGTCCTACCATTATACATGGTAAATGTTGGCTGGGTGAACCACTGAGGAAGTTTTCCCTTCTCAATCCTCCAGGTAAACGGTGATTTTGAAATTTGGCACAAGGCCCTGCTTATAGCATCATTCCCCAAGCCCCCATAGGCCAGGCTTCTACTCATTTGCCTATGATGGTGATCTTCATTATAAGAGAAAGACTCACTTGGGGGAGTCCTTGACCTGGGTCTATAACTGTCATCATCATCAAACTGAGACTCCGAGCTTGAAGGAGTCCCTCTCCTTTGCTTACGGCGTAGCTTCCTCTATAAATGATTTATCTCCAGCTGCATGTTTTTGGTGTCTTCTCCATGAGACGCATGGCTCCCACTTCTGGAATGACTCCTACTGGTATGAGTAGTGTGCACACTAACTTCACGGCCTCTCTTTTGTTCAAGGTTAAGAAAATGATCTTAACGTTGGGATCCTACAGATTCTTCATGGTTTGGCCCCGAACCCACCATGATTGAGCAAGCTCAAGAATGTTCAATCTCCACAAACGGTGCCAATTATAAGGACACGTTTTGCTCCACAGCCCAAATGAATGGACAATGGCTTAATGAGGCCAAAACAATGAATTTGTTAGAGAGTGGGCTTGAGATTGAACATTCAATGAGTTAGGAATATACTGATCACAATAGGCTAGTTATTATTGGAATGAACAAACAAACAGTTTGAACAAGAAAAGTTCTCCTCGGTTAAGTCCGAGGAAGGTATGTTCTTATATATTTCTCTTAGACTTATACAAAAATTACATTTCTTGGTTACACAATGATTTTTCCTAGTTTTTCTCATGACCCCCCCTGTAAGGGAGTTCATCCCCTTTATATTTCCATTCTCTCTTTCATCTCAGCCCTCCATGTGTAGATTAGATTACTAGTCTTGATACTTGTCCCATCAGCACCTTCCTAAAGTCTTTGTGGGTAGCTGTAAGGCTGAAAATTACTGTTCAGGTATCACTTCCACATTAATGCGGTCAAGAGGTTAGATGCAAAGCATTCAATGCGGTGATAACAGCTTTCTACCCAGATATTTATCAGTTCTCTATTGACTCATCTCTCTCTAAAGCTTATCCTTCCCAGCACAGTTGCCTATTGCCCAGTTCTTGATGGGTGGTCGGACATTAGGCCTCCATTCTGTTAGCCGAGGAGGGATTGCTTCTCGGACAACATCTACTGCTCATCGTGATCAGACCTCTTCCCTGGCCCAATAATCTATCTGCCTTTGCTAGTACTTATCTATCCTCGGGCTATTTGACGTCCTCAGGCGCAGCCCACGACCCAATATCTATATCTGGGCCCCTTATCCCTACAATAACCACAATTTTAAAAATTATATCGGACTGACTGTTTCAATTGGGTACTGAACCTTTAACTTGCCAAATAAAACTCGTAAAAATCGGTGGTTCCACTTAAATAAAAATAAAAAATCACCATCAAACCATATTACGGTTCTTTGATCGTTCCTTTTATTAAACCATGATTATAACCAATTATTCTAATTATATAGTTTTGTTTGTATTGTAGTTTGAATTTTAAGTGTGACTTGAAACTTAGGTGTTTGAAATATGTTATTTTATTTATTTTATTCAAATGTTTTTACAATTTTAAAAAAAAATTATTGGAATTAATGTGTTGAGATTAAAAGCTTTGTAGTTTGGCGCTGCCTAATTCAAATAGTCAACTACAATTATTCTAATTCTATTTGGGAGTGCTTGAAATAATTTGATTTAACCGAATGTTTATGTTAGTGTTAATAAGCCATTTCGTTGCTTGAGCGGTAAGTTGGATTAAAAACCCCTCAACACATACCCCTACCAATAACACTATTGCTTTGAAGATATCATTTGGAGTGCAATCCACAATTCTTGTCCATAATGCAACATGGATGTTCAGTTGTTAATCTCTTCACTATATATTAAGAGGATTTAGAAAGTTAATTATAACTTCAGAAAATGTCAAAAATATCCCTAATCTAATTAGATAATATTTATTCTTAAAAAATAAAAAATAGGGTTAAAATTGTAATTCAACAAAATTGAAAAAAAAAAAAAAAACTACTAGATAAACTTTTTTTTTTAAAATTTAGCACACTTTCTATTTGAATATATCTCACGCACGTTTAATACATTTTTTTTCCTAAAAACTAACACATACTAAACCTAACAGTTTACTTATTTTCAAATCCTAAATTTTAATTTCTTATAAATTCTTTCCTGTGTAATCTCACTAACTTACTTATTTTCAAATCCTAAATTTTAATTTCTTAAAAATTCATTCATGTGTAATCTCACTAACTATAGATAAATTCAAATTAAAAATTTACATTAAACTCAAAATGAAAAATAAAAAAAGCCCCATCACACTCGCAAAGCACGTGTGATGAGGCTAGTAAGAAATTAATACATTGCACTGCAAAAATTAAACTGCATGCTTATTGTTTTGCATCACAAGCATGCAATGACATGATGAGTCATCTATACTATTATTTAAGAGATTTTCCCTATTTGGATTTCTCATTTTTTAGTTCAAAAATGCCCCTACACCCCTATTTTTAAGTAGAGACAAAACTAAAGGACAATCCGTTAAAAATTTAACTCTAACTCCTACTAAAACATTGCCTAAAAAATAAGACCACTTTCCTATGAATTTTTAAATTGATTTATTTACTAATAAATTAGATTTTCAAAATAAAAATTATATATATAATAAAAAAACACTTTTTTTTTTTTTTTACAAAATAGGACCACTAAAAAAAATAAAAGGATCGTGCGTGTGATGAGGCTAGTATTAAAGTAAAAGATTTACAAAGTCACATGCAAAAATTGACCCCTACAAATTAAATAGCATACCTCTTCGCGTGTGTGATGAGGCTAGTATTAAAGTAAAAGATTTACAAAGTCACATGCAAAAATTGACCCCTACAAATTAAAGAGCATACCTCAGCTATGTTTCATGTTCACACTCCTCCATTCAAGAGAGGAGATGAATTTCACTTTAATAACATCTTTTTTATTAAAAAATATAGGTTTGATTTGAAAAGTACATGAGCCATGAGTTTATAATTCTTAACTAACATATAATTTGGATTTCAATTAACTTAATTAGTAAAATTTATTATCACCTACACTTACAACAAAAATTAATTAGTATTTTTTTTCTTCTAGAAAAATTAATATTTTTTTATAAAATTAATTAGTGTTTTAACCTATAGAGAAATTATCACCAAGGATATCATAAATCATAATCCTTACTTAATATATTATCCTATTTAAAGAATAGAAAAAAAAATTGACATATAAATAATAGTCCTCATGTTAGGAAGGGTAAACCCGGAACCCTAACCGCCCTCTCGGAGTCTTGACACCAACACAGAGAGCGAGGGTTTCTCAAAAAAAAAAAAAAAAAAAAAAAAAAAGAACACAGAGAGCGAGAGGGCACGCAAGGAGAAGAGAAGGAAGAAACGATGTCGTACGACGACGTAGAGATCGAGGACATGGAGTGGAACTCCGAGCTACAGGCTTACACGTATCCATGCCCTTGCGGTGACCTGTTTCAGATCACAAAGGACGAGCTCAAACTCGGCGAAGAGATCGCCCGGTGCCCTAGCTGCTCTCTCTACATCACCGTCATCTACAACCTCGATGACTTTCTCGCCGACTCCAAAACCAACAATAACAACAACAACACCCCTAACCAACCCATCGCCGTTGCTTAATAAGTAAGCGATTCTCTCACTTTTATCAATTTTTTTGATTCTTTGTGGAAGCTTTTGATTTCCTGTGCAATTTAATTTGTGGGAAATTTGTGAAATCGTTAAAACGTAAAATGAGGAAAATCAGTGTTGCTTGCCTTTGCAATTTGTAGTTTTTTAATTATTTGAATCAATCAAAACTTGCGTGCTCTGTGTTTGTAAAAAGGCCTGAAAGTGAGTGTGTGTATTTGGGTTGATAAGTTACACACGCACCCAGGCTCCCATCATTTATCATTATGGGTGGAGAAAGGTGCCAGTTTATCTATAGTTCATTGGCCGGTGCAGTGCGGTGCGTTCCTGAGAATTTGCATTACATTTATTAATACCAAAGAGGATTTTTGTGTATTAACTTGTGCCTAATCACTGCTATTACAAGTTTTGTTTGCTTGAGATTCCTGATGGTTGTAATGTTGCTCAAAGTGGTAGAATGGAAGATATTTACTTCGATCATTGAAGACACATTTGCTCATGACTTCAATGCTTGTGTGTTGCAGATTGTCTGAGCTGTGGGGGTGAAAAGTGGTACAGAGGAATGAGGATATTCTTTCACAACTAAGTTTTGTCCGGGCTTGACAAGTCATAGGTGTACAATTGATGAGTGAGGATTTTTGCTATTCTACCTAAGAGTTTGTTGACTGAAATTATAGCATATTTATAGAAATTGTTGTTAGTGTCATCCACGAAAAGTTCTCTAGAATTATGATATATTTTCCTAGACCCTACTGACACTTTTATACACGTAACATAATTTGTGTGATGATCTCTCAGTTGGTGTATGACAATGTGAAATCCTTGAATGGTTGTATGTCATAATCTAGATCTAAGACCAGTGACATTAAAAAAAATAAAAATAAAAACCCAAGTAAACCATACAAAATCAAATAAATGTTGTGTCTCTCACATTTTGCTAAAAATTGTTTAAAATGAGAGATAGTGGTACTATCCCTTCTATGAGAATTTATCATCCCAAATTCTTTAAGTTACAGCAACTTGTTAAATGTTATGTTGAGAATGAATTTAATGTATGCGGGGGGTTTCATATCGATAGACAATTCACTGATAGCTTAATGGATTTAATGTCCATCTTGTTTATTTTAGGAAATGTGGTGAAAAGTGAAAACCACAAGTCCAGCCACATATTGTTTAGACAGTGATTAAGTAGATGAGGCCGGAAAAAAGGTGATGGCAGAGTTCTTCTTGCGTTGCTGTCGTTCAATTAGTTGTTACAGCGACATCAATAGTAATACTATTGATTTTGTGTTAAACTTCCAAAAAAAACTAATGGAAAGATATAATTCATACAACCTTAATTCAACATGATATGTAGAATACAGTTTTAATTACACATAGTAAACACATTACACATGATATGATATAGATTAATACTAATACTACCCAACCCAAAATATTTATAAAAAAAAATGAAAAAGAAGAAACAAATTAAACACCAAAACACAAAAAAAAAAGGCTAAAAAAAAACTTTAAAGGATTGGGCATATTTATTTCCTTGCAAGGTGTGAGTTCTCAGTTTCTAGGTTCCCTTCTCATGTTCCTTTGTCTCCATTGCTTCATTCCAAAGGTCTTCATGAACCAATCCTGTTTTCTTGTTACCACAATATTGCCAATTATCACTCCAATGATTAGTCCAAATCCATACCCAACAAGAACTATTTTCCAACCAAAATCAAAGAGAAACCCAATTGAGTCTTGACTTTGTTCAGAAATTGAAGGTGAAGGTGGTGAAGAATCAAAATTCCAACATTTCTTTGATAATGGATTCCCACACAAGCCTAAATTTCCTTGAAACGAACTATTTTCAAATGTGTCAAATTGTTTCCCATGTGGTATAGAGCCAGTGAGATTGTTATGAGAAACATTGAACCATTCAAGGAAAGTAAGTTGTGTTAATTGTTGTGGAATCTCCCCTGAAAGCTTATTTTGAGAAAGGTCTAATGATTCTAACTTTGAAAGATTCCCTAGAGATGGTGGAATGTGTCCAGTGAGAATATTATTGGAAATATTAAGCATATGAAGCCCTCTTAGATCTCCAACAGATTCTGGAATCTCTCCAACAAACTTATTGCTTGACATATCAATGGCTCTAAAGGATTGTTGGACCTTGTGGTATACCATATCTATGCCTTTGTTTGTTATTTTCATTGAATAAGTGTACTGGTAAAATGCATTGAAACTCCCCTCACGGGAAGATTTTTCTTCTTGAATATATGTCAGGTGGTCTTCATTGTCCAATTTCAAGGCATTCCAATTCCTGAAAGAATTTAAGGGTAATTTTCCTGTAAAACTATTGTAAGAGAGATCAAGTACTCCCAAGTTAGGAAACTCATGATTGGATTCAGGATTTTTTAATATTTTACCATAGAATTTGTTTGATTGCAAGAGGAGAAGCTTTAAATTTGGAAGATTTCCCAACCAAGAGGGAAAAATGTCATTGAATTGGTTGTTACTAACATCAATGGCCTCTAGCATTGTACAATTGGCTAATGATCTTGGTAACAATCCGTGGAATTTGTTTCCTCTCAAACTAATCATTCTCAATTTGCTTCCTTGGAGCATATTGTGCAGGCATTGAGGAAGTGAGCCACTAAAATAGTTATCAGAAACATCAATGAAATCAAGAGAAGTCATGTTGCAAATCCACCTAATACCGCTGAGGTGATTATCAGAAATATCAAGAGCCTTAAGATTCTTTAGATTGAAAATTAAGATTGGAAACTGACCATGAAATTTATTGCCTGCAAGATCCAAGTTATTTAATCGTGTTAGCTTCCCAAGCCCGCAAGGAATTGGACCAGTTAATCGATTATAGCTCATGCTAAGGCTAGTCAATTGTGTTAGGTTTGCAAGCTCAAAAGGAATTGGACCAGTTAAAAGATTGTTTGACAAGGCAAGGATAGTTATTTGTGTTAGTTTTGCAAGCTCAGAAGGGATTGGACCAGTCAATTTATTGTTGCCCAGGCCAAGGATGGTTAGTCGTGTTAGGTTTGTAAGATCAAAAGGGATTGGACCAGTTAATCCATTAAAACCCAAGTAAAGGAAACTTAGTTGTGTCTTTGCAAGCCCAAAAGGGATTGAACTGGTTAATTGATTATTTCCTAAGCTAAGAGTAGTCAATTGTGTCATGTTTGCAAGCTCAAAAGGGATTGGACCAGTCAATTGATTAGCGTAGCAGTCTAGAAACATAAGTTGGATAAGATTTCCAATTGAAGATGGAATGTTACCAACCAAAGTGTTTTGTGAAAGCTTAAGGTAACTGAGATTTGTGAGGTTACCGATTGAAAAAGGAATGGACCCTGAGATGTTGCAATTCCACATATCCAAAGCAATCAGGGAGCCGAGATTTCCCATTGAAGCTGGTAGCTCACCAGAGAAACTAGTACCTGCAAGGGTCATATCCTCAAGGGGAGAGCTCCAATTTTGAAAGTCAGGCCAAGAACCAGTGAGAACTTCGTTATACTTCATGTCAAGAACCAGTAAATTTGGTAGCTTAAAGATGCCTTTAGGAAATTCCCCATGCATTCCACAGTCATGAAGATAAAGGGACCTTAAAGTGGACAAGTTTGCAAAGATATTAGGCACCGTGGAGAATATGTTCACCCCACTCAGATCAAGATATTCTATGCGGGTTAAATTTCTAACTAGGCTTGTTAAGCCTAACTCTTTGAATTGCAGGAGGTATTTGCCTAAAGGCAAATCATAATCATAATTGCAACACAGATCTAGGGATGACAATTGGGACAGCTTTGAAATTTCAAATGGGATTTGACCAGAAAACATAGAAGAAGAGAGATTGATATATGTCAGTTTTAAAAGGTTGCCTACCTCGTATGGGATTTGAGAGTAGTTAAAGTTGTTGTAAGCGAGGTTAAGGCTTTGAAGGTGAACAAGATGGAAGAGAGTACTGTTGGAGTTGATTGAACCATAGAGACAACTGTTTGCGAGGTCAAGGCCAATCACATGACCTGTGTCCCTCATCACAGTCAACACCATCCCAAGAGCAGCAATTACTTTTTTCTCCTTCTAGTTTCCAAGATTCAACCCTATGATTTGCAATAGGACCATAGAAAGAGACAGACTTGTTTATGATAAAGCTTTCCTTGAATTGCAACAAGGCTGACCTCTCATTTTCATGGCAGAGTTGCCTGGAAGGAGACGAATGCATAAGATGAAACAAAGAGATTATGTAAAGGAAGCGCATCAACATGTTGCAACAAAAAGAAACCTCCATGATGATGTTCTAATTAGATGCGTGATGGAAAGCAAATTGCAATGAAAGTATTTATAGATAGAACTCAATGAACACATGCCGTCAGTTGGTACTTAACAATTTCGTGTTTCTGCAATTACCTACTGAGTCAAGCGGTTGAATAATGTTGATGCCTGTAGTGACAAAAACATTCATATTATTCAATAACTCAAACGCATAAGCGTGAAAAACTTGCAGATGAACTTATGACTAGCATAAATAATGTCTTTATCCTCGATGACGATGAGCACAACAACGACACTTGAGTGCCTCATGACCCCGTTAAAATCTAAGTGAAGCTTTAACAAAAGCTCAACCAACATTTTCTTGTAATTTTTAAATTAATTTAGGAAGGAAAAAGTTTAGCTATAAAATTAGTTGTAATCTTATACTACAAACTTACTTAATATATTTTTATTGGAGGTGAATTTTGACAAATTCACCATTGGATTACATCTTCTTCTTATATCCTCTATGTTTGCAAAATTTCAAGAAAATTAAAGATCAATAATGTTGATGCCTGTAGTAACAAAAACATTTATATTATTTAATGACTCAAAAGCATAAGCGTGAAAAACTTGCAGACAGACTTATGACTAGCATAAATAATGTCTTTATCCTCGATGACAATGAGCACAACGACACTTGAGTGCCTCATGACCCCGTTAAAATCTAAATGGAGCCTTAACAAAAGCTCAACTAGCATTTTCTTGTAATTTTTAAATTAATTTAGGAAGGACAAAGTTTGACTACAAAATTAGTTGTAGCCTTATGCTATAAATTTATTTAATATCTTTTTATTAGAGGTGGATTTTGACAAATCCACGATTAGATTACATCTTCTTCTTATATCCTCCGTGCTTGCAAAATTTCAAGATAATTAAAAATCAATAATGTTGATGCCTGTAGTGACAAAAACATTTATATTATTCAATGACTCAAAAGCATAAGCGTGAAAAACTTGCAGACAGACTTATGACTAGCATAAATAATGTCTTTATCCTCGATGACAATGAGCACAACGACACTTGAGTGCCTCATGACCCCGTTAAAATCTAAATGGAGCCTTAACAAAAGCTCAACCAGCATTTTCTTGTAATTTTTAAATTAATTTAGGAAGGACAAAGTTTAACTACAAAATTAGTTGTAACCTTATGCCATAAATTTATTTAATATCTTTTTATTAGAGGTGGATTTTGACAAATCCACTATTAGATTACATCTTCTTCTTATATCCTCCATGCTTGCAAAATTTCAAGAAAATTAAAAATCAATAATGTTGATGCCTGTAGTGACAAAAACATTTATATTATTCAATGACTCAAAAGCATAACCGTGAAAAACTTGCAAACGGACTTATGACTAGCATAAATAATGTCTTTATCCTCGATGATGATGAGCACAACAACGACACTTGAGTGCCTCATGACCCCGTTAAAATCTAGGTGGAGCCTTAACAAAAGCTCAACCAACATTTTCTTGTAATTTTTAAATTAATTTAGGAATGACAAAATTTAGTTACAAAATTAGTTGTAGCCTTGTACTACAAACTTACTTAATATTTTTTTATTGGAGGTGAATTTTAACAAATCTACTATTAGATTACATTTTCTTCTTATATCCTCCATACTTGCAAAATTTCAAGAAAATTAAAGATGAATAATGTTGATGCCTGTATTGACAAAAACATTTATATTATTCAATGACTCAAAAGCATAAGCGTGAAAAACTTGCAGATGGACTTATGACTAGCATAAATAATATCTTTATCCTCGATGACAATGAGCACAACAATGACACTTGAGTGCTTCATGACCCCGTTAAAATCTAAGTGAAGCTTTAACAAAAGCTCAACTAACATTTTCTTGTAATTTTTAAATTAATTTAGGAAGGACAAAGTTTAGCTACAAAATTAGTTGTATCCTTAAACTACAAACTTACTTAATATCTTTTTAGTGGAGGTGAATTTTGACAAATCCACCATTGAATTAAATTTTCTTCTTATATCCTCTATGCTTGCAAAATTTCAAGAAAATTAAAGATCAATAATATTAATGCCTATAGTGATAAAAACATTTATATTATTCAATGACTCAAAAGCATAAGCGTGAAAAACTTGCAAATAGACTTATGACTAGCATAAATAATGTCTTTATCCTTGATGATGATGAGCACAACAACGACACTTGAGTGCCTCATGACCCCGTTAAAATCTAAATGCAGCTTTAACAAAAGCTCAACCAACATTTTCTTATAATTTTTAAATTAATTTAGGAATAGTTTGGAAAGAATTAACTAGAATACTCCTATGAGTTTGGATGGTAGGATTTGGGCATATAGATTTGGATTTGAGAAATTAAAAAATCTAAATACTTAATTGGGATAGTTTACAAAAAGTTAGAGATTCAAATTTGATAAATTATTGAGTTTGAAATAGCTTTCTAAACCCATAGAATTTTATAAATCCATATGACATACTTTAATATTTATAGAGTTGAAATAAATATATTTCAAATCCATCACTTTTAAATTATAATCCAAGTTCAAATTCAAATTCAAGTATCCAAATGCAACCCTAATTTATTGTGAAAATTAAGCAGGAGTATTAGATCTATGTAAACTGGCCTCAAGCAAATGTAATAGTTACCGATTCACTGAACATGGGATAGTTTCAAAATTTCGGTTAGTTTTATATATAAAAAAGGGGGCAAAATTTAGGTATAATCTTTCGATGCTATTCCTTAAATTCCTCTCTTAAAATTCAGTCATGTGACAATACTTAACTAAAAATACATTTCCATTTTATAAGAAAAAATCCATATAGTTGAATATTAAGAAGAGAATCTAAGGAACTGTATCTAAGTATTATACCTAAGTTTTGTTCAAAAAATAATTATTAACAATGTTGGCTATCTATCTCAAAAAAAAAAAAAAAAAAAAAAAACCAACAACAACAACAACGTTGGCTATGTATGCAGTTAGATGTGTTTAAAGGATTTTTTCAGTTTGATTATTATATCCCTCACCTTTTTAACCACTTAGCCAACCCATTGGTATTAGAATAAAATTGCTCTAAAGCTATAATTAAAAAACTTAAATCATAACTATAATCAAGAAAGACCAAGCTACAAGCTACAGTAGGCCAAAAACAAAAAATCAAACAAACAAAATAAAATGGGATTTTTTAAAAAATTAAAAATTAAAAATTAAAAAAAAATAAAAGGAAATTTTAATAATAATAAACTAATACCATATAGCTAGAGCTAGAACTATTTGATATTAAATCTGAGATGCCAGCAGTACATTAAATGAGTAATTTGAAGTGTCCCTATATTTTAAATGAGTTTCAATTTGTGTTAAGTGTCAATATAACAATTTCAAGTCCATCTAAAACTACTTCTATTTAGATCTTATATGAAATTACTTCTGTAAGGGCGGTTTTTGGGGCCCAGGCCCAGCAAGCCAGCGATCTTGGCCCAAAAGACCCTCGACAATGAATTTGTAGAGAGTGGGACTCAGAGCTAGGTCTTGACAGAGTGGACGTGATTAATGGTGAACCATGCAACAAATAGGACGCGAGATTGTCTTGTTCAGTTTTCTCAGATGACTATCCTTGAGCCTCCCCCCTCCTTTGTGGAGACTTTCAGCTCTTATATATCCTCCTTTAATTGATAATGACCTTACACTTGTTCGCCATCTAGGCCTCTACTCGAGTGCCTGTCCTAAAGGACATCCCCCTCCTTTTTCTGTGAGTTGCAATGGCCAAGATAATACTATTTTCTGTCCAATCCTCATTAATGCGGCTGGAAAAGTAGTTTCCCTGCATTTAATGCGGCAGTAGTGGTTGTTCCCTGTCCGTTTAGCACTTCCTTCTTTTAGGAGGGTTCCTCACCATGGACAGGATACGTATTTGACGTCCATTAAGTGCGTCCGAGGAGGCACTACTCCTCGGACTATCCTTAAATAGAACCGGCCCGGCCCAGCTGGATTGGGCTAAATGTCTGCCGACCCCGTTTTCGCTTCCCACCATGGCTGGGCTTCATCCTGGTCCTAAGGCCCACTGTTGGCTGACAAAGCGTGCCCCCCACAATAGCCCCTCAAAATTCCGGCTCTTTCTTCTTGATCCGAGGAGGAAAGACGGGATTTTGATAATTGCTGGACAGCCCATCGTGGTTCTCTACTTTATCCGGGCGAGCGTGTGTCATCACGTGCCTCATTAATGCTGAAGGCATTTAATGCCCCACGGGGGAGTTAACTGCAGCTTTTGGAGCATTACGCCTTTTCAATCCAACGGTTGGAGACCAGATCAACGGCGAACAACGTTTTGTTTGTTCTAGGCGGGAGTGCGTCTGTCCAACTTCCCCTGGGTATATAAGGTCTTGAAGGAGTTTTTTCCCCATTTTCTACGAAAGCGCCAGTGTTCAGAAGACCTTAGTGCATTCTCCTTCAATACGCCCTTATCTTCGCCACCATTTTATTGAAGACTCCGTCAAGTTTCTTACCCGTAAGTGCAAGTTTCTTCTTCGTTACTCTTCTCTAGGCGAACTTCCTTCGTGTAACCTAGGATTAGGGGGAAATGGGTAGGCTTTCAAAAATGGTAGACTCTCCGGCCGGTATGGCGGGCTTCAGGGCGAAGTATCGTATTCCACCGGAGGTAGGTTTAGAGTACTGCCACGAAGAGGAAATTTTCTTCAAAAGGAAGTCAGGGCAGGTCGTGATTCCAATGATAGCCTTCGTGGAGGGAGGAATGACGATTCCCATGGGGAGAATAACTAGGGACTACCTGCGTGGTCATAGATTGACCCCCTATCAGTGCACCGCAAACCTGCTCCGGATCTTGGGGTGCACCGACGTATTAAACGACCAAATGAACCTCGGCCTAACCTGGCGTGACGTGGTTCATCTCTATGAATGCCACAGACTCGGGGACTCATACTACCTAAAGTCCAGGTCTGATGAAGTGAGGTTGATATCCTGCCTCCCCAAGTCCAGCAAAGGCTTGAAGGACGACCATTTGATCGTCTCCGGACCATGGCATGACGGCATTCACTGTCCGACCAGGGCAGGAAAGCCAGGTGGGGTGCCATAACATTAGGTTCCGCGGAGAGGACCCTAGTTTGAGTTTTCCCCCTTTGTTTTGCTTTATTTGTGTTGCGTTTCCTTTGTTATGGCTACATGTCTCCTCGGACTAACATATCTCACTTAACGATCTTCGCAGACAAAGAGCGCACAACCCCTCGGCTGAGCCTGGTCAACGTTCCTGCTCTAAATTACCTCTTGAGATCTGAGATTTTCGTGAGCGAAGACGGGCAGTTGCGGTCGGCTCCGTTGATTTTGGATTTTGTTCCTCTTTCTCGGTCCTTGGTGGAAGCTGGTCAAGCTATTAGGGCTGGAAGTCCGAGATTGGCACGTATAAACGTTTCCATACCCGGGTTTCTCGCTTCGTCAGATTTGCCCCCTGCTCGATTGCCTGATCACCGCCCCATCCCTGCAGAGATTACTCCCGAGGAGGAGGCTGGTTCTTCGCATTCTTCCCTAGAGGAACAGATAGATCGGTTCCAATTTGCCGAGGAAGGGGAGGTGTCGGCTAGAGTTGTAGAACTCTCGGACTCTGACTCAGACTCTGACCGTGCTTCAGCAGCCCCTGCCCTCGGTCTAGTCGTCGCGCAAGTTGATACTAGCCAAGAGGTTGAGGAAGAAGGGATGGACTTGAAGCCCAGGGCTGGCCTCCGAGGCCTTCTATCTAACAGGAACAAGGGGCAGTCCTCTAAGGATGCCCCCAAGGAGCAGCCTCCAGCTAAGCTTCCCCCTCCTCCTCCTCCATCTACCGACCCCCCACTTCAGCCTATGCCCAATTTGAGGCGGAAGAGGCCAGTGGAAGAACTGGAGGAGGGTGAGGTCGGCCCTCAGCAACCGAAGCAGCAAAAGAAAGGAAAGGAGCCCAAGGATAAGCGGGCCAAATCCACTGACAGCCGAGATGAGGCGGCACTGAGGAGGGCACAACGTACTTGGAGCCCACGGCTGGAACTGGACGGTGCTCCCATTCCCTGGGATGCCACAATTTGGGAGTGTCCACGGGGGCAGGCGACCAACCTTGCCGAGGCCCTGCAGCAACCCCTGCTCTTGCCCCGCGACATGGATGGGCTCAGGAAAACGGGGCAACCAGACCTCTTCAAGTCTTTGAAGAGGGATCTCGCTATGGTGAGCAACAAGCCTTGGCCAGATTGGACGCTGTGCTTCACCTTCAGCTAGCATTATTTTCGTTCTAACGACACCTTTATTAACTTTATGCAGATCACCCAGCAAGTTTACATCGCCGAAGAGCGCGCGAAAAGTGCACGGGAAGAGGTTAATGGCGAGGTCCAATCCCGCGTAGCCGCGGAGAAAACTGCTGCTGTCCTGAAGCTGGAAAAGGAAAGCCTAAAAGAAAAACTTAAGGAGGCTGTGAGGGAACGGGACAGCGCCAATGCGGGCCTTGAGAGCACAATGAAGCAGGCCGAGGACATGCGCAAACAACTTCACTTGTCCGAGATAAACCTTGCGACCGAGAAGCAATTGGTCGAGGATCTTAAGGCGCAGCTGGTACAAGTGAAGGAAGGGGCCAGATTGGCCAGGGAGGCCGCCGAGGCTGCGGTGGCGGCCTCTTATGAACGGGGAGTGGCGGATACTGAAACTAGGCTGGCCGAAGAGGTAGCTGTGGTCTGCAGGGACTACGTTACTGAGGCCTGGGGAGTCGCCATGGACCGAGCAGCAGTCCCTGTGGATTCCGACCTTAGGAGGCTCGAGAGTATCTTCTTCCCACTAGATATTCGCGAGATCCCTGGCTCGGATTCCCTAGGGGATCTCGCCTCTGCACAAACCGTCCCTCCCGGCGCCGACATCCCAGGGCAGACGTCAGCCAGGGGCAAATCGCCAGAAGACGCCCTTACTATAAGGGATGTCGTTGCGCAGGCTAAACCAACGGCTGAGGAAGAAAACCCCGTGGCCGCTGTCCCCGAGAAGCGCTTGGCCCAGGACCCAGTTTAAAGCATTAGTGTAGGGATTAACTTGTAATAGGTTTTGCTTTCTGCTTTTTGTTTGCTTTTGGCTTCGCAAGTATGTGTAAAACGAGCCATTTTGGCATTTGATGAATGATATAACTTCGTTTCGTTTTGTTTCGTTGCTTCTGCTTTGCCTTTGTTATGAACGAATTTTGACTATATCAGTAGAATTCCGAGGTTGAGCCATTAGTCGTAACTTAAACAATGCGATTAAGTATGAGCTAATCAAGTAGCAGTTATTTTCACCAAGGCTGAGGTCCGAGGTGAAGAAGGAAGCCTTGGGTCCCCTCCGTGACTTGGATACATGCGGCTAATTTCCCCCAAGTCTGTGGTCCGAGGAGCCAGGCAGGACTTAGGTTCTGTTTAGCGCTTATTAGGAACAGTTTAGCAGTTAATTTCCCCCAAGTCTGTGGTCCGAGGAGCCAGGCAGGACTTAGGTTCTGTTTAGCGCTTATTAGGAATAGTTTAGCAGTTAATTTCCCCCAAGTCTGTGGTCCGAGGAGCCAGGCAGGACCTAGGTTCTGTTTAACGCTTATTAGGAATAGTTTAGCAGTTAATTTCCCCCAAGTCTGTGGTCCGAGGAGCCAGGCAGGACCTAGGTTCTGTTTAACGCTTATTGATAACGTAGCTAGTTTCCCCATAGGCTTGAGTCCGAGGACCATGCAAAACCTTGGTTCTGTCTAGTACTTAAATGAATGTGACTAATTTCCCCCAAGTCTGTGGTCCGAGGAGCCAGGCAGGACTTAGGTTCTGTTTAGCGCTTATTAGGAATAGTTTAGCAGTTAATTTCCCCCAAGTCTGTGGTCCGAGGAGCCAGGCAGGACTTAGGTTCTGTTTAACGCTTATTGTTAACGTAGCTAGTTTCCCCATAGGCTTGAGTCCAAGGACCATGCAAAACCTTGGTTCTGTCTAGTACTTAAATGAATGTGACTAATTTCCCCCAAGTCTGTGGTCCGAGGAGCCAGGCAGGACTTAGGTTCTGTTTAGCGCTTATTAGGAATAGTTTAGCAGTTAATTTCCCCCATGTCTGTGGTCCGAGGAGCCAGGCAGGACTTAGGTTCTGTTTAACGCTTATTGTTAACGTAGCTAGTTTCCCCATAGGCTTGAGTCCAAGGACCATGCAAAACCTTGGTTCTGTCTAGTACTTAAAGGAAAGAAAAAGAAAAAGAAAAAAGAGAATAGGGTACAAGGCAAAAATCACAAGGAAACCAGAACTCAAGTGAAAAAGATACTTTTATTAATAGTGATACCTTTTGAGGTTATTTACATTCCAAGGGCGTGGCACTACATGTTCGTCCAAGTCTTCCAAGAAGTAGGCTCCTATGCCGGCTACGGAAGTGATACGGTACGGTCCTTCCCAGTTCGGTCCGAGCTTTCCCCACGCAGGGTTCTTTGCGGTGCCCAAGACCTTTCTCAATACTAGGTCTCCGGGCGCCAGCGGTCTGGGCTTTATCTTGGTGTCGTAACCTTGCTTGAGCTTCTGCTGGTAGTGTGCTAGATGGACCGAAGCGCTTTCCCTTCTTTCATCGATGAGGTCCAAGCTTTTCTCCAGAAGTTTGTCATTGGCAGTGGGGCAGAAAGCGGCAGTTCGCTGGGTGGGGAAGTTTACTTCCAGTGGGATGACAGCCTCGGCTCCGTAGGTCATAGAAAAAGGGGTTTCCCCGGTAGACCTCCGGGGTGTGGTGCGGTATGTCCATAAGACGTGGGCTAGCTCCTCGGCCCACCTTCCCTTTGCGTCATCCAATCTCTTTTTAAGTCCGTTCAGTATTGTTTTGTTGACAGCTTCTGCTTGTCCGTTACCCTGTGGGTAAGCTGGCGTGGAATACCGGTTAATAATTCCTAGCTCACTGCAGTATCTTCTGAAGGCTTTGCTGTCGAATTGGAGTCCATTGTCGGACACCAGGGTGTGTGGGGTGCCGAACCTGGTGACAATGTTCTTCCAAAGAAATTTCTTGACATCGACGTCCCTAATGTTCGCCAGAGCTTCGGCTTCCACCCATTTGGTGAAGTAGTCAGTGCCGACGAGAAGGAATCTCCTGTTCCCTGTTGCCTTGGGAAACGGACCGAGTATGTCTAGGCCCCACTGTGCGAATGGCCAGGGACTGGATAGCGGGTTCAACTCTCCGCCAGGCTGGTGTATATTTGGGGCGAACCTCTGACATTGATCACACTTCTTCACGTACTCCAGGGCTTCCTTGTGCATGCTCGGCCACCAGTAACCGAGTGTTAGGGCCCGGTGGGATAAAGACCTACCCCCTGTATGACTTCCGCAAATTCCCTCATGTAACTCCTCCAGGATGAGTTCAGTGGCCTCTGGGTGCACACACAGCAAGTAGGGCCCCGAAAACGAGCGTCTATAAAGCTTGGAGTCCTCGGACAACCAGAATCGAGCAGCCTTTCTCCTGATTTTGTCGGCTTCCATCTTGTCGTCCGGCAGGGTATCGTGCTGTAAGTACAGCACCAGAGGATCCATCCAGCTCGGACCTGTCCTGACGGTGTGTACTCGAGCTCCGCTGACCTTCCCTGCTAAGGGTTGGATGAGGTCTTCTACCAAGATGACCCGAGGAAGGGGCTGGGCCGATGAGGTTGCCAACGTTGCGAGGGAGTCAGCATGTGCGTTTCCGTTTCGAGGCACGTGCGTCAGGCGGAAATGATGGAAGTGGGTTTGCAGGTGTCTAACCCGATCCAAATAGTCTTGCATCCTGTCGTCCTTGGCTTCCAAATCTCCATTTACTTGCCCCACAATGAGCCTCGAATCCGAGAGTATGTCCACGGACTTCCCCCCCATTTTCAGAATCATCGACATTCCCTCGAGTAGCGCCTCATACTCGGCTTCATTGTTCGTGGCTGGAAATCCGAGTCTCAATGACTTCTCTATGGTTAGACCTTCCGGGGAGAGCAGAACAATTCCTACTCCTGAGCCCCTTTGATTCGCCGCGCCATCAACGTGTGCTCTCCAACAAGTGTACTCGTGTCGAGAAACTGTGCTGATCATTTTCCCATCAGCCTCTAGCATGACTTCTAGCGTGGGTTCCGCAAACTCTGCCACGAGGTCGGCGAGGACCTGGCCCTTTATAGCAGTGCGAGGCATGTATCTGATATCGAAAGCACCCAGGATTGTTCCCCACTTTGCAATTCGGCTGGTGTAGTCCGCGCTGCGCAGAATGGCCTTTAAGGGGAGTTGCGTTAGCACCACTACAGTGTGTGCTTGAAAGTAGTGGGGAAGCTTTCGCGTGGCTTGTACGATGGCCAAAACAGCTTTTTCGAGGGGGAGATAGCGGGTCTCTGCCTCCTGCAATGATTTGCTCACATAATAGACTGGTCGCTGCGCGCCGTTGTCTTCTCGGATCAACACCAGGCTGACAGCATGGGGGGCGACGGCGATGTAGGCGAATAAGACCTCGTCAGCATCGGGGCTGGACATAATAGGCGGTCGGGCGAGGTATTCTTTTAGCTGTTGGAAAGCGGTAACGCACTCCTCATTCCACTCAAATCCATTCCACTTGTGTAATAGGAGAAAGAATGGCCTGCATCTGTCTGCTGAGCGCGAGATGAAACGGTTTAAAGCAGCTATCATACCAGTAAGCTTTTGGACCTCTTTAGGATTCCGAGGAGGCTGCAAGCTATGGATGGCTCTTATCTGGTCAGGGTTAACCTCTATGCCTCTGTGAGTGACCATATAACCCAGGAATTTCCCAGATCCCACCCCAAATGAACACTTAGTTGCATTGAGCCGTAGCTTGTACTTTCTCAGAATTTGAAAAACGTCGCCGAGGTCTCCAATATGGTCGGGCACTAACTTGCTTTTAACCACCATGTCGTCTATGTATACTTCAACGCTCTTACCCATCTGCTGTTCGAACATCCTGGTCATCATCCTTTGATAAGTTGAGCCGGCATTCTTCAGGCCAAAAGGCATAACCTTATAATGATAATTCCCAACCGGCGTGACGAAAGCAGTCTTCTCCTGGTCTTCAGCGGCCAAGGGTATTTGGTGATAGCCCTGGAAGGCATCTAGAAAACTCATTCTGGGGTGTCCGACAGTCGAATCTACCAACCGGTCTATCCGGGGCATAGGGAAGGGATCTTTTGGGCAGGCCTTGTTTAGGTCTGTGAAGTCTACGCAGACCCGCCATTTCCCGCTCTTCTTTCTTACCACGACCGTGTTGGCCAGCCACTCGGGATAGAAGACCTCTTTGATAGCCCCTGCCCTCTTCAGTTTTGCGACCTCTTCTCTTACGGCGTCGGTATGTTCTTTCGACGGTCGCCGAGGAGGCTGCCTTTTAGGTGTTATAGCCGGATTCACATTCAGGTGATGGCAGATGAAACCTGGGTCGACCCCGGGGGCTTCATAGGGGTCCCACGCAAACACATCTACATTCTGTCGGAGAAAAGCAATCAATGCTGACCTCTCCTGGGGCGGTAGTTCTGAACCAATTTGAAAGAACCTCTCTGGGTCTGATCCGACGAGTACTTTCTCCAGATCCTCACAACTTACTTCCGGGGCTGGTCTTTTCTCACCCTCGGCTGGGGCCGAGCTCATTAATTGCTATAATCCCTTCTTGGCTGATGTGGAAGGCTCACCACTTTGCCGTCGCGAAATTGCCGACACCATGCATTGCCTGGCCATGCCCTGGTTCCCGATTATTTCTTTTATTTGACCTCCGGACGGGTATTTCACTTTTTGGTGTAGAGTCGATGGTACAGCCCCTAATGCATGAAGCCACGGTCGGGCAACGATAGCTGTGTAGGGGGAGTACGCATCTACTACGATGAAGTCCACTTCCACCACGTCCGAGTCTGTTTGCACAGGCAGCCTGATCATGCCTTTCGGGGTGACGAGTGCTCCTTCAAAGCTGACTAGAGGAGAATCGTATGGTAAAAGGTCTTCCTGCCTTAAATTCAGCCCCTTGTATAGGTCGGGGTACATTACTTCCACAGCGCTACCTTGATCGACTAGCACCCTTTTGACGTCATAACCTCCGATTCTGAGTGTGACGACCAGGGCATCATCATGGGGTTGAATGGAACCTCGCTTATCATCCTCCGAGAATCCAATTAAGGGAGCGGCATCCACCCTGGCCCTTTTAGGAACTCTGCTGTCCAGCTGAGCTGAGATACCGCTCACTGACATCACCCTGAAAGGGGCAGAACCTGTCCTTCCAGGTGCGGCGAGGATGACATTAATTGTCCCGAGGGGCGGCCTCAACGTATTTTGTCCGCTTTCATTGTTCGACCGTTCCTGTCCTCCTTCAGGGCGATGCAGTAGATGCCTTAGCTTCCCTTCCCGGACGAGCCGATCTAAAAGGCTCTTCAGACTTCTGCAATCGTCCGTGGTGTGACCTGGCTCCTGATGGTACGCGCAATACAGGTTCTGATTGCGCCTCGACGGATCACCAGCCATCTTGTTCGGCCACTGAAAGAAAGGTTCATACTTCACTTTCTCCAGGATTTTGTGTAGCGGTTCTCGGAATACAGCATGAACCGCCTGAGCCCCAGTAGATCCGTGATGCCCCATATAATCACCTCTCGACCTGTTACTATTGTTAAAACGATCCGACCTGAAGTCCCGCCTCTCCTGAGGGACAACCTTCGCCTTAAATTCAGCCCCTCTGCTGATCTTCCTCAACCCTTTTGTACTTGTCAATCCTGTCCATGAGTTGACGCACACTGGTGACCGGCTTCCCAGTGAGGGACTTTCTCAGGCCATGATCTGTCGGCAGGCCCCTCTTGAATGTGCTGATGGCGACATCATCATAATTCCCCTCTATCTCGTTATACATTTCCCAGTATCTATCCGAGTAGGCTTTCAACGTTTCTCCTTCTCGCATGGACAAGGACAAGAGGGAATCCAGGGGCCGAGGAACCCTACTACTGGTTATGAAGCGAGAGCCGAAGGCCTGTGTCAGCTGTTTAAAGGAGTCAACGGAGTTTGGTGGGAGGGAATCAAACCATCTCATGGCCATGGGTCCCAAGCTGGACGGAAACACCTTACACATTAGTGCCTCATCCCTGGAATGGACAGCCATCCTCTGATTAAATTGGCTTACGTGCTCTACTGGGTCGGTCCGACCATTGTACATGGCGAACGCCGGTTGAGTGAACCGCCGAGGAAGCGTTGCCCTCTCTATCCTTCGCGTGAAAGGAGATTGGGATATGCGATCCAAAGCACGGCTCATGGCATCATTGGCTGTGCCGTGGTATGATGGACTCTTGTGGCCGCGCTTGTAAGGCCGCTCTTCTTCGTAAGAGAAGGTCTCACTCGGAGGGGTTCCTGATGCTTGCTTGTATTCATTGTCCCCATCACTGCTACTGTCCGAGTGGGATAAAGGACGTTTTCGTTGCGCTCGGCGCAACTCTCTCTTTAAGGCACCAATCTCTTGCAGCAGAACCTTCCGATCGTTTTGCTCAGGGGAAGCACGACCCTTCCCCTTTGACCGGCCCACTCCTGTGGGAGAGGTGTTCACACTTCCCTCTCGCTGTTTATTTTGGTCCTTCTCCCGTTCAAGATTCAGAACATTGTCCTGTCGTTGGGAGTCTGCACGTCCTGTTTGGTGTGGACCTGATCCTTCCATTCTCGCGGTTTCACTTGTCGAGACACAAGTTCTCCCCACAGACGGCGCCAATTGTAAGGGCGGTTTTTGGGGCCCAGGCCCAGCAAGCCAGCGATCTTGGCCCAAAAGACCCTCGACAATGAATTTGTAGAGAGTGGGACTCAGAGCTAGGTCTTGACAGAGTGGACGTGATTAATGGTGAACCATGCAACAAATAGGACGCGAGATTGTCTTGTTCAGTTTTCTCAGATGACTATCCTTGAGCCTCCCCCCTCCTTTGTGGAGACTTTCAGCTCTTATATATCCTCCTTTAATTGATAATGACCTTACACTTGTTCGCCATCTAGGCCTCTACTCGAGTGCCTGTCCTAAAGGACATCCCCCTCCTTTTTCTGTGAGTTGCAATGGCCAAGATAATACTATTTTCTGTCCAATCCTCATTAATGCGGCTGGAAAAGTAGTTTCCCTGCATTTAATGCGGCAGTAGTGGTTGTTCCCTGTCCGTTTAGCACTTCCTTCTTTTAGGAGGGTTCCTCACCATGGACAGGATACGTATTTGACGTCCATTAAGTGCGTCCGAGGAGGCACTACTCCTCGGACTATCCTTAAATAGAACCGGCCCGGCCCAGCTGGATTGGGCTAAATGTCTGCCGACCCCGTTTTCGCTTCCCACCATGGCTGGGCTTCATCCTGGTCCTAAGGCCCACTGTTGGCTGACAAAGCGTGCCCCCCACAACTTCCAATCTATTTAAAAGCTAGATGTTCTTACAGAAAATTATTATAATTTAAAATATAAATTTCAACGAAAAAATATACCACGTTCTAAAAATTAGTTGCTCATATCTTATTAGGAAAATGCACAAATGAAATAAATTTATTGCATCACAATAACAAATTAAGTAAAGAAGTTACAAAATACTTTTTTTTTTTCTAAAAAAAAAAATAATAAGCATGAACAATTTGCATTTTCTACTAAATAATATTCTTACAAAGCGTTTTTAAGAGTTGACAAAATAAAATAATGGCCATAAATAGTATGTAACTTATGTAAGAATTATAATATGCATCTAATTGTACATTTTTAAATGTATTTATGCATCTACATGGGGTTATAAGCTAGTATTATATAGAAGATATATTGATAATGAAACATTTTTCCCCCTTCAACTCTTATGTCATGCATAAGTTATTAAACCAAAAAATAAAAATTCAAGGTATATGTTCCTTAAAATCTTTCCAATACAAACTTTTTTTCTTTTCAAAAATTAAGTCTTTATTATTATTATTATTATTATTATTATTATTATTATGCATTTGGAGATTGTATATAGGGACATTTTTTTTAAAAAAAAAATTCTGAATAAATTGAAAATCACACCCTCTAACTTTGATCAAAATTCAAGTCAGTCTTCTAACTTAACATTTGTTCAATTGAATCCTTTAAATTTCAATTTATTCAATTAAGGTCTCCTCATCAACTTCTTTAGATGTTGTTGTTATATTGGTTTGCAATCGATCCAAACCAAAATCCATTTACTACTTAGCAATCACAAGCTTACACAAAATTTAAAGGGAGATATATGGTGCACATGACTGGATTTTGATTAGTATGGTGTGGATTTTTTTTTTCATCGTTTATGTGGATACACTTTCACCAACCTCATATTCCAACATAAAAATCCTGATTAAATAAAACTAGCTAGGGCTTAAGTATTAAAAGTTCATGATAATGGTTGGACTTTTTCTCGCAATAAAGTGAATAAACCAAGTTTTCAGCATAAAAATGATTATGGAGTTAGTACTTGGTCGAGAAGGTAAGTATATCATGATGCAGATTTTGCGTGTTTCAAATGTTTTAGTACTTGGTCGAGAAGGTAAGTATATCATGATGCAGATTTTGCGTGTTTCAAATGTGCTGGTCATGGGAGACTTATGCAAAAAGAAGTCCTCCACAATGATAAGTCGAAGGTGCCTCATGGTATTAAAAAAACTCAAAAGTGTTGATCATGGGAGACTCATCAAAAAGAAGTCCTCCTCTATGATACTGTGATCTCATTCTCACTGTCCGGTACAAGATTATTTATTTAACGCAATATTAATGCAAATAATGCACCTCCTGTAAGGCCTCTAGAATCTGATATAATTGGTGAAAACTTTTCAATGTTTGAAAATCGAAAGAACATAAAAAATCAACCTTTCTTTTAGTTTGTATCTTTTTCACAATGGAACTCAAGGATGTATAAGTTTTTTTTTTTTTTTGAAAATATTCTACACGTACAATCTATCATATATACATATTTTTCTTTTTAACTTTAGTGTTTGTTCGGATTGAGAGGGAGGGAAGGGGAGTAGAAGAGAGTAGAGTAGAGTAGGCTGAAAATAGACTAATTTTGGGTTATTTTTACACTATTTTACTCTATTCTCCTTCACTCTTCCTTAATTCAAACGAACCTTTACACAATAGTATTCATGTTAAAGAAATTGATAATGCAGCCACCAACTGTGTATATAAAAAAAAAAGAACTTGTGCCTCTTTATTTGTTGTTAAATAATATTATTAACGACGCGATGTGTTATATCATGTTGTATATGCTAGAGTGGATGCGGAAAGGGAAGCATAGAATAGGAATACTGAGAACACGAGGGTTATGTGGTTCAGCCTTGTCGGCCTACATCTATGGAAGAATCCCTTAAGGGCTACATCTTTATTATGTATAAGAGTGTAGTACAATAACTTGTATTACAATGAGGCATAACATGAATATGTATAGGCGACTAAACCCTAGACTACTAGTACAAGTAGGGTTGGGCTTGGGCCTATTATATTGAGCTAATATGTCTAATATATATCTCTAACACCCTCTCTCAAACTCAAGGCGGAAGCTCGATGAAGGCTTGAGGTTGAATAAGCATGAGAAGATCACTTGGAGATGCCGTGAAGAATGCCTTTGAAGAAACCACAATGAAGAATGTGCCAATTGACCAATTTCGGAGTTTCAAATGAAGAAACGGAGTCTGAAATTGGAATCTACACGAAAAACTAAGTAAGATAGGCCTTTTCGAAAATTTTGACTTTTGGTCAAAGGTCAATGCAAAAGTCAAAGTCAACTGGTCCAGGCTCAAAGTCAACGGATACATGGTCCGAGTCGGTTCTGGGTTTCCAGGTCGAGTCACGGATGATGTGTTGCTGACGTGGCCAAGGGCGTGTGTGGCATGCTGACGTGGAATGATGATGTCACCTGATGACATCAGCATCTGTCCTTCAACGAGTGGAAGGCACGTGACGGAGTGTTCCGACGCGTGGTGACGAGACATATACCCAGGCGGCGCATGTGGGCGCGTGTGACCTCATATGATTACCAGATTCTCAAGCCAAGTGGATCGGGGGACGACAAGGCCGTCTTGGCGGCGCGTGTGGCTGAGATCCGAGCTGGGAGTCGAGAATCTTTAGCGGCACGTGTGAGAGTTCCAGTAGCCGTTGTCTGCGCGTGGTGGCGCGTGCGGCTTTCGTTTGGGGTTAGGTTCCTGGGTTTTGGTCACGATATGCCGTGGAGCACGTTTGTCTTGTTGGTTTCATTAAGCGAAGGCTTGATGTGCACAGATTTGATAAGTTAAGTCACGGCTTGCTTGGTTTGTTGGATTTTGACACAGCACAAAGCCATGGTGGCTGCGAGATGCTGTGGAGTCTAGATCCAGCAGACAAACATGTGTGACTTCAGATGGTGGGTTGCACGTGAGAATCTTCTTTGCTGTGTAGAGATGTTTGTTTGATGTCAAGAACGAAGTTTGACTCTGATACCATGTTAAATATATATTATTATTAGTAACGCGATGTGTTATATCATGTTGTATATGCTAGAGTGGATGCGGAAAGGGAAGTATAGAATAGGAACACTGAGAACACGAGGGTTACGTGGTTCAACCTTATCGGCTTACATCCGTAGAATCCCTTAAGAGCTACATCTTTATTATGTATAAGAGTGTAGTACAATAAGCTGTGTTACAATGAGCAATAACATGAATATATATAGGCGACTAAACCCTAGACTACTAGTACAAGCAGGATTGGGCTTGGGCCTATTACATTAGGCTAATATGTCTAATATATATCTCTAACATTTGTATTGGCACCCTTTCTAAATATAAATAATATGATTTTTCATAGTAATTCATAACCTTTTAAAAAAAAATTATCTACTAAAAATCAATTATTTTTTTTAATTAAATCTTGAATTAAAATATAACTTCCAATAGTTATGATCCTTTTATAAAAATAAATAAATAAAAGGTTATGGTCCAGAGCTTCTCATTTTTTTTTTTTTTTTTTAATAAGAATAAAAAATCGCCATCTTATTGTTTCAAAAAAAAAAAAAAAATCGCCATCTTATCTTGATGACATGTGTCTATAACACATTTTTAGCTAGATGGGATTTCGGCAGTGATAATTGGTAGGCACAACAAGACTAAGTTTTTTGTTCTTAATTACCACCAAACCCCTTGGGTTTGAATGCTGATAGCAACAACATTAGCATTCAAAAGTATTTCATTTTAACATATCAAATAGTCTATTTTATTATTTTAGCACATCATTTTATAGTACACTCTACATCACATATTCTATTCTTCAATTCTATATGTTAAAATAAAATATACAATACATTAAAATAATATTTACTTAAAACTCATCCGAATACAAAACAATAAACATTGCACAATTTGTGAATAGTACGTCATGAGAGGAGAGAGAGTATAATAAAAAAAATAATAAAAATTTTAGGGTATGTTTGGTAACTGTTTTTTCTCTTTATTTTTTGTTTCCAAAAACAATTTTCTATTTTTGAGACTAAAAAACTTGTTTAACAAACCAAAATGGATAAAAAACAAAAATTGTTCTCAAAACTCAATTTGTGAAAGAAACTGAAAACATGCAAATGGTTGTTTTCAGTTATTAATTTTCAAAAGTTAATGAAAATATGTATTTAATTTAATGAATTCATCTTATTTAATGAGTTATCATTAGAGTTCAAATCCTAGTAACAACATATTTTAGTATTTTCTATATTTTCTTCAAAAAACTATCTTTTTAATTTCAACTAAACAAACATGTTTTTGATTTCAAAAATACAAGAAAATTGTTTTTTCTTTATATTCCCAAAAACAAGTTTTTAAAAATAAAAAATAAAAGCGGTTACCAAATATAACCTTACAATTTGTGAACACTACTGTTCCAAATTTAGGACGGTACCATTCACCCATGCTAAAAATTTTAGAATTTGAGACATCTGATGAGGAATCTCTTTTGATATTTGGTGTGCCAAATGCCTAGAGTAACGAGGAATCTCATTACTCTACCCACTAAAATCTCTATAATCATTTTTTATGCTGAAAAGTTGATTTATTGGAACGGCAAATCTACCCATTATCTCATATCTTGCTTAAAATATTTGATCTTATCTTCTCTGCATTCACAAACCTTTAAGGCTTATGTCCTCTCTAGAATTATTTAATCAAAATATTTATGTTTGATATGGGGGTTAGTGGAATAGTATTCACATAAACAACTAAATAAAATTCACACAAATATTTAATTGGTTAAAATACTATTTTGGTCTCTATAAACTTTACCAAAAATTTATTTTTCATCCATAATCTTTAAAAGTTCATTTTTAATTCTTTAATTGATAAGTTCATTTTTTTTTCCTTAAACTATTAAAAATGTTTTACCTTTTGTCCTTAAACTTTAAAAAAGTTATCTTTTTCATCCTTAAATTATTTATAAAAAAAAAAGTTATTTTTTCATCATTATTTTTATCTCTCTAATTTTTTTATTTATTTTTTATTTTTTAAAATGCTCTTTACAAGGTTCAAGGATGAAAAAAAGAGTTTTTTAAAGTTTAGAAACCCAAAAAAAAAAAAACTTTTTGGAAAATTTAAGACCAAAATAGTATTTTACCTTGTTTATTTTATTCGACCAACTTCATGGATGCATTCACAAACAACAAACACTAAAATCTATCAATGATATGAATTACAACTACATTACTAATTAACAGACATTAAACTCATCCTCTGCGAACACAAACACACTCCAATCTCTCTCTAAAAAAAATAACTACACAAGATCCCTAGGAGTTTAATAATGCGGAATTAATAAATTTAATTATTATACACGCCTATTAAAAATTAACCTAAAAATTGATATAATAGATACCACAAAAATAGCCAATAAACCTAATCAACAAAGTAATAAAGCATGTGATGCAATGATTCAGTGACAGAACTATACTTGGACTGGGGGGGCGGGGGGGGGCGGGGGGGGGGGGGGAGTGAGCCCCCCAAATTTTTTCAAAATTTTTTGGCATATATATATATATATATATTAATATATTAATTTAGCAATTTTTTTCAATAAATTTGCACTTTGCCCCCTCTCAACAATATTATTGATCTTTTTAAAGGCTATAAAAAAATTTATCGATCTAAAATCTGAAATAAATTTAACATGTTCAACAACAAAATTTACCAATAACAAACTTAAGTCCAAATAACACCCCAAAACAAACCCACGCAAGACACACAAAAAAAAAAAAAAAAAATCCTAAGCCGATTTTAACTAGTCTAAGTGAACACCCAGACACATTTGACAACATGCAAGACACCCAAAAAAAAAAAAGTTAAAAAAAGAAAAAGAAAAGAGAAATGGTCTAAGCGGCTAAAAAGCATCACACTAAAAAAAAAAAAAAAAAAAAAAAAACCTTAACTTTCTAAATGAATGCTTATTTGGAGTTTCAAAAAAAAAAATTGTTTATACTTTTGCCCCTCCTAACTCCAAGTTCTGGCTCTATCCCTGCAATGATTGATTACTGAAAGCTTAATTAATGTAAAGACACTAATGCTTGTTTAGACCCCCCCCGATTTTAAATTATGACTTAATTGCTTTAATTTTAACTTATCTAAATGTTGAACAAGAGTAAATGAAGCGCAATAAGCTGGAACACTACTCTAAGCTATAAGCAAGTACAATAAGCGATAAATGTAAAGCTTATATATATATATATATATATATATATATATATATATAAATTTAGCAATTTGTTTCAATAAATTTGCACTTTGCCCCCCCTCAACAATATTATTGATCTTTTTAAAGGCTATAAAAATTTTATCGATCTAAAATCTGAAATAAATTTTACAAGTTCAACAACAAAATTTACCAATAACAAACTTAAGTCCAAATAACACCCCAAAACAAACCCACTCAAGACACAAACAAAAAATAAAATAAAATAAAAAATTCCTAAGCCGATTCTAACTAGTCTAAGTGAACACCCAGACACATTTGACAACATGCAAGACACCCAAAAAAAAAGTTAAAAAAAAGAAAAAGAAAAGAGAAATGGTCTAAGTGGCTAAAAAGCATCACACTAAAATAAAAAATAAAAAAAACCTTAACTTTCTAAATGAATGCTTATTTGGAGTTTAAAAAAAAAAAAGTTGTTTATACTTTTGCCCCTCCTAACTTCAAGTTCTGACTCTGTCCTTACAATGATTAATTACTGAAAACTCAATTAGTGTGAAGACACTAATGCTTGTTTAGACCCCCCTGATTTTAAATTATGACTTAATTGATTTAATTTTAACTTATCTAAATGCAGAACAATAGTAAATGAAGCGCAATAAGCTGGAACACTACTCTAAGCCTTAAGCAAGTACAATAAGCGATAAATGTAAAGCTTATATATATATATATATATATATATATATATATATATATATATATATATATATATATATATATATTGTTGAGAGGGGGGGGGAAGTGCAAATTTATTGAAAACAAATTGCTAAATTTATATATATATATATATATATATATATATTAATAAATTTGCACTCCCCCCCCCCTCAACAATATTATTGATCTTTTTAAAGGCTATAAAAAATTTTACCGATCTAAAATCTGAAATAAATTTAACAAGTTCAACAACAAATTTACCAATAACAAACTTAAGTCCAAATAACACCCCAAAACAAACCCACGCAAGATACAAACAAAAAATAAAATAAAATAAAAAATTCCTAAGCCGATTCTAACTAGTCTAAGTGAACACCCACACACATTTGATAACATGCAAGAAACATAAAAAAAAAAAAAAAAAAAAAAAAAAAAAAAAAAAAAAAAGGTTAAAAAAAAGAAAAGAAAAGAGAAATGGTCTAAGCGGCTAAAAAGCAAGACACTAAAAAAAAATGAAAACCTTAACTTTCTAAATGAATGCTTATTTGGAGTTTCAAAAAAAAAAAAAAAAAATTGTTTATACTTTTACCCCTCCTAACTCCAAGTTCTGGCTCTATCCCTATAATGATTGATTACTAAAAGCTCAATTAGTGTAATGACACTAATGCTTGTTTAGACACCCTCCCCCGATTTTAAATTATGACTTAATTAATTTAATTTTAACTTATTTAAATGCGGAACAAAAGTAAATGAAGCACAATAAGTTGGAACACTACTCTAAGCCATAAGCAAGTACGATAAGCGATAAATGTAAAGTTTAAAGAGTAGGGAGGAGAGATGCAAATACAAGATAACATCGAAACATGTTATTGAAGAGGAAATCGAAGTACTCGGTGAAAAACCTTTTCGTGGCCCTCCAAGTCGAAATCGATCCACTAGTGAATAAGTTGGAGTACATGAATATCAAAAAGACCCTCCAAGCCTAATCTACCCAATGTACTTGAGCTCTCCAAGTTCCTGCTACCAACGGACTTCTCGAAGTCTTGTCTTCACTAGTTATTCGGATCCTACAATTTCGTCCGATTGCATCCGCCACTCAATGGCTTCTTCCAATGCTTTCCATAGGTACCAAAACTTCTCTTAACACTCAGAATGTGTGAGGTAAGTGTTTAGGCTAAGAATCTCTTAACACTTAGAATGTGTGAGGTAAGTGTTTAGGCTAAGAATCTCTCAAGGATGTGTAGATGGAGAGATGGGGGTAAAAAGGAAACTCTAGAGAAATGATGTAGACGATTGTGGGTAAACAATTTCTAACTCTCAAGTGTTTGGCTAGGGTTTTCTCTCTCAAAATTTTCTTGTGAATACTCCTTCTTTTTACATTTCGTGGGTAATGAAGGTTTATTAGTGTTGGTAAATAATGGGAAAAGACACACTCAAAAAGTAATCAGGCAGTGAGTTTCGCTGGTTACTTGCGACTTGGCCTGAGTAGCGAATAACTCGTGAAACTCAACCTGTCAAGGACTCTTCAAATTCTAGCATGTGCTTCTCATGTGTTTTGTTTCGCGGGTTAGCAGTTGCGAGCCAATCGCGAGCAAGTCGCGAAATCCACATCTTCACAGATTCTTCACCAAACTCTGACATACAGCCTTTACATTAAATCCCACAAAAATACAGGGAAATGATTGAACAAAATTACAATCAAATTTGACACGGAATTAAAGCCAATATAAAACATAGTTGTAAATCACAACTTTACAATCTCTTCCTTTGGCTATTCCGTGACAAAACTCTTAAACAGACTTTAGACTTAAAATGTAAGTATGAGAATAGAGGCAAAACTCACTCACACTTAAATCTAAAACCTGTGAAGCACTTGAACCATATACATTTGTATCCTGAAACACTTGCACATAACAAATAGCTTCATTAAATATGAGACAAGTAGAATACAAGGCATTTATAAAGAGAAAGTAAAATGCAATCAAGTAAAACTAATGATATAAGAACTTATAGTGTAACTTGATCAAACATGAACAATCATTAAGAAATGACCACAATGAACATTTAATGAGTAAATGATCATCTGGACACGCAAGCAATTACAAGGCGTGCAAAAATTAATTGCATGTCCAACAAACACATGATGCATTAAAGAAACTAAAGTAAGAAGCAATAAAAAACTAAAAGCATAAAAAAAAAGCTATTAAAACCTAGATACACATAGTCCTAAAGATAAACTGAGTTTTAAACTAAAGTACTAAAAACTAAAAAATAAAGCAATGTAAAAGAACAAAGCAAAATAAATAAACTATATTGAATGTTATGTTGAGAATGAATCTAATGTATGCCGGGGGTTTCATATTGATAGACAATACACTGGCAGCGTAATGGATTTAATGTCCATATTGTTTATTTTAGGAAATGTGGTGAAAACCACTAGTTCAGCCACATATTGTTTTAGACAGTGATTATGTAGCTAAGGCAGAAGAAAAGGTGATGGCAGAGTTGTTCTTGTGTTGCCGTCATTCGATAGTTATGCGGCATTCTTCTTCGTTCTTTAATAGGCATACATAATCAGAGCCCAACCTTATGATGGGCTGTAACATTTTGAAAACATCGGTAGCGTTTATCCTGCTTGCCTATTTATTTTAGTTTGTTAGTCTGCAATCAGTCAAAGAATGGCGATGCTCAATGTTTTCATCTTGTATGCATGGTTAAGCAAAGAAATGTCAAGGAAAAATAGAGCAATTATACCAGCGATTTCCCTCCGTCTTAAGTGGAAAACTTGAGTTAGGCTAATTTCTCTTGTAATGTTTTATTGCATTCGTCTCTTGAAGGAATGTCAAGAACTTCCTGAATGGTTGGAAACTTGGAAGGGAGCAAAAGTTGCCTCTCCTTTTTTTCTTTTTTTTTACTATAAGTGAACACAGACTAACCCTCGGGTAGTAAAGGGGGACTAAGCCACCTGGGATTGAACCTGTGCCCTCCCAAATGGGAGAGGGGCATGGAGTCAGCATTTGAGCTGAAGGCCAGTGGAAAGCAGCACCAAATTGGAACTCAGGAATGCTACCAGAATTGTAACTGCATTATTTGACACACTGAATGAGGAGAAAATGTCTCTAAGATAATTTGGACCTTGCTCAATGGATTGCTTAAGGTGTCCCCCTTCTACTGGCTCTCCTCAAATGATCTTAAAGCTGACTTGAGAGCTTGCTACTCCAAAACATGAACGCATTTTGAACCGGAAATAGGGTTAGTTACACTTCAAGCCAAACCCAAGTTTGCATTTTATTTTGTATCTTTTTATTTTTATTTTTTTGATAAGTAGATGGGGGAGGTTGGGTTTGTACCCATGGGAACCATGAAGTATGTTATTAGCACTGAGTTATCACTTGAATCATTGCATTTTATTTTGTGCCCTATCCTTCTAGTTATATTGTAGTAATAATATAAATGATGATGCTAAGACCTAAGAAAAGGTATGTCATGTAGTACACTAACGCGATTTTCAACTAGTTTTGACAAAAATGTAGTATTTTCAACTAGTTTTGACAAAAATGCAATATGCCAAGAGCCTTGTAGTTAGGGCTATCCACGGGTCGCGCCGGGTTGGGTTTGTGCCCGACCTAGACTCGACCCGAAACTTTCGGGTGGGTGAAAACTTAACTTGAAACCGACATGGAATGCTAGTCGGATCATCCAGTTCGGGTCTCGTCGGGTTTTGGGTTGTACCGGTCGGTTTCGGGATTTGTCGCTGGTGCTGATATTTGGTTGGATCTGTCGAGATCTGGCCAGATCACGATGAGATCTTGCTAGATCTCAACGAGACCTCATTTGATCTGGACTAGATCTCGACGACATCTCGTCGGATCTCGTTGGATTCGATGGGATTTCAAGTAATTCTTTGTCGGAGAACTCCAAATATCGCCGGTTTTTGTTAGTTTTCGTCGAAAAACCTTCAAATATCGCTGGAAGTTTTGGTTTTATGATCGGGTCGAGTGGCTTGGGTTTTGGGGAGGAAACCCGCCAACCGACCCAAAGGTGTCGGGTTCTATGAGTGACAACCCACCACTAATTAATATCTTATCTTGATGATAGAAAGTAATTTTCAAGAAGTAGACATCAAGTTTAAAATTCTATTGTATCTGTTAAATAAAAAATAATAAAAGAATAAACAAAGGTTTTAAAATGATTAACGCATTTTTGGAATAGTGTACTTTGGCTCTCCTCCTCCTTAATTAGCTGTTTCATCACAGCATGAAATGAAAGAAGTGCTTCACGTTTTGATTTATATATATAAAATTTAAGTGAGCGGAGAAATGATATTTAAATCCTAGATATTTCTCTTGAAATCAAGAAATGCCACCTGACCTACAAGCTATTGGTTTGAGGTAGTTTATTAATATTTATTGTATTTTTAAAATTTCCAATCACATGTTGTGGTATTAGGTTTTTCTAATTAATTAGTTTCATCTATTTCAATGTTTGATGAAAATTAATCACGTGAGAATAATTAAACATAACAAGCATGTGAGTGACAAAAATTAAATGAGTAAAGGAATGGGATTACTTGATTCTCATGTGATTGGTTTTTGTTAATGATTATATCAGGAAGCAAAATGAAATAGTCAGTTAGAACAAAGGATGTAATTAGAACATTTTGGAAATTCAATAAAAGTCAATAGTGTAAAGAATGCATATACAACTTAGGCTAAAATATAATTATAATAACATTGTTATTTTCTTCCAAAGAGTCAAATAGTTTGCATTTCCTAATTGTGTTTTTAAAATGTCAAAAAAAAATTCATTCCAAAATTAGAAACATCTTTTTAATGTTTATAAAATAAAAAAATAAAAAAATAAAAAATTGGAGATGTAAAAAACAGGGTTCTTAAAAAGAGAAACAGCAAAATACCTTTTCAAAGCTCCAAATTTGTTAAAATTATGATTAGGATCTTATTATTCTACATATCTTTAATGACTAGGATAGTTTCAAGATGACTCACAAGTCACAACTTAGTATCTAATCTAAAATTATTATTGATTGGGTTTTGATGATCCTATGATCTCGAGCTTATTCTTTTGTATATCTTCGCCTATTTTGGTCAGGCTAAAAAAAAAAGGGCTCTTTCTCTAAAAGAAAATTTTGTTCTATTGGTCCAAAAATGTGCTTTTAAATATTCATTACGGTGAGTTTCTTTACTTATTTATTTTATAATTTGACAAAAGATTCAAACTTTAAAGTATTCATAATACAAAAAAATGTGTATGGTATTATATTTTTAATAACATCTTATTAAAAGTGAAAAAAAAACATAATTGTGTGTTTGGTATGTGTGTGTGTGTTTTTTTTTAAAGTGATGACATGTAGTCTAACCAATGAGACTTACAGTTTTTAAAATATTTACAAAAATGTCATTGAACAATGTTATTTGAAAATTGAAAACTAGTAAGAAGAGTTTTCTAAATTCAGTGTTTAAACATCCTAAAATGAGAATCATAACTTAAATACTCCTTAAAAAAGCACTTATATCAAACATGTTACCTTTTTTGGGTCCACGGTTTTCAATATTTAAACACTGAAAACTATTGTTAGAGTTACATTACCAAACAGGTCCTATTAGGGTCCTTTTGGTTGGAGATTTTTAGTATCGTTGTTTAAAATGATGTGAAAACACATGTTTATAGTATTCATAAAACAAAAAATATGTTTGGTACCATATTTCAAATAATATGTTTCAGTGTGTGAAAAAACATAATTGTGTGTTTGGTATGTGTGTGTGCTTTTTTTAAAAAGTTGACAAGTGGACCCTTTGGTTGGAATTGAAGAAAGAAGCTTTATGTGTTGTCTAATCAAGTGGGTCCCATGTTTTTCAAAATATTTACAAAAGTATCATTGAGATTGAAAACGAGTGAGAAGAATTTTCCAAATTTAGTGTTTAAACATCTTAAAATGAACAACGTAACTTAAACACCCTTAGAAAAACACACTTACTAAGTTTTTTTTTTTTTTTTTTTTTTTTTAAGAACCACAATTTCAGTGTTTAAACATTGAAATTACAAAGCGTCTAAGGGTCTGTTTAGATAAGCTGCTTTAAAAAGTGCGTTTTTAAAAATGAGCGTTTTTAAAATGTGCGTTTTTAAAACACAATTTTTAAAACTATTTATAAGTGTTTGGCAAAACTTATGAGAACATTAAGAAAGAAGTTTTTTATTGTCAATAAGCATTTGATCTGTATATGTCTAAAATTATTGTTTGAGCGTAAATTACCAAAATAGGACACAACTCTAACACCAAAGTACACTCATAAAATAATTTTAGTCAGATTATAGTCACCCCACCACTATAGCTGTTCACCAATACAGTCACCTCACCACTATAGTTGTTCACCACTCGATAATAATACAACTTTCCCAAATCAGTCCTACCATCAATTCTAAACCACAAAAACAAAATAGAGTTGAAAAGTTGAAACCCAAATCACAGACAACGTAGTGAAAAACTAACGGGAGAGTGAGAAAGAAAGAGCTTGCAGCAATGGCGTTCTCTATTTGTGGTGATTGAGCTTGCAGATGGTGCAATTGAGGCTCTGCCAATGCGTCTTCTTTCTACTTCCAATGCGTTCTCTCTACCCAGTGTGTCTTAGCTACCATTGGAGCTTTGCTGTGATGTTGTTCTGCAACTTGCATAGAGAACAACGAGAAGTAGCAGGTACAAGTTGTCATTAAACAATAATTTCGTCATTAAGCAAAATTTTGAGGATATTTTAGGTATTGACACCCTTCAAATTTGGATTGTGATGAGTTTTTAAAATTGCGGTTTCGAAAAAGTTCGACTGTACTGTATTTCATTTCCAAAACGCCAAATTTGGCATTTTTGAAAACGCAATCGCTAAAAAATCGCAATGCCAAACGATGGAAATTTTGCGTTTTGATTCAAAAACGTGCGTTTGCGTGGTGTAAACGCTTATCCAAATAAGTTAAAACTAAGGTCAGCCAAAACCCTTAATAAGCCCCTAAACCTCTATTTGCCAAGGCATTTGAGCCTGAGAGGTCGCAGATTTTAGAGCCCATCCATCGCTTCCTCCACCCACCCTCAGCGGACAGCCGCTGGCAACTTGCCGTCGCCGTCATCTTCACTCGTCGGTATGTATTTCTCTTTCCTTTTGCTTTTTAAGGCTAAATAACTCAACATCACTTTTCATTTCAGTCTTTTAAGTTAGTTTGCATTTGCTCATTGCATTTGGTTTTTTTTTTTTTTTTTAGTGAGTCTGTGTTAATCGATGAGTTGGGAAAGTTAGCGTTTTATGTTTTATTCAGTGTTAATTGAACTTTTGAGGTTTCTCTCTTGTCTATGGTTGTTGGGTATAAATTGTTTTGTGTTCCTCAGATGAGGCAGGGACAACATCGTATGAGTTTTCTTTTTCTAATTTCTGGGTTTTTAAAAAATAATAATAAGAAGAAATTAAAATTAAAAATTAAAAAATCAGTCCAAAACAACGTCGTTTTGGAGCTTTTAACGGCAACACTGGACAGCAGTTAGTTTTGGAACTTAGAGGACTGGAATGTATTGCTAAATCCCACATCCCATATATTGAGTTTGTGAATGTGTTTGTTCCACTTAGGTGCTTTGTATAATCTAATTGAGCTTTTTAGAAAGTGAAATGAACTTGGTATGTCTTTTTTAATGTCTTCCTATGATTTACTCCTTTTTTTTTTTAGTTGAAATGTGGTTCATAGGTTTGAAGTAATACTTCCCCAAATGCTTTTGAAGATGATACTTTTGCTGAGACAAATATAATATTTATGATTTTTTCTTAGCAAGTGTAATGTTCTTAACATTGTAGCATGCAATGTCAATGGGGGAAAAGGATGATGTTTAAATTTTATTTCTTTGCACTGCCTTTACTTGTGTTATATATTTATTATTTCATATTGTGATGTATTATATGCTTATCTTTTACAGGGAATGCATTGCTCATCACCACCTAGAACTCAATAGGCACAGTTAACATGGGTATTGCCCATGCTAGTCAGACTATTAATAGCAAAAGAAGGGGTTGAAAGTTGTAAACTGAAGCCCTTCCCGGTTTTGAAAACACGCTTAGGTTTCGCAATCATCCGTCCTTCTCGCCAAAATGATTCCCCACAAAATACTCAATTTGCAAGCATTCAAACACCACAAGCTCAAGCCCATCCTCTTCCCTGTAGATTCATCTCCCTCCCTTGCTCTTTTCTCTTCAATCCCTCAACCAAACAGCTCCCCACAAACCCAGACCCTTCCTCAATATGCCACGGCGAACCCTCCACCAATCACCCTGAACTACCTCCAAAACTCCATCCAATCTTCTCAATGGCATTTGATCAAACACCTTGCGCCAAACCTCACTCCCTCTCTAATCTCCACCACCCTATTCAACCTTCACAAAACCCCGCAGCTTGTTCTTGAGTTTATAACACACATTGAGTTCCATCGTCTTGATATCAAAACCTGTTGCCTTGCCATCGCTATTGTTGCCCGCCTCCCATCACCAAAGGCCACTATACAACTCTTAAAGCAAGCCATTTCTAGTGGCATCGCTTCAATTGGAGTAATTTTCAACGAGTTGGCGCTTGCCCGTGATAGTTTGAGTATAAAAAGTAGTATTGTTTTTGATTTGTTGATCAGGGCTTGCTGTGAACTGAAGAGGGCTGATGAGGCTTTCGAGTGTTTTAATATGATGAAGGGAAAGGGTATTGTACCCAAGATTGAAACTTGTAATGATATGTTGAGTTTGTTGTCAAAGGTGAATAGAACGCAGGCGGCATGGGTTTTGTACGCTGAGATGTTTAGGTTGAGGATAAAATCGAGCGTGTATACATTTAATATAATGATTAATGTGTTGTGTAAGGAAGGGAAGTTGAAGAAGGCAAAGGAGTTTATTGGGTTTATGGAGGGTTTAGGGATTAAGCCTAATATTGTCACATATAATACGCTAGTACACGGGTTTTGTTCTAGAGGGAAGGTTGAAGTGGCTCAAATGATTGTTAAATCCATGAAAGGCAAAGGTGTTGAACCAGATTCATACACCTATGGTTCGCTTATTAGTGGTATGTGTAAGGAGGGAAAGCTTGAGGAGGCATCTGGGCTACTTGTTAAAATGGTGGACAATGGATTGGTTCCAAGTGCTGTGACATACAATGCTTTGATTGATGGGTATTGCAATAAAGGGAATTTGGAGATGGCTTTTTGTTATAGGGATGAGATGGTTAGGAAGGGCATAATGCCAAGTGTGTCAACTTACAATTTGTTAATTCATGCATTGTTTTTGGAGGCTAAAATGAGTGAGGCTGATGATTTGATAAAGGAAATGGGAGAGAAAGGTTTGGTTCCTGATGCCATTACATATAACATCTTGATTAATGGGTATTGCAGATGTGGAAATGCAATAAAAGCTTTTAGGCTCCATGATGAGATGATGACTAAAGGGATTCAGCCTACAGGGGTAACTTATACCTCACTCATTTATGTTTTGAGTAAACGCAATAGAATGAAGGAAGCAGATGATTTATTTGAGAGGATACAACGTAAAGATGTGTTGCCAGATCTTGTAATGTTCAATGCCTTGATTGATGGTCACTGTGCTAATGGTAGTATGGACCGTGCATTTTCTCTTTTGAAAGAGATGGATAGGATGAAGGTTCCTCCTGATGAAGTGACTTACAATACATTAATGCAAGGGCACTGTAGGGAGGGGAAAGTTGAAGAAGCTCGTGAACTTCTCAATGAGATGAAGAGAAGGGGGATCAAGCCAGATCATATTAGTTACAATACTCTCATTAGTGGCTATAGTAGAAGAGGTGATATCAAGGATGCATTGAGAGTTCGGGATGAGATGTTGAGTATAGGTTTCAATCCCACACTTCTTACTTACAATGCCCTTATAAAAGGTCTAAGCAAAAACCAAGAAGCCGATCATGCTGAAGAGCTCCTCAGAGAAATGACAAGTAAAGGGATAGCACCTGATGACAGCACCTATCTCTCTTTAATTGAAGGGATTGGCAAAGATGATAACTCTGTGGGAAATGGTGATTCTTAAATATTTTCTTTCTGCCCAGTGTTTAAAAGTTTCACATAGAAAGAGTTTTTCTAGAAGCAGAGATTTTTTTTGGTCACTTCTTGCTTTGAGCACTGGCTTGTTGACATGCTGAGCTTATAAGTCGACATTATTGACTAGATTTGTAACAGTAAGTTCAGAAAAATTGAATCTGGTTTATGGAGCAGCAGCATTGCCTTCTGAAATGAATCATTGTAAGATTATACAACATGTTTAATTTCATACGCATCCTTTATTTGTCATACAGCCCTGAACATTACCGTTGTATATACTTGATGTTGTAAAAGGAATAAAGTATCATGCATACTTTTGACAGAGACCAATTTTGTAAAGCCAAACAATAGCTGGGAATATTTTCAATATTTTGTGATAACTCTAGATTGGAAATTTGCTCTAGCTAGATTGAATGCTAGACGCCTAGAATGCAAGAGAAAAAACTCAGCAAAATAATATTTTTCCATCTTTCTTTGCAGTAATGTCTATAATATACTTTCCTTTGTCAATTATAGCTATTTTGTATTGCCAATGCGCTCTTATAAGTTCATATAAGTTCTATGGGAAGGGTTAAGATTGTGGCTTGTGGGTTCTCAAAACTCATTGGGTGTGTAACGTACCAATAAAAAAAAATATTATAGCTGTTCTATTTTGTTACTCTGGGTTCACTGAGTCATGATGTCTGACAATAGTAATTAGAGGACGTACCCAGGTCCTTAATTGTTTCATTAATTTGATCTCCAAAGCTAAATTACTAACTATTGTGAAAGTAATGGTTGATGGAACAAGGCCTACAATGGTTCTGTTGTTGAAGTGGTTTTCACATTGTCTGGGAAGTATGATAGCATATAAGTACTTAAAGATGCCAACTCTTTTTGGGTGCTTTTCCCATTTTTGCTTTATTATTATTATTTTTTTTCAGTGAAAGCTTTGATGCAATTCCTTAACTTTGTTGCAATTCCTTAACTTAGCATATAAGAATTTTTTGCTCAAATGCTATTCTCATGACTTCCTTAGCCACAGTTCCAAATAGCATATTCTTTTCCAGGTGCCATAGAATTATCAGCTTTTCCTATTGCATGGATTTTTTATTCACTGATTCACCATTATACAGCTTTACGATCATTATGGAATCCTTTAGTCAAAGACGATCCACTGGATTTCTTTAACAAGTGGGGAAAGCCTTATTTGGCGTGATATATTGGAGACAATGCTCTCTCCACTACATGCAGATAGGGAAATCACTCGTGGTCCTCTCACAATCTTTAAGAGTTGGGCGTGGGCCTTACCAGCAAACAGGTTGTCTCATATGATTTAATTAGTGGAATCCCACCTTGGTAAACATAATAGTGAATGACACCGTCCAATCGCCAATCTTTGTAATTAAAAACTAGTTCTCTTTGTTTAATAAGGTTTTGGGTTCATCCTATGAGAACAGAGGTATACTTTTATTTATTTATTTTTTGTGTGGAAAAATTTCATTATAAATCCAATAGTTTAGAATTAAACCCTATAACTTCAAAAAGTAACAAATTATGATTTTATTTATTTATTTAAAAGGTAAACCTTAATATCGGTTGAGGGTTTAATTTGTTACTTTTGAAACTAGGATATTTAATTTGTTATAGCACATGAATGATAAGGTTTAAAATGTATTCCCCTCCCCCCTTTCCCTTTTTGAGGACTACCTTTCACTTTAAGTGTAGCTTATTGTTGCTATTCTCAAAAAATAGTAAAAAGATTATCATGACTTCCCAAATCAGCAACATTTTTTACCAATAAGACTTAATTTTCATGGTTCTAAGTCACCATCAGTACTAACCCCCCAAAAAAGGTTAAAAGATGTGATAACACCGCCAGTGTAGCAAGAGGAAAAAAGAAAAAGAAAAAAAGCTAAAAGCATCAATCTTCTTTTTCCTTACTAGGCTTTGAGGCTTTTAAATTAGTGCAAATAATTGGATGTCATTCATGCAATCTTGTTTGTGGAAATCCATGCAACATGCACCATGCACCAAATGTTTGAATAGATTACCACAATGAACTAGTGTCAGCTTTTAGAATTGTCTGTTGCAAGATATCTGCAATAGCTTCATGTACTTAAGGTCTGTGTGGGCATTACCAGAAAGGTAAGGCTCCTCCAATCTTTGAAAACAGGAGCTTCAATGGGTACATTTGTTGGGCACATAGTACCTGGTTTGGCACTCACTCTCTTAGGTCTATGGCACACCATCAACACAATTAGAGCCTACTTTCTCAAAGGCCCTGCTAACTTCAGAATAAGGTTTTGGTACCCATTTGGTGGCTCTCTATCCAAACTTAAACACCTGGAGCTTATTTTCATCCTGTGTTTTTCAGTTTTTGCAATACTTATGCAAGTTCTAGACTACCCTTTCTTTCGTTTTGCTTTCAGGCTTGACAGCTTTGAGCATGCAACCATGTTCCTCCACCTGGTTATTTTTGCAGGTTTTACCCTTTCTGCAGAGCTGACTCATTCATTAGAGATCCTCTCTGGAGTTGTAGGAATCCTTGCAGCCACTGTATTTGGTCAAGAACTTTTTCTACTTCATTTCCACTCTGCTGACCATGTTGGACTCGAAGGCCACTACCATTGGCTATTGCAGCTCATAGTTTTAATCTCTTTCATAGCAGCTCTGGCAGCAACTTGTTTTCCCACTAGTTTTCCTGCAGCTCTTGTTCTTTCGATTTCAGTTCTGCTCCAAGGCTGCTGGTTTATGATTATGGGATTTATGCTGTGGGCTCCCCAGTTTGTCCCAAAAGGCTGTGTTATGGTTTTGACTGAGGCTAGCAGTGATAACATGCTTGGAGCAGTCAGTTGCAACTCTGATGAGGCTGATACGAGAGCTAAAGCACTGGCTAATTTGCAATTCAGTTGGATGCTTTCTGGAATATTGATATTTACAGGATGTATTTGCTTGAAATTAGCTGGAAAATTCACCCTAAGGGGACAGTCAACTGAGTATGAGCAACTTCACAGTAGAGGTGTGGATCTCCCTGTATTAATTGATGGCTTCAAGCAACCTCATCCATAACAATTGAAGTATGTCAAACCTTGCAAGTCACGACCTTTTAAGGTCACAGAGCACTTAACATATAGATTAAATTAGAGTTGCCATTGATAAATGTGAACTCCAGGGGCATATCTCTAAAGATTTGTAGTGCCCCCATGAATAATTGTATCAGGAGTTGTATCATTATACTGGTGGTATACTAAATGATGTGATATAACTTATTTAGTTACTAAGATGATACTCATCTTGAAGCGTGTGGAAAAATTTGAAGGGCAAAGTTCATTTATGACTCATTTAGTTTGAAATATGAAATGACAAAGGGCCAATGAACTCTAGCTTAATTGGCACCGCCTCCTCTTGCAAGGGTTAGGTGGAGGGTGAGATTATGGGTTCAAGTCCCATTTTGATCGCGTGTAATTTACCACTCCAAGAGAAAAGTCCTTCTGGTGTGAATTCAGGTTTGCTGCTCAAGTTGTCTTCCCAGTCATTTTTGCCCCTCACTAAATTCAACTGAGGTTGCTACTATAGTTTTTTATAGGCTAGAGTACCAAGCCTGTTGAGACTCATACCAGTGACACCTGAGTGAATTTTGGAACATTAGGGCTATAATCTTCCCAATCATTTTATGTTTCCATAGAATAGTAAAACTTAGCTTAAATTCTTTAATTGCTATACCTTAAGTTATCCAATAAAATGCAATCACGTGGCTTTGGAAGCTATAATTTTACAAGTGCATTGACTAATAAGCCAATAAGTTACATTACATGGTTGTTTTGTATTAATCAATTATTAACCTAATATAAAAATGTACCTAAGTTTTGCTCTCTATAGAGAATAGAGGGTAGCCATGGAGTAATTGTATCATCTAATTTAACTGTTTTAAGTCGGTTAGTCTTGGCCTTCGGCATAATTCCCAATCATTTATTACTTGGTTTATAAAATTAGAAAATCACAAGTTGTTTGTCTCAAACAATGTTGTCAACACCATACAAAAGGCGGTTTCAATTTGATTAGGAAAAAAAATATTTTGGTACCAATCAATATTAATGTACCATTACAATAGTATTAATTATATATGTGTATATTTATTCATTAAATTAGTAAATTTTGGTCGAATTCCAAATAATTTGTCAAGAATGTTTAAAATTATAATTCCATTCCTTAATTAATATGCCAACCTCTAACTTGACATACTAACCTAACAAAAATATATACCTAACAATATACTAAAAAAAAAAAATCAAGTAGAATTTAAATAATACAGATTCATACCAGTTAAAGTAGCAAACATAAGAACTTAGCAAATAAACCCTTTTCATTACCATCAAAATTAAATCAAACCTCTTCTCAAAAAAAAAAAAAATAATAATAATAATAATAATAATCAAATCAAAATAGAAACTTGTTTATCATCCTTCTCTTTGATATGTGTTTTAAAAGAAAGCTCAATTTGCAAATTTTGTTTGTGTTTAATATCCAAAAGCAATTCAGTACTACATCAATTGAAAGAAAGACTAAAGAGAATTACAATCTTGATGAACAAAAAACATAAAACAACAGAAGTTGTTAAAAATAAAATTCTCACTCAGACTCTTCAACAAAAGCTTCAATTCGAAGAAGAACAAACCCCACTGCCACTCCAACAAGAGTCAGCGCATTCATGATGACTGCAATCTTGAATATCTCACCACCAGCATTACAAGTAGAAGACAGAGCTCCCCCACCTCTACGTTTGCTCTTTGATGGAACTTTCAAGGAGCTCACAACCTTAGCAAAGGATTGCTCAGTGCATACTGGAAGGCCTAGTGAGGCTACACTGTTGTGAGCCTTCAACCCACCAAAAGAGTTCAGCCCAGATATGTAATTCACATTCTTCTTCATCCTCCTAGAGCTGGCAATGGTAGTGGTAGAAGTAGCAGTAATGGTGGGTGGAGATAGAGTGGCCATTGTTATCTGAAACAAAAGAGAGCAAAAAACTAAACTACTTATTACACAAAAGATGCAAAAATATTAGTAAGGAAGTGTTTTAGAATGATAAGATTATACCTTTTTTTTGTGATGGTTGGTTTATGAAGAGTTGTTTGTTAAGTATATGGAAGTAAATGATAGTGGGAGGGAGGGAAGAAAATGAAACTTTGTATGGTGAGAGATGGAAGAAAATGGATAAGGTGGGAAAGAGAATGGTTGGTAGACAAGCTAAGCAGATGAGGTTAATGAGAACAAAAAAGGAAAAATAGTGCCACTTTAAATGCTGGCCAAGAAAAAGTAAAGAGTAAATTTTTTTTTTTTTGAGAATCAAGTAAAGAGTAAATTGGTTTGCCAATGAAGATAGACCTTTTATCCAATTATTCTCTCTCTTTGCTTGCTTTTTTTTTTTTTTTTTTTTTTTTTCCCATTATTCTCCACTTAATCAATTTGGACCGTTTATTGAGTTACGAAAATTATTAGTTTACATTTCATTTCTTTTTTTTTCTTTTTTTTTTTAATGTAAAATTTACGTTATAGACTAAATAAAGTATACATAATTTTTTTTTAATGAAAAATTACTGCAGCATTTAAAAGAAATAAAAAAACAGTCTGGTAAAAAATGTACAACTTATATGAGCAATAAATATAAACCAAATTATCCATTGAGTTAAATTTTTAATGGGGTGGAAGAATGTAGTCTAAAGTCTGAAGTCTAAACTCGTTGCCTAAATAAATGAAAAACCAAGGCCATTCCACTAATGGGGGATGACATCAAAAATAAAAATTGACATTGCCACGCTTGGATTTGGATGCTGGAAATTACACAAAGCATAACACAAAACAATTAAACATGGGAGAGGGAAGGGAGGAAGAGAGAGGATAGGAAAGAGAGGAGAAATGATAACATTTTTCCTTTCACTTGTTTGATTAAGGGAGAAATGGATAGAAATATACCTTATTGGTGAGTCCCACCATAAAAACTCTTTTCTCTCTCCCTAATTGGGAGGAAAGAATATGGTGGACTATGGAGGAAAATGGATCTCTCCATTTTCCCTTTTCTTTTCCTTCGCCTCAATCCATCCTAACTATAGAAATGAATTTATTTCCCTTTTCTCCTCTTTATTTCTTCTCTTTCCCAATTTCTTAAACCAAACATGGCTTAAGAGTTAACTAATAACCTAGCCAATCCTTAAAACCAAACATAGCCTAATAGTTAACAATGAAATCCAACTACAAGGGAAACACTTAATTAGCAATGTTAGGAACATGACTAAATTTCCCTTTATTATTATTTTTTTCCCACTTATTCTTGAGGTGATAAGTTATGATTGATGCAACCTTGCTTTCTTATGGATTCACGACTGTCAATATGCACCAATCACATCTCAAATTTTGGATAAAATATTTTGAAAATTTTTGTGTCACAATACTTACGATAGTTAACAAGCTGTATCAAACTACAAACATCATACAACGTGGTACTCTAATTAGAGAGACTGTAAGCTGCATTATAAGCAATAGTTTGAGAAAACAACCCAATATGGGTATGGCAGTATAGAATTCCCCAGTCTTCTCCATCTTAACCACACAGAAACCTAAAGCAAAATGTAAATTCAAGTTCACAACAGAGACATTGCGTTTCATATGTTAGCAAACATGTAATAAACAAAAATTCTAGGCTCACTAATTGAAACTACTGCAATTTCACACATGCTTTGGGACTAGCATTTACATTGCTTTTCTCATCTCCTTTGCCTTGCGGTTTGGTCTAGTTCCTGATCCCATATGGATATTATGGACCTGTCTGATATGGCCACATTGGCCCTACTGTATAAATTCACAGATGCACCTATCAGTTTTATACACATTGACCTTGAATCTTCACTACTAACTTTCTCATCTTTTTGCTTCACGTGCATAATCTTCAATTTTTGATAGCTAGCAGTGTTCTTACACTGATATTGAATCTTCAAAGCACCAATTTTCCTAAACCTCCTGAATCAAATAAAAATGTAGGTTATATGTTGATAAACACATTCACAAACTAGCAGTCACACATATTGAATGGAATATTCATAAGAGAAATGTAATGATTACTGCTGATTTTCCAAACAATCTTTTTCTGTCCTCTCTCACAATATTTAGTCCATGGCCTTTTCTTGCGGATATTTTTTGCCTTTTTCTTCTTGTTTCTCACTTCATCCTCATAATCCTCATCGTTGTCACTATCATCTTCTTCCTCTTCCGTCTCCTCTGCTTCCTCATCGTCCTCCTCCTTTATGAATTCATTTCTATTATTAATGCTTACATGAGTTTCAATCTCTTCCTTCTCACACCCAGAATTCCCAAATAATTTGAAACCAAACACATCATGACCATTGTATTGGAAAACCAAAAAATCTCCTAGCTCTATAAGATTATCTTTAACAAATTCCTGCCAACCACTTAGGAAAAACACACCATCACTAATTTTTCCCACCTTCACATGCCAGATTTTCCTATTACCACTTCTGAGTATGGCCTTCTTAGGCACAGATCTGTCTAATTGTGAGACGAAAGCATCTGGAATACGCTGTAGAGAAACATAGTTACAGGGTAAGTTAAAACAGACAAATTCACACAAAAATCATTTTAAATAATTGCACTAGTCCCTTACAGTTTAATCAACTTCAAAACCCTTACTTATATATTAGAAAAAAGCCCCAGTAATTTGCCCATTCTTAAATCAATTTCAATTCGAAGCAAGTTATGACAAGATAATTTTGCACTAATAAGCTCTTAACCGACAAAATTTAAATCTTTGTTATTATCATGCCTTCAAACCGTAAAATGATTTTCCACGCCTCAAGTAGTATTATTAACCGATTTTCTTTAAGTCACATTTATGCTATAATTTATGAGATTATAGACATTTTCACACGATTTCTGTTCATCCTCAGCTTCTCCATTATAAAACATCTACAAACAGCACCTGTTGATACTGTTGCAACACCTCTAGCAATACACAACAAACCATCTAAAACTTTTGTCCCCCATTTTTTCACTGTTTCTCTGTTTCATGACTCCTAGGCTTTTCTCTCTAGCATGTTTATGTCTAATGTTCTTATTAATATGGCCACTCATATGGCACATTTAAGCCTTTGGTATTTTTGATATTTAAAACAAGTTACTCTTAAAAAATTGGCATGCATTAAATATGAGTTTGTTTTCTTCTAAGTAAGGCTGCCATCATATTTTGCAACTCATGGTCAAACATAAGATAGTAAAGCAACCATCTTGTTCATCAAGCAAGCTTTGTAAATCACAAATCAAACAAAGTCCATAAACATTTGAATATAAAATCAAGAAAAATAGAGAATTTAAAGCTTCTAACAAAAAACCCAGATCACAAAGACTGAAATTCAGAGCATAGATTACCAATCTCTCGGAGCAGTACTCTGGTAGGAACACTTTGAAGAATCTAGTGCATCTCTTTGTGGTGGTGCTGCTCATGTTCTTCACCATTTTCTCTCAGGATGAATATCAAAAACATTGAGCAATCACACAATGTGAGCAAAGAGTGTACTTTCCATTGTGTTACATAAGTCCACAACCCCAATTCCCACATGCAGCGCGTCTAGGATACTCTCAGATCACAGATATGATAGGCACTCGGTTGGGTTGCACTAGCCATTGATTGTGAGTGGGGGAGTGTTTTTGGAATCAAGAAAACGACTCAAAAGTCAGAACTGTAGGATGGGGTCTTTAATCTTTATCAAGTTAGAGAATGCAGTAGACATTTCCAGCAAAAAGTGTATGCATTTTGAACAAGTTTTACATCCATTTTTGGTCATTGGGACCACTTTATTGCTACTTCTCTCAACTCCCTTACATCATCTTACACATCTTTTAAATATTCTCTCTGCTACCAAATCCCATCCCTCTCTCCCGTTCTAAATTGCTATCTTTTTTATTTTTTATTTTTGGTTACATTGATAGTAAGATGTAAACATATAGTTGTCTTTAGTAAAAATATCCTAAATTGCCATCAAAACCTCTAAGGTAATAAATTACCGCTTGTCAAGTATAAGGTATTTAACCATTATTTTAATACTTTGCTCTTGTGTGAGTTTAAAATCACTCTTAAGATAAGATCCAAGAGATGGATTCAACATATGAGATTTTTAACTTTTTAAATTAGAGATAAAGTAAAGACATAATTCAAACTCAAAACCAAATGATACGATACAATACTTTAACCCAAAAGTTATGAGTTATTAGAAAACTAATTAATGTAATCATTTAACAATTATTATGATTCAAGGAGTCTAAATACATAAAACATCTCACCATCTAAAACAAAAACTGAGACGGAATTAAGATCCTCTGTCCTTGAAGCCTGACATCACATCACAGCAGCTAAGCAAATCCCTCAACTAACCATTGTGGACAGAAAAATGCGAAGAACCTAAAACCATAACTTATGTCATAACTTGCTACGTTGTGAGTGGTGAAGAAAAAAGAAGTGTGTCCACCCATTTACCACTCATAACTTGCTATGGAAAGAGTTATGACAAAAATTGTGTAATAAATTATGGTCCTAACATTGTTCTTTTGGACACTGAGAATCACCAAAAGCCTTAAATTTTTGACAGCAATAGCATTCAACCCTCATCATGCCAAAATCATTAATGAACTTAAACAAAGTATCCCTGCTAAAAATATTGAATTCAGTTACATCTCAATGGGGCATCTCAATGGGGGCATCTCTACATTAAGCTATTGAGTAATTTTAGGACCACAAATTATTTCACAACTTTTTTGTTACAACTCTGAAATGGCAGATTGTAAGTGGTTAACTATCACTTACACATGAACCCACTATTTTTTCTTCACCAATCACACTCTGCCATGTCACAGTTGTGACAAGAAGTTATAAAAAATTATGCGGTCATAGACTTTTCCTTAAGCTACTACATCTCAATAGGGGGTACAAAGTACAAACCCCACCCAGAGACCCCACTTTCCAAGATATCCCAAATGAAACCCAACCTCAAAAAATACCAAAACACACAGCCCAAACTTCATCAAACAGATCAAACCCAAAAACCTATACATCATCAATCAAGGACAGTAATAGATCTAGGAAATAAAAGGCCCAACCATCCCACCACAAAACAAAAAAGTGATTAAGAAATTTATTTATGTGTTACAATTCACATTTATTTCTGTCGATCAGTATTCCTTTTATAGTAAAATTGTAGATAGCTAAAGCTTAGCATTATCCAATAGATATATCATCTATGAAGCTCCTGCTCTTCTAGTATCAACCACTTATGCTAAGGGAAATGTGAAAACTTCCCACTTTCCAACTAACCAGATTCGATGCTCTGGTCTAAGTTCAAGATTTTGATAATCTAATAGTCTATCAACTGCAAATTTTACCATGCAAATTAGTCAAAAGACACAAGTTAGTGGAGTCATACAACAAGATTCACTAAACTGTCAAACTTTGGAATAAAACACATTTCAATCAACCACATGAAACAAATAGGTAGATATTTAAGTTAATTCTGCAAATCCAACAACATAAACCACAAATTTTGGCAAGTCATGTGCAAAGTTTAAAGCCTTAAGTTATTTTTTTTTTTTTTAAAAAAAAAAAAAAAAAAAACATAAAAGCCCACACATTAATTTACATCCCTGAATAATCAATCGCACGAAATATGTGAACTTCTAAGACAATAGTCTCCCGGTTGATCAGCTCAAAGACAAGGACATCTCCTTCTTCCAAATCATGTTCCCTAGCAAATGTAGCCCATCCCTTGCCTATACTCCTTCCTGCACCTGAACCCTCTCTATAGAAGCATCGTGCAGGGAACTGTTTTCCCTCAGAATCCTGAAGTGTGATGGACTCTGAAGGTAGATACTTCATAGCAAATCCAGCAGGCACATACTACATAAGCAAGAAAAATATGAAACTAAGCATGTTGCAACTAAATCACATATCTAGGTGAAGCTTAAAACCAACACACAAACTGTAACTCACCACAAAACTATTATATATGTTATGACGCCGCAAGATAGCTTTGAAAAAAGGATATTCAGATTGAAACATGTCGGCAGCTTTTCTTGCCCTTTTCCTTGCTGCTTGGATCGTTTTAGAAAATTTGGAAAACCCTGAAGTTGCTGAAAAGTCATCTACTTCTGCAGTTAGCAAACTAGTCATGAGAAGAATTATCTAATAGCACGCCACAATGTAAAAGCATATATGTAATTAATTTTATAGAGCTTACTATATTTGGATTTTGGATTCCTTTTGCCCGAAGAATAGAACCTGTCTTCCTTAGGAGTTTTTGCAGCTTCCTCATCAAATTTTGCAAAATCACTTTCTTTGTGATGACCACATTTATCACAGGATTGAGTAGCTGCTTGTCCGCCACTACATGCACCCTTTCTTATGTGCCTTTTCTTTCTATCAGTCCAAGTTGTATATTTATTACGCTTTTTGAGTACTCCTTGACTAAAATACTCATCAGAAGACCAACTTTCTGAAGAGTTCTGGGAAGGGCTATCAGTAGTTGAAACCGATATATCATTATACCCAAAATCTTTCTCCTCTTCTTCATTCGCTACTGAATTAGGTTCCGCATCGCTACTTAGACTGTCAATGGGATAATCAATCTTGCCAGCAGTCATATCGAACATAAAAAGAACATTGAAAGTTGAATTTCCTTCATATTTGAAGATTAAAATATGGCCATTACTGAGAGAGTGGTAATCCAAAAACTTGTCCCAGCCATCACTAAACCAAGTGCCATTTTCATCTTTCTCCAAACCCAATTGCCAAACCCGACCATTAGGACCATTGACTGTAGCAATAGAAGAAAGTTGGTCCCCAAATTTCTGTAAAAAAATTTCTGGCAGCCTCTGCAGCAGGTACCAAATGAAATTACTCCTAGTAATTGACTTATTATATATTACAGACATGACTTCATCACTCATATAATTGACAAAAAACGTAAGAAATAGTAGTTCATCAACAAAAACGTAAGAAATAGTATGGATACACAAACAAAAAATTCAATACCACTTGCCCCAAATGCTTATGTTGTTAGTAAATGTATCTCAAAAAAATTGTTAGGAAAGAATAAATTTAATCATTCAACTCTTATTCTAAAATTTTTGGCCATGTGTAGGTTCAAACTCTTCCTTAATAAATGGTGTCCAACACTATGGTACCATGATAAACTATAAAACCACTTGTTCCAAAAGCTTACAATGTTAGTAAATTTAATCATTTTCTCATTATGTAATTTTCTCTTATAGAATCAAGTGACATCAAGAAGGCCCATGTGTTAAAAAGTTCTCATCATGGAAAAACTGTATCATTTTATTTAAATCAAATATATTCCACTGTTTTGGTAAGATGAAGCATTCCCAAGAAAAGGATTATGCATGGTAACTCAATGTGTTACACCAAATTAATCTTTTGTTTTTTTTTAATGGAAATGGAATAACAAGACCCAATTTCAAACACTCATCATCTTCACTGGTTTTCTCAGAAACCAAACAGAAAGTTAAGTAGCCTCAGAAAACAAACAAGTGTAAAGTAACAATCTTTATTTTTTGTTTCTCTACTATTATGTTTTATTCAAAGAAACAAACAATGTAACACTTGTACGTACCTACGTAAGAGACCCCAAAGTGTTTCATTCAAGAACAAAACAGAAAACCAGAGAATGACCCAGAAAAGTTTTAAGGAACAAAAAACACATACAAGTATCTTTTCGTTGAGAACAATCTTGAAGAAAGTCTCGGGATCCCTTGTGGGATACTTGCAACGCCGTTCACGCTTGTCTGTGGACTCCACTCCCATGCGCCGAGTCCTTGGCCTAGACGCCATAGCAAAGCAAAGCACTCTCAGTATCAGAGATTGAGAAACTAAGTGAAAGAGAAAGATAGTGGAAGAAACTGAGCATATAGAGACACGTTTCACGGAGGCAGTTGCAGAGTGAGTGTCATACTCTCTCTGTGTAACGCCACGTTCATGTAGTTTTCGGAAATATAGTTGCTTTTTTTTTTTTTTTTTGAGGTTTCTTTGTTATTTTTTTATGGGTTAATTAAGCTACTCAAAAAATAAGATATATGAGTAAAATTTAAAATTAAATTGATTAGAAATAGATAAAAAAAAATTCAAAATAATGTCAAAAAATTCAAATCCCTCGGACAATTCTAAAATCCCACTACCAAGTCTTCCAAGTGCCAACAAGAGAGAATTGTGGAATATGCATTCAAATCAGTTTTTGGATAAATTAACATAACTGTTAATAATTTTTTTTTTTTTTTAACATATCTATTAGTTTTTCAAACTTAACGAAGAAAATGATATATATATATATATATATATATATATATATATATATGGGTCATTCTACTGTACCCACCTATTTTTTTAATGGGTATGGTACCCACCTAAATCTTAGCCGCATATTTTTATTGATTCAATCCAGACCATTTACTTAGGTTTAATAGTAAACCTGATACCGGTAGAATAGGTACCATCAAATATGAGAAAAAAAATAAAGGAACCATCGAATGTGACAAAAGTACAGTCACATGTGATGTTGGTACTGTATAATGTGAGGATGGTACTATCAAATGTGAGAAAAAATAAGGGAACCATCGAATGTGACAAAAGTATAATCACATGTGATGTTAGTACTGCACAATGTGAGAATTGTACTATCAAATGTGAGAAAAAAAATAAAGGAACTACCGAATATGACAAAAGTACAGTCACATGTGATGTTGGTACTGCATAATATGAGGATGGTACCATCAAATGTGAGAAAAAATAAGGAAGCCACCAAATGTGACAAAAGTACAATCACATGTGATGTTAGTACTACACAATGTGAGGATGGTACCATCAAATGTGATGTTTTGGTAACCTGATATAACAGGTTGCCTACTAGTGGATACCGTACCCCCCAAAAAAAGAGGGGTACTGTAGAATTACCCTATATATATATATATATATATAAACTATTTCCTTTAAACAATGAAAAAAAAATCACATGCATAAATTCAAAATTTCAAACTTCCCTAAAAATCACTTGTCATCTTTTTATTACTATCCAATGAAATTTAAATTTTACAAAAAATAATTCAATTCAAAGGAAAAACGTTAGGTATTTAAATTGATACATTTGTATACATTGAATTTTCTGAATAAGTAAGACTATCTTTTATCCAAAAAAAATAAAAATTGCTACATAATTTTAAAAGAGTTTTGTAGTAATTCCGTGGCACTTGTTTAATCTCTTTTATTAGAACTAGGTTCGAGTTTCCCTTCTACTACTTATTGTCAGTTGTCACAAACTAATTATATACTCCAATTTATAATCCAATTTAATTTCTTTATCATATTAGATTAAATATAAGTAGGGTCGTCAATCAAGCTTAAGTTTTATTTTTATTTTTATTTATTTATTTATTTATTTAAGTAGAGGAGAAGAAAATAACATAAGAAAAGTTTATACCTCTACTCGACTTTAAAAAAAAACATATTGGGGTTTGCTTTGCATTTATAGTGTTCATGATTAACTTCGCAAATTTGGAGATAAAATTATCAATTTTTGAGTTTGAGTTTAAGTTAGACTTATTAGAGAGATAAAGTTTCACTCCTTGTCAAGTTTGGATTAAACAAAAATTGTGAGGACTCGAGGATCAAGGAAGGATACAACAAGCTGTGACTATCATTATAAAAGCATTCTAAGCCCGAGGAGGGGATTCGCCCTAGGATAGGAGGAGAAGGGGCAAAATACTTCCTGGAAGTCCCAATGGAGAGGATGGTGTTCAGAAAGAGAGTCAAGGTAGGTGAAGGAAGTTTCCAATGAAAGCTCACCTACTGCCTCCGCATTAAATGACTGGCAACAGCTTTATCAGCTACATTGATGAGGAAGTAACCTGAATAGTAGAATTCACAGCTAAGCAGCTCCTTCTACCACCTTCAACAGAAGTTTAAAGGGACAAGTATCCTAAGAAGAGTTTGGAGGATTGTAGATGGAGGGTTAGGATGCAATAAGTTTAGGAGTATATAAAGAAAGAGGATTTCCAGATGAAGGGGGCCAGAGAAAAAAAAAGAGAGATTAGAACAAGAACAGTGATAGAGAGAGGGAGAGGGAGAGAGAGAGAGAGAGAACAGGGTACATCCTTGCGCAAGAACATTGTCCTCGGGTGAGATTGTAAAGAACCATTTATATACTTAATCTTTGACTTTTGTTCATTCTTTCTCTGTCTGAATCCTTGGGCTAAACCCAACTTATTTTACCCCACTCTCTTTACAAATATCTATTAGTTTGGGCCTAACCGAATAGCACAAATTTCATTATTCTAAGTGAGTTTAGGCCGCTAGATTTACGTGCCCCTACAAAAATAATTTTTTTTAAAAATGATAATGATGAGTTTGAGTTTAAGTTGGACTTGTTAGAGAGATAGAGTTTCACTCCTTGTTATGTTTAGACTAAACAAAAATAATTTTTTTTTAAAAAATAAAATGATAATTTTATTTAAATATTGTGCTGACGTGAAAAATTGTGAGAATTTCAGAAGTTTCGATTTTATATATACTAGCTTCTAACCCATGCGTATGCATGGAAACACTTAAAGATATATAATAAGGTGCATAATATAATTCCTATATATATATATATAATTTAAATGCTATTGATAATCATTTTTTTATATTTTGTGAACTCTTTAAAAAAATTTGTAAGGATATTATTAGGTATAAAATGTAAATTATCCATGTTTTTTTTTTTTAATTATTGTGAAGTACTTTTTTTTTTTTAAAGATTCATTTATTCTAGACTCTTTTGGTTTTTGTACTTAATAACTCACTTGGATGAATATTTATGATGTGGTCTACATCATATCATATACTATATAATAAAAGTTGAACTTAGACGCCGTGGTTGCACCAAGTGACTTCACAAAATTGCAGAATTTTTTTTTTAGATTTAAAAAATATATATAATTTTTCTTCTCCTATAATCTCTAAGTTGATAAAAATATTAATTTGATTATAATCCAAATTCTTCATCTAATCATTATTTTTTAAGTGTAGTGTATTATAAAAAAAAAAAAAAAAAAAAAAAGCAATAACTTTCTTATTTTTTTTAATTACTACACTACACACTCTAATGCATCTTTAATTGCAGAATTTTTTTTTTTTTAGATTTAAAAAATATATATAATTTTTCTTCACCTATAATTTCTAAGTTGATAAAAATTTTAATTTGATTACAATCCAAATTCTTCATCTAATCCATCTAATTCTTATTCAATTTTAATTTGATTACAATTCAAATTCTTCATCTAATCCATTTAACAAACAAGTTTAAGTTTAAGTAACACTCTTATTCTATTTGTTCTTATCGACTTATTTGGATAAAGTAACAATAAGTATTGTATCAATTTTTTTTATAAAGTAACAATTTTACTTTAGCCTAATTTAAACATTGATTGTTATTTTTTTGTGTGTGGATAAAGTATCAAATGATAGCTAATATGTATTAACATAACAGGTTTAAGTTTAAGTAAGACTCTTATCTGGATAAAGTAACAATAAGTATTGTATCAATTTTTTTTTATAAAGTAACAATTTTACTTTTAGCATAATTTAAACATTAATTGTTGTTCTTTTTGTGTGTGGATAAAGTATCAAATGATAGCTAATATATATTAACATTAACGTAAACGTAATTAAAAAAAATCTAGTTTAGGTCAAAAAAAAAAAAAAAAAAAAGGATAAAGTAACCCAAAAAAAAAACTAATATATATATATATATATATATATATTAAATAATGACAAATTTTGCAAAAAAATAAATGAGGAATTCAAATTCACGTAAGTTTGAAGAAAAGCATACAAATTTTGTTTCATGATATTGACAAAAAATAATATACATAAAAAAAAAAAAAAAAAAAAAAGGGAATTGTGGGGGGACAAGGATCCAAAGCTGTTAATTAAATGCGCGAGGGGGTTTCCAAGGAGGTAAACTTCGCGAAGGATCCTTAAAAAGAGCTTACATGACTTGTAGAGAAGTTAAGCTGTTGCATTTAATAATGGCTCCAAGGACTCCCACCTAACCTCGAAGGGACGAGAATCCATGGTAAAGGGAGCATAGTGCAACCTGAAGAGAGAGAAGAGTGACTTGGCACTGAACCAGAAAGAGAAGAAGGAGGAAGGACATAGAAGCCATCCCCTCCGCATTAAATGCATTGCACTTCATACCATGAACTGATCTATTTACTATTAGTTGTATTGTAGTTGGGTACATAAAAGGGTTGACCTTGCATTCCACCTCTAAAAATATATTGTGTGCAAAAATAACACGTCAGCGTCCACTTGGTTTTTTAGCTGTCAATTTTTGCCAGCATTTTTTAATTTAGTTGACACCCTCGAGCACAAAGAAGAGTTTAAAAGGCATTATCAGATTCCTAGTAATGTGTCGATAGAACACTGTAACTTAGGGGAGTGGCATGAGAAAAGGCTGACTGAAGCAGTAGCGATTCCTATCATAGCATTTAGTGAGGGATGGATGAGGATTCCCATGGGTAGAGTTACTAGGGATTTCCTGAGTCTTTATAGACTTTGCCCCACTCAGTGTGTTCCGAACATGTTTAGGATTTTAGGTAGTTTAAACACAATAAATGATAAGATGGGTATAAATCTAACTTATAATGACATTAACTAGGTGTATAGTTGTCAGAAAAATAACAAGGTAGGGTATTACCTAAAAACTAGGGTTCCCGTTGTTAGGTTAATTTCTTGCCTTCCCGAGACGAACAAGGGCATGGACGAGGATTTTCTTATTGTTTCAAGGGAATGGCATGATGGACTTCACTACCTGGTCAAAGATGGCATTCTAGGTGGGGTGGATTAGGGGTGTCTTTAAGACCTTGTGCTTTTTTAGGATACTTAACACATACACTCTATTTCTATTTTCCTACATTGGTTTATTTCCTTATCTTTGCTTCATTTTTTGTTTTTAAGACAAAAAGGCTACCGCCAAAAGACAAATTTTGGTGAACTTCCCTTTGTTGAACCAAGTGTTGAGGTCCGAGATCTTCCTTCACCGAGATGGCCAACTCCGGGCAATACACATCATCCTCAGCTTCAAACTAATCTCCACTCGCTTCCAAGTTTCCAAACACGTAATCAAGGCCAAAGACCCGCATCTAGCATTGGTTGACGTGGCTATTGAAAGGTTCATCCGAAAACCCCCTCCTACCAGAACTCAGCTCGTGAAACTCCCCACCCTAACAAAGGCTCAACCTGAGGTTAAAGAAGACATCTCTTTTGACGAAGAGGTTGAAGTTCAATCTGAAGAACTTGAAGAGGAATTCGAGGGAGAGAGTACTGAAAGTCTCATTCGAGACGAAAATTTTGAAGTCTTCTACCATCAGGACAAGACCAAGGATGTAATGTCTGCTTTGATATCTTTTGCAGTCGTAGTAAGTGAGGACTAGGGGGCTCTTAAGGTTCCGGAGGCAATGGTAATAGAAAAGAAGTTGCCCGATTTACTATCCTCATTAGAGTTTCACACTGGGGGCGCTACTCTCGAAATTCCCGTGGTGCCCAAGCCCCCGACACCAGCCTCGCCTCCTCTTACTCAAACCGAGCCAGCTGACAAAAAGCAAAAAAAAGATAAAAAGGGAGGAAAAGGGTCAACCGAAGAAGGGGAGATCCAGGAAGAAACTCCTCCCGAACAAGCAAAAATAGTCAAAGTAACTCGATCTCAACAGAGGAGGGGAGGGGAGACCTCGGAGCCAGTTCCAGAGCGTTATCCTCGCGTTCCTAACTGGAACCCCCCTCTTGTATTAGATGGATCCCCCCTCCCTGCAGATTCGTTAATCTGTAACTTTGATAACGAAAAGGCGGGCTATGTTGCCGATTCGGTGGAGCAGATGCTTCTTCTACCTCGGGATATGGCCGAGCTCTGAAATCTGAAAAAACACGAGATGTTTCTATCCCTAAAGAAGGACTTGGCTCTGGTAGACACCTTTTTTTTTTTTTTTTTAACATTATTGCCCTTCACTTCATTATTATAAACAACATTTTATTTGTCTAAATTCTAACCCTCTTTCTCTATTTGCGAATGTCTAGGCCACCCAAGCAACTCACGTGGCCAAGGAATGGGTTGATCAAACACTCCATGAAAAGAAAGAAGAGGAATCCAAACGTTACATTGCCCAGAAGGCCCAGACCTAAACTGACAAAAAATTAAAGGAGACTCTCCTCAAGCAATTCGAGTGTGACAAGGCTCGAAAAAGTGCTGAGGCCTTAATTGAGAGCTCCGAGAGGCAGGCTCGAGAGTAATCGTGCCACCTAAAAGAGGTAGAAAATCAGCTTACACTTGCTCAGACTAGGATCACTAAGCTAACTAAGGAGCTGGAACGGAAAGTTGATGAGATGAGCAAGGTCGAACAAGCAGCGTATGATATGGGGCAAAAGGAAATTGAGGCACATTTGAAGTCCCAGATCCTGGCCGTTTGCCGAGCCTTTTGTTTTCAGACTTGGACTGAGGCCCTGGACGTTGCTGGAGTTGACCCCTCTTCAGAATTAAGAAACTTGGAGAAGGTGTTCTACCATCCAGCCATCAGGGTACAAGTCTCTGCTCCATCATCCTCTGCCATAACTGCCCCTACTCAGCCTACCCGGGTTGAAGACCAACCTTCCAAACCGAGCGAGGGGGCCACAACAACCTCAAGTACAACAAAAAAGACTCCTGCTCCAGACAATGTCCCCTCCTTGGCTAAAGTTGCTACCTCAGGATCACAACTTCTTGCTGAAGGCCAATCCACAGAGGCAACAGAGAAGGAGAAAGGAACCGAAGACCAAGGAGCAAAGTAGATGATAGGTTGAGATTCAATTTGGTTGTTTTCTTCTATACTTTTTTTTTTTTTGGTAAGGATGTTTGTTGGCATTGCACCTTATTACTGAAAGAACTCCTGCCATCTTTTACTATATGCTCTCTATTTTTGTCTTCGTTCCTTTTATCCTTCCGCAATAACTTTTAACATTGTTTTCGTATTTACTGCAAATTGTTTCATCCTTCTAAGCTTCACCACATATTAACATCTAACTGTGCACATAGATTTGCTTCTAAGTCATCCTTTTTGGAGTAATTGTCACTCTGTAACCCTAAAATACTAGATCTCTCCGAACTTATAAAACATGAAAATGAGCATCCCCCAAGTTGCCCGTCCTCAGTGTCAATCTTCAGTTGAGGTCACCTTAGAGCTTACCAAGAAAAAAAAGAGATCCAATTTTCCAAGGGTAAGAGACCTAAGGAATCAAACCTGTCTAAGGCTCTATTCAATCCACAGTTAACAAATTAGGTGTTAATTTACCCAAGGCAGTTGATCTGAGGAATCGAACCTGGCCGAGGTTCTGTTTAACCCGTAGTTGACAAATTAGGTGTTAATTTACCCAAGAAAGATGATCCAAGGAATCGAACTTGGCGAGGTTCTGTTTAACCCGTAGTTAACAAATTAATTAGGTGTTAATTTATCCAAAGCAAGTGATCTGAGGAATTGAACCTGGCCAAGGTTCTGTTTAACCCATAGTAACAAAATAGGTGTTAATTTACCCAAGGCAGGTGATTCGAGGAATTGAACTTGGCCGAGGTTTTGTTTAACCCGTAGTAACAAAATAGGTGTTAATTTACCCAAGGCAGGTGATCCAAGGGATCGAACTAGGCAGAGGTTCTGTTTAACTCATAGTTTACAAATTAGGTGTTAATATACCCAAGGCAGGTGATCCGAGGAATTGAACCTAGCCGAGATTCTGTTTAACCCTTAGTGACAAATTAGTGACAATTTTAATCAAGACAACAACAATAGAGTTGATCAATACATCTGTTTGCATATACGTAGGTAACTACTTACAGGACTTCAAACTAGAAATAATACTTTTGTAAGTTATTTACATTCCATGGTCGAGGTATTACAGCTTCATCTAAGTCTTCTAACCAATAAGTCTCCGTTCCAGCTACTGAGGTCACCCGATAAGGCCTTTCCCAATTTGGACCGAGCTTTTCCACGAAGGATTCTTCATACTTCCAACCACCTTTCACAAAATGAGGTCCCCTAGAATGAACTCCTTCACCTTTACACCTTTCTCAAACCCTTGTCTAAGTCTCTGTTGATACTGTGCTAATCTTACTTCAGCGACTTCCCTTCTCTCTTCGACTAGGTCGAGGTCGAGGGATAGGAGCTATTCATTGCTGCTACCAAGGAACTGATCAGTTCTCAATGTTGGAAAGCCAGTTTCTGTGGGGATGACTGCTTCAAATCCGTATGTCATAGAAAACGGGGTCTCTCTAGTGGACCTTCTAGGAGTCGTGCGATACATCCACAAAATGTAGGGAAATTTGTCCACCCATTTTCCCTTAGCCTTCTCCAGTCTCTTCTTTAAACCATCCACAATGACTTTATTTGTGGCCACTGCCTGGCCATTGCTTTAGGGGTATGATGGGGTAGAATATCTATTTTTTATTCCCAAATCACAATAATATCTCCGAAAGGCCTTACTAACAAATTGGAGCCCATTATCCGAGATGAGAGTGTTCGGTACCCCAAATCTGTTACAATATTTCGCCACACAAATCTCTTCACGTCTTGATCTTGAATGTTTGCTAGTGGCTCAGTCTCTACCCATTTGGTAAAATAGTCGGTAGCAACAAGCATATACCTTCGATTCCCTATCGCTCTCGAGAATGGTCCAACAATGTCCAGCCCCCATTGTGCAAAAGGCCAAGGGCTACTTAGTGGATTCAAAACTCCCCCTTGGCCTTGTCCTTGGGCAGGGTTCCATCCGTGAGAAATGTAACCACTGGGTCCATCCAACTAGGACCCACCTGCTTAAAGTATATTCGAATCGGAACTTGTGCGTTGTATGTAGGGGTTACAAGATCTTCCACTAGTATAATCCTAGGAAGTTTCTCTTTACTCGTGGTGGGTAGGGTTGCTAATGAATCAGCATGAGAATTTTTACTTCGAGGTACTTGTTCCAAAGTAAAAGAGTGGAATCCCCCTAACAAACGCTTAATTTGATTCAAGTACCAAAGCATTCGCGGGTCCTTTGCTTCATAGTCACCTTGGACCTATCTAGCTACGAGCCTTGAATCACAATATGCCCTAACAGATTTTCCTCTGAGCTTTTGTACAGCGGCTAATCCTACTTGTTTATCCTCGTACTCTACCTCATTGTTCATCGCTGAGAAGCCTAGCCTCAAAGATTTTTCCAAAATAATACCATCCGGTGAGATTATCACAATTCCAATTCCCAACCCTCTCTAATTAGCCACGCCATCGACAAATAACTGTCATGGCTGTTGATTAAGTATTGAACTCACACCCACTGCTTCCTCGGGCTTCCTTGCTTCTTCGGAGTCACCTAACTCCTCAATGAACTCCGCGACCAAGTCTGTTAAGATTTGCCCTTTCATGGCCATTCGAGGCAAATATTTAATGTTAAACGCACCAAGCATAGTACCCCATTTTGCCACCATTCCAGTGTAATCTGACCTTCAAAGTAATGCCTGCAAAGGCAACTAGATCAGGACAATTACCGTGTGGGCTTGGAAGTATTGTGGCAGCTTCTTGGTGGCATGAATGATAGTCAGTATACCCTTTTCAAGGTGTAGATTCTTGACCTTAGCCTCTTGAAGGGATTTGTTGACATGGTACACCGGTTTTTGAACTCCTTCATCAACCCATATTAGGACCAAGCTTATAGCATGCTGCACTACAGCAATATAGGCATACAAAACCTCCTCCTTCTCTGGTCGGGATAAAACTGGTGGATAGGCCAGATACGCTTTCAGATCCTTGAAGGCCCTGTCAGACTCTTCGGTCCATGTAAAATCCTTCCATTTATGCAACAGCCGAAAAAACGGCCTACACTAATCAGCGAACCTTGATATGAACCTGTTCAGGGTCGCTGTCATCCCAATAAACTGTTGCACCTCCTTGGGATTCCGAGGAGGGTGCAAATTATGAATAGGTTTAATTTGGTTAGGATTAACTTCAATCCCCCTATGGGTGATCATGTAGCCCAAAAATTTTCCAGACCCTACACCAAAAGAACACTTAGCAGCGTTTAGGCGTAGCTTATGCTTTCTCAAGATTGTAAATACTTCTTCAAGATCTGTCAGATGCTCGGACTCTTTTTTACTTTTCACCACCATGTCATTGATGTAGACCTCCACGTTCTTCCCCAACTGGCTCTCGAACATTCTCTTCACCATTCTCTGGTACGTAGATCCAGCGTTTTTTAGGCTAAATGGCATTACTCGATAATGGTAGTTCCCTGTTTGAGTGAGAAAGGCTATTTTTTCCTGATCTAACAACGCCAAAGGGATTTGAATTTGATGATACCCTTGAAAAGAATCCAAGAAGCTCATCCTACGGTGTCCGAACGTTGCATCCACAAACTGATCTATCCTCGGGATGGGAAACGAATCCTTTGGGCAAGCTTTATTAAGGTCCGTAAAATCCATGCAAACTCTCCATTTCCCGGACTTCTTCTTTACTACTACGGTGTTGGCCAACCATTCAGGGTAAAAGACCTCTTTAATTGCCCTAGCTTGCTTAAGTTTTCGAACCTCGTCCTTTACAACCTCAAAATGCTCTTTAGATGAACGCCGAGGTACTTGCTTCTTTGGAGTAGCCCTAGGATTAACATTTAAGTGATGGCAAATGAACTCGGGATCAATCTTAGATGCTTCATATGCGCTCCAAGTGAAAATATCCAAATTCCTCTTCAAAAAATCTACCAACTGCTTCTTATCCTCCATTGGGAGTTGAGTCCCAACCTGAAAGTACCTTTCCACATCCCCCTCGATGGCGACCTTTTCCAATTCCTCACATGATACTGAACAATCCGAGAAGAGTGGCAAACCGAGCTATAATTGCTATAGGACAAGTTCTGTCTCCAAAGGACTCACCTCAGGAGCACGATGGTTAACCGCTGCCACCAAACATTGCCTAGCCACTGCTTGGCATCCTACTAGCTCGGCTACCCCCTCACTAGTGGGATATTTTAACTTTACATGCAGAGTTGAGGAGATCGCCCTCATAGCATGTAGCCATGGTCTCACGAGAATGGCAGTATACGAAGAAAAGGCATCGACCACTATGAAATTCACACTCACCACCTTCTCCCCTGTCTGTACACATAACCGGATCATACCCTTTGTAATAGTAACCTTCCCATCAAACCCGACCAAAAGAACGTCATAGTTACTCAAATCCTATAGTTTAGGCCTTAGACCCCTAAATAGATCAGGGTATGTAATTTCAGCCCTATTACCTTGATCAATCATTACTCTTTTCATGTTGAATCCCGCTATCTGCAAGGTTACCACCAACGCATCATCATGCGGTTGTTCCGAAATCTTGGGTTCCTTGCATAGTGCTTCTTCTTCATATCCATCCAACTACGAAGATATTGCCATTACCCTGCCGACTGAATGAGAGTATTCCCTCAAGGCCGTAAAGATGACGTTTATCGTTCCCATAGATGATCGGGGAGCTCCTTTTCTCTGCGGCCATACGGCGAGTTGACCTCTTTGACCATCTGGCTGTTGTAAAAATTGTTTCAGTTTGCCAGCTTTGATTAACTAGTTAAGGAAGTCTTGTAAAGTCCTACAGTCCTCGGTTGTATGACCTCAGTCCTGGTGGTACTGACAATACAAACTCTAGTTTCTTTTAGTGGGATCTCCTCCCATTTTGTTCGGCCATTTAAAGTAAGGCTCGCTTTTGATCTTCTCTAATACTTGATAAATCGGCTCTTTGAACATCGAGTTACTGCCGGAGGGCCAACAAGGCTACGACATGCCTGACTGAAAAACTCCCTCCTCGATCGAGAGGATGTGAATTGACCCGATGAGCTATCCCTTTGGTCGGGATTAAAGACCTTGGCTTTTCCCTTGCTAGAGTTCTGATTATCCTCAACCTTCATATACTCCTCAATCCAATCCATCAGTTGATGCATACTCCGAGATGGTTTCATAGTTAATGATTTCCACAAGTCAAAATGTGTAGGGAGGCCTACCTTGAAGGTTCACACAGCAACATCTTCGAAGTCTCCATTAATCTCATTATAAACTTCCCAATACCTATCCGAATAGTTCTTCAAAGTCTCTCCCTCTTTCATGGACATTGACAGTAGAGAGTCTAGGAGTTTAGGAACCCGGCTACATGTCACAAACCTTGCCCCAAAGGCCTTGGTTAGCTCTTCAAAGGAATGTATGGACCCTTCCTCAAGGCTATCAAACCACTTCATGGCAACCGAACCTAGGCTTGAAGGGAAGACTTTACACATAAGGGCTTTATTTTTGGAGTGGATAGCCATTCTTTGATTAAAGTGACTAACATGTTCAACAGGATCGGTCCTACCATTATAAATGGTAAAGGTAGGCTGGTTGAAGCAACGAGGGAGCTCAGCATGTTTAATACGCCGAGAAAAAGGGGAGCGGGATATCTGAAGGAGAGCCTTTCCCATGGCAACATGCCCCTAGCTCCTTCTTGGTGGAGTTTTGGACCTTATATGATATTGATTTTGTCCAGAAGTTCGATGGGATGACGACGTGAATGATTCATTGGGCGGAGTTCTACTTCGTGGACGGTAACTTTCTTCGCTTCTCGTACTTAAATATTGATCTGGGGAAGGCGTTCTATCCTTCCTTATTCGAACTCTGCGACAAAGAGGTCGACGTAATTGTTCCATTTTTTTCTCTAGGTTGTGCACCTCCTCATCACGCGAATGGTAACTAGCTTTGTGCTGGCCAGTTCGCTCAGAATGAACAGAGGGCACCCTTTCGCTTGAAGTATAAGCCACCTGACAATCCCTCCTTCACTCGAGATTAACAAAGTGGTCTCTGTGTTGAGAGCCCACGGATTCCAACGATTTGCTACGCCTAGGACCGGCCATAACAGTAAGATTTTTGCAAGGGTACCTTTGGAGACCTTCCCACAGACAGCACCAATTGTGGCAGGCAAAAATTAACAGCTAAAAAACCAAGTGGACGTTGACGTGTTTTTTTGAAGACACAATATATTTTTAGAGGTGGAATGCAAGGTCAACCCTTTTAAGTACCCAACTACAATACAACTAATAGTAAACAGATTAGTTTGTGGTATGAAGTGAACACACTAAAAGAAAAAGAGAAGGCCCTTTATTAGCTAAGTGTTCATCCTTAGGTTTAGTCCGAGAAAGGGTTTTACAGTTGATCGATTTATCTCCTATTCTCTCTCTCTCTCTCTCTCTCTCTCTCTCTCTCTCTCTCTTCTCTCCTTTCTTTTTTCCTTGATCCAGATGTTTCCTGGCTTTATATAGTTAGCCAAAATGCATCTGAACTCTACATTTGGAGGGTTAGGATCACACTTCCTTGATACTTGTCCCATCAAGGCCTTACTAGTAGGTCTTACACTGAAGTTTTAGCTGTGTGGGCACTATTCATGGTCAGTTCCCCATTAAGTTTGAACAGTGCCCACATAGCTAAAACTTCAGTGTAAGACCTACTAGTAAGGTCTTGATGAGACAAGTATCAAGGAAGTGTGATCCTAACCCTCCAAATTTAGAGTCTAGATGCATTTTGGCTAACTATATAAAGCCAAGAAACATTTGGATCAAGGAAAAAAGAAAGGAGAGAAAAGAGAGAGAGAGAACTGGAAATAAATCGATCAACTGTAAAACCCTTCTTCGGACTAAACCCAAGGATGAACACTTAGCTAATAAAGGGCCTTCTCTTTTTCTTTTAGTGTGCTCACTTCATACCACAAACTAATCTGTTTACTATTAGCTGTATTGTAATTGGGTACCTAAAAGGGTTGACCTTGCATTCCACCTCTAAAAATATATTGTGTGTGCAAAAATAACACGTCAGCGTCCACTTGGTTTTTTAGCTATCAATTTTTGCCCGCCATAGGAATAAATCATCTTATGCATTCCAAAAACAAACATATTTATTGCACTCTTTTAATAAGTTACTTTTATATATATATATGCATTTCATAATACCTTAGTTTCACACAATATGAATTTATTATATAACTTAAAAGTAAAATATTTAATTATTTTTATTATCTATTCTATTATCTAATTTTAAGTAAATTAATATATAAAAAAACTATTTACATATGAATTTTGATTAAGCCATGCATCACACGGGCATAATGCTAGTTTGATTCTAAAATTAAAAATAAAACTCTTTAAGAATAAATAATTTAGAACATTCGATGCAAAATTGAAACTCTAATTTGGAATTCTAATTTGAATTTCTCTCAGCTTCACCTATTATTATTGTTATTGTTGTTATTATTATTATTATTATTATAGACACACAAACACAGAGTAGTGTGAATACTACTAACTTTGCAATCATTTTTTTAATTTTTTTTTTTTTCCTCGTCTCTTGTCTAATCAAATTCCTTTCTCTCTTTCTCTCTCTCACTTTATGAAGATAATACTAAACAAAAAATAAAGATTGATTATTTAAATAAAATAGAAGGTAGAATAGATAATCTGACGTAGGTATTTTTGAAAAATGGTTGTACAAAATATAAAAAGTAAGTTCTTACATTAAAATAGATAGAAATATTTGCACAAGCTAATGTGAATGCTTATAGTGCATTAGAAATATTTTTTCTTTGCAGCAACATAAAACACAATGCTAAAGCAATTGCAGAATCCTGTATTCATTTGGGAATTCTGCATTCATTTGGGAACTGGAGTGAAAAGTGGAACTTTGAAGAATGATGCAATTCGGATATGCTGTTCTGGTCCAGCCAAATTATTGGGGAAATAGATTTACAGCCTAAGTCAATACACAAACACCTGCATATAAACCAGCTAAGTTTATTTGAAAAAAATAAAAGTAAAAAACCAACAAAAGAGGAAAAGAGTTAATTAGATTGCTTTGGTTGTTGCTAAAATAGATTATAATCACTGGCAAAGTACAGAGAAAAGTTTTTTTATTTTTTTATTTTCTCAGTGAAATTTTAAACACGATCAGGAGAAATAGTAGCAAAGCCTCAATATCTTCACTAGTCTAATAAATATATCATTACAGGAAAACTATTACATTCGGCAATTTACATAGCAATTGATTGTTATAATTGATAAGACAGTTCTGATATCATATTAGAAGGGAAGATGCATCACATTCTAGACTAAACAAATCGAATGCAAAGTTTTTTAGATTGGAAAGTCCAAAACCAATCTAATAATAGATAGCATGAAGAGAGGTGCCTAGCGATGCTCTTTTCATTTTACATATTTGTAGAATGTATCCCTTCTCACCTTGAGAAGATGATGGCATTTGTGCAAAACACAGTCAGTGACATTTGAGTTTTAGAGTGCAGATGGGAGAACTTTATTAGTGATACTCTCCAACAGAATTGCTCTTTCAGAAATATGGAAATCAAGAGAAGAAAATGCAGGACTGGTGTCTACGTTTGTAGATTTAAAACTTCCCAATAATTTACTTGAAACAACATTGTTACATGCAAACATATTCAAAGTAGACTACTTGAAATGTAGGATCTTGGAGCAAGAAACAACTCTGCTGGACTAATTAACCTACAATAGCCATTCCATGTCCATTCATCAATGCATTCAACAAACCATATTTGCCAGGGTTTAAGAGCTTAGCATAGGGAATGAGACTGTGTTTTGAGTCAACATATAGCATTGTGCTTCTCTTCTACATGGAATACTGAACAAGTTAAAAAGTATTGCTGTATTTTCACATGGAAGTGAGAGAAGTTTAGAGTTTGTTAATTACAACATAGAATACTATAAAAGTAAAAAGGACTTTTATCTTACTACCCCAGTCATTCCACAGATTCAAAATCTTTCCCCATCAAGTCCAGTTGATAAACAAAAAGACAGCAAGTTCCTGCAAATAACCAAAATTTTATGACACCATAAAGAATGATCAAATAACCAGCACACATCTAAATTCTTTGAATTTTTTCCCCGCTGAAACCAAAGTTTTCTTAATTAAGCATAGAAGGCATCATCTGTCTTTGTTGCAATGTCTACAAAGCAAAAAAAAAAAAAAAATCTTTTTAGTTACCATGAAGGCAACAATTCCTAAAATGTTTTTGCATTTACCAGTCAAAGCTAATAAAAAATTCTATTAGCCAATTCCTAACATGTTTTGGCATTTCCTTGGAAATTCATTTAGTTTTCCATTTTATTGTGTATGTCCAAATTCTATTAAACCGGGAAATCACCAATTTACTGTGCTTTACTTCTTAGTAATTGCTTAAAGAAGTGCATATTTGAAATTGGTTTGGTCCCTAATAATGCCAAGTGGCAGTACCTTATTGGATCACTTGACTAACAAATTTTGTCCTTGCCCCCAAGCTTGCATAGCCAATTTGGTTCCCATGCACAACCAAATTTCCCCTCTTTCCCTCTACAAATTGCAAGCTATCCAAAGGCCAAAGAAAAAGCTATCTCACATTCCATGTGACCTCACCATCTTTCCTATAAAATATGGGACACCCCTCCCATGCAAAGCAAGCTTCATCACCTCAAAAATTTCCAGAAACAACCAAAAACCCAAAACATACACAACTTCTCACAAACAGAACCAGAGAAAAATACCCAAAAAATCCCTCAATCACACAAAAGCCAAGCTCTAAAAACCTGAAAACTTCATAGAGAAACACCCAAATTCCCAGCCAAAAACCACCAAAATACACACACATTAATTTACATCCCTGAGTAATCAATAGCACGAAATATGTGAACTTCTAAGACAATAGTTTCCCTGTTGATCAGCTCAAAGACAAGGACATCTCCTTCTTCCAAATCATGCTCCCGAGCAAATGTAGCCCATCCCTTGCCTATACTCCTACCTGCACCTGAACCCTCTCTATCGAAGCATCGTGCAGGGAACCGTTTTCCATCAGAATCCTGAAGTGCAATGGACTCTGAAGGTAGATACTTCATAGCAAATCCAGCAGGCACATACTACATAAGCAAGAAAAATATAAAACTAAGCATGTTGCAACTAAATCACATATCTAGGTGAAACTTAAAACCAACAACACAAACTGTGACTCACCACAAAACTATTATATATGTTATGACGCCGCAAGATAGCTTTGAAAAAAGGATGTTCAGACTGAAACATATCTGCTGCTTTTCTTGCCCTTTTCTTTGCTGCTTGGATTGTTTTAGAAAATTTGGAAAATCCTGAAGTTGCCGAAAAGTCATCTACTTCTGCAGTTAGCAAACTAGTCATGAGAAGAATTATCTAATAGCATGCCACAATGTAAAGCCACAATGTAATTTTATAGGGCTTACTATATTTGGATTTTGGATTCCTTTTGCCTGAAGAATAGAACCTGCCTTCCTTAGGAGTTTTTTCAGCTTCCTCCTTGTCAAATTTTGCAAATTCACTTTCTTTGTGATGACCGCATTTATCACAGGATTAAGTAGCTGCTTGTCCGCTACTACATGCACCCTTTCTTATGTGCCTTTTCTTTCTATCAGTCCAAGTGGTATATTTCTAACGCTTTTTGAGTACTCCTTGACTAAAATACTCATCAGAAGTCCAAGTTTCTGAAGAGTTCTTGGAAGGGCTACAAGTAGTTGAAAGCGATACATCATTATACCCAAAATCTTTCTCCTCTTCTTCATTTGGTACTGAATCAGGTTCCGCATCACTACTTAGATTGTCGATGGGATAATCGATCTTGCCAGCAGTCATATCAAACATGAAAAGAACATTGAAAGTTGAATTTCCTTCATATTTGAAGATTATAATATGGCCATTACTACTGATAGAGTGGTAATCCAAAAACTTGTCCCAGCCATCACTAAACCAAGTGCCGTTTTCATCTTTCTCCAAACTCAATTGCCAAACCCGACCATTGGGACCGTTGACTGTAGCAATGGAAGCAAGTTGGTCCCCAAATTTCTGTAAAAAAATTTCTGGCAGCCTCTGCAGCAGGTACCAAATGAAATTACTCCTAGTAGTTGACTTATTATATATTGCAGACACGACATCATCACTCAAATAATTCACAAAAAACGTAAGAAATTGTATGGATATACAAACAAAAAATTCAATCCCACTTGTCCCGGTACCAATAGCTTATGTTGTTAATAAATGTATCTTAAAATAAAATAAAATTGTTAGGAAAAGAATGGTTTTAATCATTTAAATATTATTCTAAAACTTTTGGTCATGTGTAGGCTCAAACTCTTCCTTAATAAGTAGGATCCAACACTTTGGTACCGTGATAAACTATAAAACCACTTGTTCCAAAAGCTTAAAATGTTAGCAAATTTAATCATTTTACCATTACGTAATTCTCTTATGGAATCAAGTGACAACAAGAAGGACAATGTGCTAAAGGTTCTCATCATGGAAAAACTGTATCATTTTGTATAAAAATCAAATCTGTTCCTCTGTTTTGGTAAAATAAAGCAAACCCAAGAAAAGGATTATGGTCACTCAAATGTGTAACACCAAATATAACAAGACCCAATTTCCAACACTCATCTTCTTCCCGGGTTTTCTCAGAAACCAAACAGAAAGTTAAGTACCCTCAGAAAACAAACAAGTGTTAAGCAACGATCTTTTTTCTTTCTTTTTTTTCCTCTCTTGAAGAAAGAATCAAAGAAACAAACAATGTAACACTTGCATGTAACAACGTAAGAGACCCCAAAGTGTTTCATTCAAGAACAAAACAGAGAAAGACCCAGAAAAGTTTAAGGAAAAAAAAAACACATACAAGTATCTTTTCATTGAAAACAATCTTGAAGAAAGTCTCGGGATCCCTTGTGGGATACTTGCAACACCGTTCACGCTTGTCAGTGGGTTCCACTCCCCTGCGGCGAGTCCTTGGCCTAGACGCCATATCAAAGCAAAGCAATCTCAGAGTCAGAGATTGAGAAGCTCAAAGTGAAAGAGAAAGATAATGGAAGAAACTGTGTATATAGAGACACGTTTCACGGAGTCAGTTGCAGAGTGAGTTTCAAACTATCTCACAGTGGAAGCCACGTTCACGTAGTTTTCACAAACATCGTTGTTTTGTTTTTGTTTTTGTTTTTGTTTTTTTGTTTTTTTTTTTTTTTTTTGGTTATTATTATCACTAGTCGCGGAGCATTGTGAGTGATTATTTTTTAAGGTGGTCTCATCATCATCATCATCATCATCATCATCATCATTATTATTATTATTTTGTAATTTGAACTAATTTAATGAAAAGTAATGCATTTCATAATCATATTTCTCACAAGATAATTTTTTATTATTGTAGAATTGTTTTATTTAAAATTTGAAACATTAATTCTACCATAGTCGATTGACTAATTTTTACATCTCTAAGTGAATTAAATATATTTTCCGTGTTACATGTAAACCTTCTTTTCCATAAGGTTTGAAATAATGTGGTAATATTTTTTTCTATGGAAGTTAAAAAAAATTAAAGTTCACCTTGTCTTAATGTTTTCTAAAAATTAAATTTGGCGATTTTCTTTCAATAATTGTGAAAATTCCAAGCATTAATTCAGAAGGTAACTCATGTTAAATGTTCAGGCTTTGATTGTTTAATTTTATGATTGATTTGGGTTGTAATTTATAAGTTGAATATGGTGGTGTATATCTAAAATGGTCTAACTTTGTAGTTTATGTAATTAAATATAGTGTTGTGTGTGATTTATAGAGTAGCAGTGGTTGTAGTAATTAAAAATTGGTTTTTCATTGTCTTTTAAGTTAATAAAAACTTTACATATACTTTTTTTTTTTCAAAAAAACCTTTAAATATTTTTTTAACGTGAATCTTTACATATACCTTAATAAGTAAACTCTATACATTTCATTTTCCTAGATGCATAAAAAAAGACATTTATTCTATAATAATAGTGACTAATTAGTCTTTTCATGATCTCATTTATAATGTTTCTTACTATTATCATATTTTATTGGCTAGTGATTTTCATAATAGAGGCATTAAATGAGAGTTAAATTATTAGAACCTTTCATTAGATTTTAAAAGTTGTGGTGTGTGAAGAATATAAGGATTTAAGGATTTTTTTAATATTTTATTATTTATAAATAATGTTAAATGAAATGTCAAAAAAAGGATTTCAAAAGTTTTCATCTTTATTTCTATTATTATTGAAGAACGTCTTCCTTTTAGTTTTGATAATAAAATGATTTTCTAGATTAGAGTTTGATTAGTTTCAAGTTTAAATTTTGTACGATTGTAATTAATTGTTGATTATATGATTTAATTAAGTGAATTTAACGATTTATTTATTTGCATTGTAAAGTTTTTAATAATATTCGTAAGTTCATCTTTAATTAATTTTTTACTCCTTTAGCCGTTAGCCTATTTGTTTTCCAATTAACGGTTACTAATTAATTTATTTAATTGACATTTGATTTCGTTTACTAATCTCTTTCTCTCTCTCTCTCTTCATCAACATCTTATTGTTTCCCAAATTTGATGATAACTCTAATGTACTAAATATGCATATTGTAACATTTATTTTTATTTTTATTTTATTCCATTTTGCTGCCATGAAGTTAGTATATCCATAACTATTAGTTTATTTTATGATATGTTTGGTTTATTATTATTATTATTATTATTATTATTATTATTATTATTATTATAAATTTAGTGTTTCTAAAATAGCATGTGTTTCTCTTTTTCTATTGATGCATTGTAACGTTTTATGGGACTACTTTATAAGAAATTTTTTTATTCTATTTTTTTAATTGATTGTTTCTAAATTGATATTTGTTTTGTATTTCATTTTTCCATTGATGCATTGTAACATTTCATGGGAAGACTTTATAAGAACAATTTTTATTTATTGAATTAAAAAAAATTATATGTTTAATTTAAAAAAAAAAAAAACAGACAGAATATAAATAATTATGATATGGAGGATGTTGCTAAAGTTAAATGTTGAATAAAAACATATGAGAAGAAAAATAGTAAAAATGAAATGTATAGCAATAAACACCATATTATTTTGGTTATGCTATGTAATAAAATAATATTATATTTTTATATACTATCTTTATAATGCAATAATATAACATTTAAAAACCAATGAGAATAAAAAAAATAACAACATAAAATACAAAACTAAATCGTATCAAGCTGGATTACCAGTTAATTCCAATTTTAGCAAACTGACTGACTTCTAGTAGTCTAAAACTAATTTCTGTGATACATTTGGTGGAGCTTTTAATATTGCATCAGTATGTTTTGATGGTCAACCTGTTACACTAAAATAAAAAATATATGTGGAGACTATTTTTGTCGCAAGGTTCGACCTTCAGTTCGACCCATACATGGGAAGCCGAGGAAGCCTCTTTGACTCAGAATCCCACATCGAAGGAAAACCCCCCCACTTGCTGCCTTATAAGCTGTGAAGCCAAGGGAGTAGTGTACCATTACAAGCAGTGGGGGGGTTTTCCTTCGATGGTACACTACTCCCTTGGCTTCACAGCTTATAAGGCAGCAAGTGGGGGGGTTTTCCTTCGATGTGGGATTCTGAGTCAAAGAGGCTTCCTCGGCTTCCCATGTATGGGTCGAACTGAAGGTCGAACCTTGCGACAAAAATAGTCTCCACAATATATATACCAAAAACTGAAGAAAAAATATATACATATATATATATATATATATATAGAGAGAGAGAGAGAGAGAGAGAGAGAGGCTTTTTGTGTATGGAAAAATAAAAATTATGCATGGAATAAGAGAGGGAATAACAATTTTATAGTATGAGGATAAGAATAAGAAGAGTCGAAAATAAAGGAAAATAAAAAGATAGAATAATAGTAATATTGAGAGTAGTGGAGATATGAAAAGTTAAAATGGAGTGAGAAAGGTTGAAGAAAGTTAAGGTAGAGAGTAATGGGGATATGAAAAATTAAAATGGAATTGAGAATTTAATAATAAATAAGAATAGTTATTAATAAGATAAATTAAATATGATATTTTGATTGTAATATAATAGAGTTTTTAATTCACTTTAAATGTTTAAAAATTGTATAAAAAATTAGAAAAAAAAATTGATAATAACATGGCTGCTGACGTGACTTAACGTGAGCTTAGCAACATTAAATGCTACGCTTCAGTTTTTAGTAATGAGAACATTAAATGCTACGCTAGAACATTTTTACAACATTTTTATAACAAATCCTAAGTGGCAGATTGTTACTGGTTGTTATTGTTTGGGCAAAAAAGTAATCTTAATGTTAGTTTCAAATTTGAACCAATAACAACTAACCACCTGTGATTTGTTGTAAAAATGTTATAGACGTAGCATCTCTCTTTAGTAATATATTTAAATGTTTAAAAATTGTATAAAGAATTAGAAAAAAAAATTGATAATGACATGACTGCTGACGTGACTTAACGTGAGCGTAGCAACATTAAATGCTATGCTTCAACTTTTAGTAATATATATATAGATAGATATAGATATAGATTATTTTTTATTTATTTATTAAGCTTCTAAAAATAAGGTATATAAGTAAATTTCTAAATTAAATTTATTAGAAATTGATAAAAATTCAAATCCCGCGTACAATTTTACAACCCCACTGCCAAGTCTTCCAACAGCCAACAAGAGAGAATTGTGGAAATCATTCAAATGCATTCGGTTTTTGTATAAATATATGAGTTTTTCAAACTCTAAGAAAAAAAAAAAAAAAAAAAAAAACTATCTTTATCAACAACAAAAAATCTATCCAAAAAAAAAAAAAATTATCAAAAAAGAAACTGTAGAAAAAATACTATATGTTGCTTTCAACGTTTTCTTTTAAAAAAAAAAAAAAATTCCAAATGCACAAATTCAAAATTTCGTACTTCCCTAATAGTAATTGCTTTTGTTAAAAACTTTTGTCATTTTTTATCAAACAATTGCTTTATAAATCAGGTGAACTATGCAAGTTTAAAATTCCCTCTACCCCTATCCAATAGATTTAAAATTCCCATTAAAAAAATCTTTCATCATTCACCTCATTCAATGGCCAGTACTACAACATATCTTATTTTTGTTTCAAATATTCATTTTATAGTTTAATACATGAGTTTTTGTTGGGCATACATGTAACACCCAATAGTTTTTTTTTTTTTTTTCTTCGTACTCATATTCTTTTTTTTTTTTCCCTTCGTACTCATATTCATTTGAGTGTTCAAGGCAATGGGTATTTTGCAATTCTGTTCTCATGACTTCCTTATTGGAATTTGAAATGTTAGATTTTATTTTTTATTTTTCTAAAAAAAAGTGAATAAATCCATTACATTAAGAGCTTCAATTTTACTTTCACTTTGTTTCTTTTTTGGATTAATAATCATAAGAAAGTCTTATATAAAAGACAATTTTTTTTTTTTAAACCAAATAAAAACTTATATAGATGAATTGTTTTCTATTTCATTTTGTACATTTCTATGTATTCATTTCTAAGCAATTGGAATATTAAGTTATCATATTTAAATGATGCCAAATCACTGTTGGTTTTGTGCATTTTGTAGATGAATCTACTCGGATTACTTTCTCAAAAAATAGTACTTCCTCTGTCCCAGTTTGTTTGTTCTCTATTCCATTTTGGGATGTCCCAAAATATTGTCCTATTTCTAAAAATAAAAATCACTAATTTACTAACATTTCTATTATACCCCTACTTTATTTTCAAAACTATTTAAAAAGAAAACTAACAAATATTTTTTTTAAAATCAATCTAATTGGGACACCTTTTTAGTTACCTCATTAAAAATAACTCTTTTAAAAAAAAGCTGATATATTTATTTAAAGGTAGTTTTGTAAACTTATACATTTTTATAAGGCAGACAAGACAATAAATGATGTTCCCTTAAAAAGTTCGACTTTTCAAACAAGACAAACAAATTGGACGACCACACACCCTTGGTGCGATAATCACTCCACAACTATAAGTGCTTGTGGGGTGTGGGGGGTAAGCGCTGTGGTTCAAATCTCTAGGAAGGAGCTTCACACATATATACACATAGATTAGGCTAGAGTATAATTTCTATCTTGTAAAAAAAAAAAAAAACAAACAAACAAATTGAGACAGAAGGAGTAATAAGTATTGCTTCTACAGTTCTACTCCTTTCTTTGTTTTTTTTTCCCCTAATAAATCAGTAATCTTTGTATTTAAAAAATGTTGGGCCAAAACACCAAGTTTCTTGGATAATGGTCTGTTTCATTTTCAAACATGGCAACGTGTAAGATGAGTTGCACGTGCAACTCAATAATGTCAATGATGCCAAAAGATCGGGACACTATATGTCCTTTTGTAATTTGGAGATTGGAAATGGTACACCATATGAGATTTTGTAATTTGTAATTTGGAGATTGGAAATTTACGTACTTTACTTTAGTGAGTTATTGTGTATGTAAGGGTGGGAATATTCTTGACACCTACACTTTTATACAAGGATTTTATAGGATTCTTTTTGAAAAGATGCATATAATTTTGCTATGATTAAATTGTAAAGGAGTTGATACATTTTAGTATTATTGTAAAGGAGTATTTAATTGAATAAGCAGTTGGCGATATAAACATTTGTTTATTTATGTTTTTGAAAATAGGCAATCACTTAATTTTAAAGTAGGATTTTTGTGGATTTGAGGTTATCATATGTTTTCACTTGGTCATGAATGCACTTTTATATTTTATTTCACTAGGAATTTGGTCATCTTATTTACTACTATTTTATCGTGTATAGAAAGTTAGCATTTATTTCTTCACAAACCAAAATAGCCATTCCATTCCATGTCTATTCATCAATGCATTTAACAAACCATATATGATATACATATTGTCAGGGTTCTAAGAGCTCGGCATAGGTAATGAGAGACCCTGTGTTTTGACAGAGCATTATGCATCTCTTCAACATGGAATACTGAACAAGTTAAAAAGTATTGCTAGATTTTCACATGGAACTTAGAGAAGTTGAGACTTGAGAGTACTGTTATTTACAACATAGAATACTAGAGGGGGAAGAAAAAAGGCCTTTTATCTTACTACACCAGTCATTCCACTGACTCAAAATCTTTCCTCATCAAGCCCACTAGATATACAGAAAGACATTCAGCAAGTTCCTGCAAATAACCAAAGTTTCTAAAATAAGCATAGAAGGCATCTGATATTTCATCTTTGATTTCCTCACCTTTGTTGCAATGTCTACAAAGTAATCAAATCTTTTTAGTTACCATAAAGGAAATAATGACCAAAATGTTTCAGCATTTTCCTGTCAAAGCTAATCACAAATTCTATTAGCCAATTCCTAAGATGTTTTGGCATTTGCTAGTTAAAGTTAATCAAAATTCTATTATCCCAGCGGTAAAAACAATAGAAACCATAGCATTAAAATAGCAAAAATAACCTCTATACCCTTTAAATGATGAGAATCCTGTTGTTTTATGAATCTGCAAACAGGCAGTGTCCTAAACCAAGCAGCATAAATGAGAGTCTGAATAAGGACTGAAGCCCAAAGAAGTAACAGTGCAATTAAGATACACTGTTGTGGTCCACCACGATGTTACTAATGGGAGTATGGGACAACCAATTTAGACCCTATTCAAGGTACATGATTAGTTTCTAAATCTCCCCTGCAGTAATGTTGGAATATGCATGCATAAATAGTTTGATTAATTAAGTGATTGAATTCCACATGGAGTACTACTGTACTAGTGACAAGAGAATCTCTTGGCTTAAGTTTTTAGGTTACAGTGGTGTGCCAAGAGGTTGTATTGAGTCAAGTTAAATAAGTTGTACTGAAAAGTTCATGCACAGATATGAGCTTCATGAATAAACTAAACAAGTTACAGCACACCAAAAAAACAAAAAGGTACCTTGCACGGTGTAGGAAGTTGGTACTTACCAACCATAAGATTATAATTAGTTCAGATTGGCTTCTCTTCTCTCAAGGTTGATTTCCTGGACCTGTGTCTTCAAGAACCCGAAATATGGTCACTTTCAGTTTCAGCATGATGTCCTCCTTACTGATCAGCTCAAATACACAAACATCTCCCTCCTCCAAACAATTATCCAACACAAACTCACGCCATCCCTGGCTCAGTTTAGCTCCATTACCCTCATTAATACATCGGACAAGCCACCATGGCCCATCAGAAATTTGAAGCACGATTGATCCCGACCCGTTCAGATACTTCTGAGCAAAGCTGGACGGAATATGCTGCACAAGTGAAAAGAAATGCATCTCTACTTTAGCAGTATATAAAAAATTCAAAAAAGAAAAAAGAAAAAAAAAAAGATTATAGTTGGAGGCTAACCAAAAGATATCCCTTGTGTATATAGGATGGTTTCATAATAACCCTGCAAAAAGGATTACCAGGGGTGAACCTTAGCGCTGCACGAATTGCCCTCCCTCTATTTTCAGCTACAGCTATTGAAACTTTTGCCCCAGGTATTCCCACTTCCACATTAAATTCTGCTGATGATTCATGTTCATATATTTATTCATCAAATCAACAAGGAGAAAATCAATATAGAGCATAAACAGAGGACCTAAGTTCATAGAGCTTACTAGGTTCAGTACTTTGCTTTCTTCTTTTGGCACTTTGTCGTGCTTCATCCCAGTAACCTGATCCAACTTCACCTGCAGTCCTGGTAAGCTCGCTCTCATTGAACTGGATGCCTATTTCTCTAGTAGATCGAACTTTTTCTTTTAAGGTATCTGCATCCTTTGCTAGATGAATGTTATCCCCATCAGGGCTATGCATTAAGTTCTTTAATGCAGTCCTAATGCAGCTTTTATAGGGTTTCTGTTGATCTACATGTTCATCAGAAACATTGTTTCTCCAAGGCATAGAAGTTGGGCGTGGAGGGAAAGAACCCAAGAATTCAATTGAGTCATCATCTTCTATTTCTTTTCCATGCAGCACTGGATGGTGCTTGCCATGGCTGGGTTCTTCTGCACCCAAGATTTCAATTGAGGCATTATCTGCTACTTTTCCAAGAGACACTGGACATTGCTTGACATGATTGGGTTCTTCAGAACAACTTGGAATATTACATGATTCACAAGCTATCAAATTGAACATATAAATATCAAAGTTTGAATTCCCTTCATATCGAAAGATCAAAAGATTTCCAGCATGAATGCAGTGGTGCTTTACAAATTCATGCCAGCCGTCATGAAACCACAACTTCTGGCCAGCTTTCCTTAGTTCCACAAGCCAGTCACGACCACTGGGAACAGAAAGTGTAGCAACACTAGAGAGTTCATCTCCAAATTTTCTAACAAACTTATTTGGGATCCTCTGCGGACGCAAAAATTAAGTTACATTGTTTCAGTTGAAATGAAATAAGGAAAAAAGTTTGTCCATGATGTCATAGAGAAGGCTTCATATCAGCAGTTCACCACAGACATAGCATCAGTTGATAATGTCATTGATAAATTAGAACATGAGACCAATAAGGATGGAATGTCATCTCATTTTAATTGGCACGCAATAAGTTAATTTTGGACTTGGGCTGGGTTGGACAGTCAAGACTCAAGATCATGACACGTGGCCAAAAGTGAACACGTGTCATAATGAAGGGTCCAGTGCACAAGAGCACTAGACCCAATCTTTGCCCATGAATTTCAAGAATTGATACTATTTAACAAAAACAAAAGAAAATTTTAATCCATATAAGCAATATATAAGTGAAAACTTTCTTGCAGAAAATATTTTCCTCAAACACCAAGGTTATTAAACTCAATTTAGGCAAAGGAAATGAGGAGAACAAACTTTTAGTATTTCAATATTGTTCTAAAGGTTTCTTTATAGGGGGGTCTTGTAAATTGTAATAGATATAGGTCAAGTGGACTCTAGGAGGGGGTTTTGTTTGGGAAACAAATGAAGAACAAATTAAAGGAGTGGGACCTAGGAATCAACACCTAGGGTTTGCTTGAAATCAACTTCAAGTGAAAAAAATAGTAGATAAAACCTAGGCATCAACACTTAGGGCTACTTGGAACCAGCACCAAGCATTGAAGAAAACTCCCAACCCAAATTTTATAAAGCCTTAATCAATTGCTTACAATACACCATTTTGGGCTTTTAAATAGGACTCCAAAGTTACATACTTACATCATAGAGGGACAAGAAATAAATTGCTAAGGAAATAACTTGTAATCTATTACATTAATTTCAAAAATAAAAGAAAATTAAATCCTAAAAGTCTCAGCATCCATTAGCATCAATCACAATCAATCAGGTCCAACAAAATCAATCATCATTAATAGATCATTTTCTTTTTTGTGTCCACACCAGTAATTGTTAGATGTTAGTGGTTTTACTTGGATAGAATCATTGGGGTATCACAAGAATGACTCATTGTAACCCAATTGATGGTCACTTGCTAAAGTTCAATCAATAGAGAATCACAAGAATGACTCATTGTAATCCTTTTTTGATAAATGACTCATTGTAATCCACTTGATAGTTATTTGCAAAAAGTTTGAGCCCCAAAATTATCGCAGCCACTTTTCAATGTAACCAAGTGCTTTTGAAATTTCTTGTTGGGAAAGAGTATAAAAAAGTTGGGGATGGGTAGGGGCAGAAAGCATCAATATTGAAAGCACACATCCAACTGCCAACAAAGAAAAAAAAAAGTACATGATGACCGCTTAAGCCAAAAAGAGGGAGACAGAGAGGGAAATAAAATATAAAAAAGATAACTTGGGGCCAAAGAGAAAAGCAAAAGAACATCACCAAAAGCCAATAGAAAAGTAAAAGAAGATCATTTTAAAGAAGAAAAGTAAGGAAAAAAATACTCATTAAGCAGTACAGGGTTCATAACCAAATTACAATTTACAACATAAGACTAATTGCATGCAGTCCAAATAATCCAAACTAACAAACCATATTCAACATTTCAATCTTCTCACCATGAGATGACCGCATGGAAAAACAGCTACTTTTGCAAACATAGCTCTCTTTTTTTTGTCTCTTTGTAGACTCAAAAAAAAACCCAAAGTTGTAAAACTCCAAATGTCCAATTTTCTCAGCAACCAAACATAGTTTAGGATCCATTATTTTTTCTACCCAAAAGTGCAAATATAAATATTAGTAATTAACAAAAATCTAAACTTGATATGTTAACCATTTAGTACATGCCCAAAGCCACGTCAACAAAGTTGGAACCTTTCAAACTTAATCGACTTTATAAAATTTTAAGCTTCAAGTTCTCACATAAAAAAATTGAATAAAGACAAGTTTCTCTCTCTCTCTCTCTCTCTCTCAATTTTCCTACCAACCAAACAAACTTTTACTTTAACAATAAAACAAAGTGGAAAAAGAAAAAACAACAACTTGGGCAATTCTTGTGCACATTTGTTATATACATGCAAAGCTGAGCTAACTGAACTATCAGCTTACCAGCTTCTTATCTTGGATAATAGAGACATCCATTAACTTGTAAAAGAGGCAAGCCCTCCTATTTGGACATGGAGAGCTTGAATGGAGGCTTTGGTTTACCAGCTGAGCCATTGTTGATTGTGATTGTTCAGTCTCAGTCACTGGGAAAGCCAGATCATTGATCATCTTTCATCAACCACACTAGCTGATATTTGGGAAAACGAAGAAAATTTTACTTCTTTTAAATGGCCCCACAACTGCGCCAGGGTCTTTGTGGGTCCCATAAAAGATCAAAAGAATTGTAATCGTCATGTGACTGTCTGTGAATTTCTTTGAAGGTTTTTTTTTTTTTACTTTGAGAAAGAGATATATTTATTAGTAAAAAATTGGCACACAACATAAATTATATATTTTATTTAGCGTATATAATTTAATTTTTATACATATTCTATTACTATCTTTTAAGCACATATTTTTATGACTTCATACATTTTTTATGATAACATCTCCTCCTTCTTTCTTGATTCTATCTTATTCTTATCACTAACAGCGCATCGAATTAGGGACAGCAAAATACAAAAGTGTGTGCCCATTTTGACCAGTCTCATTCTTGTCATGCGTAGATGGAGTATTCATGATCCAACCCCATTTATATTGTTGCTATCATTAAATTTGGTATGAATCCAACCCCATCTTGCATTAATTAAAATTGAGTACTTTTTTTTATTGAAATCAATCAAGTATTTTTAGGGAGTCACACAACATTCAGTTAAATGTGTATTTATTTATTAGTTTTTGTTACTTTCCAATCAGTTAAATGTGTATTTGTTTATTAGTTTTTGTTACTTTTTAATGTAATAGAATTTATTAAATTTCTCTTCAACAAGTGCATTCGAACATTCCTTAACAAAAAGCCTCATGTTATATCACAAATGGAGTGCATTCGAACATCTGTTAACTAAAAGCCTCTTGTTAATTGTTATATCACAAATGGAGAAATACAACTATATCCTCCTCTTGCCAATATGTCTACACAATGGTTTCTTTTAATTTATCAAATGTTTCCTCAACGAGTGCTGTAAGGTTGAAATTTATTCAACCATCTAATTGGTTTTATTCCGTGCCAAATTTGCTTGTATTTCAGCATTTAGTAACCATGTATTTAGGTGGGCTTGTTGTAAGGGTAGTGAGTGAGATAAAGTGAAGATTGCTCAAGAGTGTGCAAGAAAACAGAGTCTCGCGGCTGGGTCTCGCGGCTTCAAGCCGCCAAAAGCAGCACACGTGCCAAGCATGCCGGAAGGTGAACAGTCATGCCAGCTGGAGCACTACAGGACAAAATAGGACAACTGGCCATACGGTTAACTCGCAACTGGATCTCGCGACTCAGTCAAGCCGCGAGGTCAAGCCGCGAGCCAGCCCTGTTTTGAAAAACCTAACGTTTCACATTCCTCTCTCACCTCAGTATAAATACCCTTTATACCCACAAATGAAAGAGAGCTTCCAGAGAGAATTTTGAGAGAGAAACCCTAGAGCAAAACAAGATTGAACCATCTACAATCTTTACATTAGAGTCTCTTCAAATTCCTCATCTCTCTTCCTCTCCATCGCCAAATCCTTGAGAGGCCTTTTTTACCAAAACCTTGTTCTCACCATATCCATTACTGTGAGAGGGTTGTTTGGTGTTCTGGGAAGCAGTTAGGAAGGAACCAATATTCATTGGTTGATGCTATGGTCTAGTAGCGGAATCCGGGAAGCTAGAAAAGAAATAGGTTCGGCGCAACCTCGTTGGAGCAAGAAGCTTGGAGGGCTTAGGTACATCGGGTAGATTAGGCTTGGAGGGTCTATTGCTGTTCATGTATCCCAACTACATTTTCTAGTGGATTATTGACCGCTTGGAGGGCGGCAAAGAGGTTTTACGCCGAGGGTTTCGGTTTTCTTTTCGATAACACATCGCGTGTTGTCCTTGTATTTGCATCTTCCTTCCCTTTATCTTTGCCTTTTATTTTCTGCTGTGGATGTGATTTTAATTGGCTTAGATTGTTTACCAATTCTGTGTTATGCTTTAGTTCATGTTCCGCACATTAATTGTTTAATTTAAAGCTTGAATTGATAATTTGTTAATTGGGGGTCTAAACGTTCAAAGGTGTTTATACACATATTTGAACTTTCAAGTGCATTCAAACATCCGTTAACTAAAAGCCTCTTGTTAATTGTTATATCACAAATGGAGAAATACAACTATATCCTCCTCTTGCCAATATGTCTACACAATGGTTTCTTTTATGGTGTGTGCTCAAGTTGATTTTCCTCGAGCTTATGCAAGAGGAACATGCAATTAGACACATTGGAACTAGAACGGTAAGAACAAATGTTAATATCATAGATGGAATTTATTTTGAAAAAATCCCCAAGGACCCCAACAAGTTATCATCCATTTCAATTCTGGGTTTTGTGATGTCCAAATGGATTGCTAAATTAAACCCATTCTTGAGTACCCACAATTTTGTCATCACGATGTTAATTATGCCAATGTTTCTAAAGAAATAGTTAATCCAGATTAACTCTCTAATTAATACCTTGCTTAAAGAGTTTCCAACCTGTTTGAAGTATTAATTGTTTAAATTGTTTTGGTTTAGTTCACTGTTATTACTAATTTTTCAGGTTGTATATGACCATTCAATAATACTATTTAACAAAAGAGTAATATCATGTTTACAATTTTTCACAACAAATTTTAGATGGTAAATTATTGAAAATAGGTTTTTTTTTTTCCTCACAGTTTTGTTTTTTGGTTGAAGACAAATCTACTTGTCTGATTTCTATGGAATGGAATTGCTTTATATTTATACTAGCTTCATCACACACACTCTGCACGTGTGATGAGACTTTTTTTATTTTGAGTTTAATGTAACTTTTCAATTTGAATTTATTTACTGTTAGTGAGATTACACAGGAATGAATTTTTAAGAAGCTAAAATTTAGAATTTGAAAGTACTAGTTTTTAAGGAAAAAATATATATTAAACTTGCTTGAAATATATTTAAATAGAGAATATGCTAATTTTAAGGAAAAAAGTTTCTCAAGTAATTTTTTAAAATTTTTTTATTGAATTACAATTTTAACCTTATTTTTTATTTTTTAAAAATAATAATTATCTAATTAGATTAAAGATATTTTTAATATTTTTTAAAATTATAACTAATTTTCTGAACAAGAATAACTCCTTCCTGTGCTGGGAAAACTACGTCCACAACTAGGATATCATGATTGGTCACCAAACAGGCCTATAATTTATATAATTTAAGGCAGATGTGGTATAGGGTCACATCACTCACCTCACATCGCATGCCTACCTCCTTTAACGTAATCTTTTTTATTTATTTATTTACTTATTATTTCTTTTTGGACTGATGTTACAATTTTTCTTTAACGTAATTTGCTTCATCTTTCATGATTCATTCTCAGTATTCAATTTTCTTTTAATAGTAAAAGCACCAAAAAAAAAAAAAAAAAATTTAACTTCAGCAACAATTGGACAACTCTGTAGGTCACTTACATTTTTGAGTTTCCCAATTAAATAAATAAAGCACAAAAGACCACTGACGTATTAGCACTCACTTTACGTGATTTGCCTAATGATCTTAAATTTCATTTTCAACTATTGTAATGTGTTATCTCAAAAAAAAAAAAAAAAAACTATTGTAATGTTGTATTAAATTTTTATGAATTGTGGTAGATTCTACTAAAAATAATAAAATTTTGGTACGGCAGTTATAGCGTTATAATCAATAGAGTAATATTATATACACGACAATTTTCATAATAATTGAATGGACAAACTTGATTTTCATTTAATCGCGCCACTCTTACCTACCAATGCGAAGGGGGTGACAAATGAAAAGGATTTACGTTGGCTAGATTTATAGACTACTTGTCAGCCTGGAATTGACCACGGAAACACAAAGGGTGCCTATAAGATCCAAAAATACACAAAATTCAAAGTCCAAACAAAATTCCTTATGATTAAGGACGAATATTGTCAAAATGACAAGTTATGATCAATCTCACATCATTTTCCTTACACACCAGTCACAACTCACAGCAACATTTCCCAGTCCAACAGATTGATGAATTCATACATGTCATGCAAAGCAATGCAATGCAAGGCAAATGCTTCACAAAATTCTGCTCAAGAATATGGTTCCTTTTACAAATCTTGATCATCAGGTTCACTGGAACCACTAAATAAAAGCCATCAATTTATGTTGCAAAATTAATGGGTACACCTCAGTGACATCTTGAGCTCCACGACCAAAATGAAGTCAATGAAGAGCTTGTGAAAAGCAAACAGAAGGAATTTCTAAACTCAAAATTGTATTAACAAGCTGCACATGGCTACATGCACTCGAAACCATTGTAACATTGTCCCATGAGATTTAGACCTGCTAAAATGTTCACTAATCTAAAGTGCAAAACCCCTATCAGCCTGAAATAACTACAATGAAATGTGTCCTGTACATGTCAGTTCTCTATCCAAGACGTGCAATAAAAACATTATCCCAATGATGTTGACATCTTCCATCTCCCAACTAGAAAGTATAACATGAATATTTTATCTTAAAGAGTCATGCTTGACTGCTTGCATTAAGATTAAGAGCATGTCAATTTTAATTTCTCTACCTCAAGAGTCACCAAAAAAATCACCACTTAGCATAAGAAAGCAACACTCAGTGCGTTCCCGCAAATGAATCCAAATCACACCGTCCCACACGGCATAAATCTGCCAGAACACAACAATCATGCCTATGTTAGAAATTAATATTACAATAGGCTTACAGCATCTCCTCCCTTATGGGTAGAGGGTGAGTTCATGGGTTTAAACCCAATTAAGGGTAGAGGGTGAGTTCATGGGTTTAAAACCAATTGGGTGTGTGCAACTTATTAATCAAACAAGAATTCTTTTTGTACCATTATACATATAAACCAGGGCACATTAAACCTTCAATTTATAAAACAAAAAAGAATTCAATATATGTAACCTTTTTTTATTTATGTAACCTTTTTTATTTCTGAATCAGAAAAGCTACCCATCCATCAATGCTGACTAATATAACTAGCAATAGGACGACAACAATTCTGAAATTGTGCAAGGTCTCACAAATGTAAAAGGTCGTACACAATGCACAAAGCTCCCACTTTTTGCAGGGTCCAAGTTGGGCAGATTTTGTTAAACAACATGTTTTATTGACTGTCTCACAATTAGCTCACAAAATTATGAAGAGGTGTCATAGATAAACAACTGCTAGTTTTATTTCATGCAATTTCTAGGAAATTTTTTCACATCATGTTGCCTATTAACAATGTCAAACAAGTACGAAATATTTTTCTTCTATAAACAAAATTATAAAAGCTCAACAGAAGTAATTCTTCCCTAGCTGCAAACACATGAGAAAATTAACAATCAGTAACCGGAGCAATAAAATAAAATTTCAGGCTGAAAATACCAAATCAAGAGGGGAAGAGGAGAGGGAATGACTAGGATCCATTGTTCTGGTCCACTTTGATAAAAACTAGATTGCACAATCTATTTACAACCCTAGTCAAGACATAAAAATCGGTATTCAAATTCCTAACTACTAAAAGTTCCACTAAGTTATCTTGGAAAGTTTATGGACACAAAAAAGCAACTAAGCTCCTCGTGAAGATGTAAGATCAGTAACTGGCCACCCAGAAGATAAAGTTACTTGATACAGTCTAGAAATCCGAAAATTACCAGCAACTAATTTCTAATTAGTTTTAAGTGGTTGACATGTTGCATTAATGGTTGGTTCACCACCAGCCCATTATCATCGAGGACACGATATGTGGTAACCTTCAGCACAATTTCCCTCATCTTCAACAGCTCAAAGACACAAACATCTCCTTCCCCCAAATTATTCTCCAATGCAAATTCATACCATCCCTGACTTAACTTTGCTCTGCCTCCTCTATAAAGGCACCGGACAGGCCACTGTCTCCCCTCAGAAGTCTGAAGTTTGATAAATCCTGATACCCCACTTAGATTCTTTTCAGCAAAGCATGATGGGAGATACTGCACAAGTAAAATGAATACATTATACACTAAGCACATTTTTTTTTTATTAACATGATAAGGTAAAGCCATGTTTAGCACATTAATCTCAATGGCTCACCATTATACACCCCCTATATAAATAAGATGGCCGCAGGACAACCCTGCAGAAAGGATTGGTTGGCTCAAATGCTTTAGCCGCATTAATAGCCCTTTCTCGTTCCTCTGCTGTCACTGTTCTCTTTCTTGCAGAAGCACTTTCGTAAAATCTGAACCTCATATCTACTTCCTCTTCATGTCGAGCTGATGACTCCTGCTCATCTGCATTTTTATAGAATTACTGATGAGAAAATCAAATTCTTTAGGCTCCACAAGATGAAAAGAGGAAAATAATTTTAAAGAGCTTACTAGGATCATTTTTCCGCTTTTTTCTCATAGGTTTTTTAAGTTTTTGAATTTCTTGATCTGCACTTTGCAATTTCACTTCATCCAAAGACCTTTTAAGCTCAGTTGCATTAAATTGAACACCTATCTCTCGAGTATGATGAATTTCTGATGAGGATTTATCAACACCCTTTGATGGATGCATGTTCCCATCCCCAGCCCAATTCAAGCAGTTTTTAAGTTTAGAGCCATTGAACAAATTCTGCAGTGATGGAGGATTGTAACTTTTGTTAGGTGTCAGTAGATCTCCACGTTCACCAAAAAGCTTGTTTTTCAAAGACTCAGTAGTCGGTGTGGAACCCAAGATTTCTGCAAAGTCATCATCTTCCATTTCTTCAAATACACGATAATGACTGGCATAACTGATCCCTTGAGGGCCACCGGGAGTATTGTTTTGATAGTTGACCTCAGAATTCGCTAAGTTAAATATATGAACAAAGAAGCTCGAATTCCCTTCATATCGGAATACTAGAAAGTACCCAACACGGATGGAGTAATGCTCAACAAAGTCTTGCCAACCGTTGTGAAACCAAGCACTATTGTCAACTTTCTTCAATCCTACTTGCCAAACATGACCATCAGGAACAGAGAGTGTAACAACAGGAGAAAGGTCATCCCTAACTTTCATGACAAACTTTTCCGGTATCCTCTGCACATACCCAATCAAGTTAGGTTCTGTTTGTTGCAATGAAATGCATGATTTACAATTGTAGATGAATTAAGACATGACGTTGGACAAGTAACCAGGTGACATGGTCACCCACATAGGACCAAGTTGCATAATATATCCATGTACCCAATTAGTTGGAATTTAGGCTTAGTTGTATTCAGTTGAGTTGTGTACTTGTGTGCGTGTGGCACCAAAAAACATGACATGAATAGAACGCTAATGCTAATCCTATAACCTAAAAAGTTAAACAGCATTTCAAAAATAAATTAAAAAATCGAGAAAAGTTTAGCAATATTATCCAAAGTACAAAGAATATTGTATCAGAGACATAACAACAGTGAGTAATATCCAGATTATCAACTTTCCCCAACAACCATATATGAGTATGGCAATAATTCAAGTACAAGGAATATGAAAATTAAGAAAAGATAATCTTAAATATCACCAATGCCTATAAGACGAAAATCACAAGGTGTCTGAACAATGAAAATTTCAAGCAAACCTCAAAATTACTAGTGACTGGTGAATTTACACCGAAATCCTAATGATAACATGGAAATACAAGATTCTGAGTCCATAAGATCAGCATATAACTAGAACACCAACAATTACAGCGAAATATATCATTCAAGTATCTACAAATCTACAAAATAGCTTTGCTTTTGCTAGTAGCATTCAGATGACATTTTCTGTGCTTTATGAATGCCATCTTTTCTTCAACACCTAATATAAGTACCCCAAGAAAACACCTTTTCAAGGAAATACTGCGTGATAAAAAGATGGAGAAATATAAACAAAACCTCATCTATTCAAGAATTTCGGTTCTCACAAAGAGCCTTGTAGCTCAGTGGCACAACCCCATCCAAGGTTAGAATTATCTCCCTCCCACACTTGTATTAACAATTGAATTATCAAGAAAGAAAAGAAAAAAAGAATTTCAGTTCTCAAATATATAAATAAGAACAACCCACTTAAATCTTTCACAACATCTATGATAAACCGATTCATTTTCCTTCTACTTTACCCAGGTTTTTCTCTACAACCAAAAAAAAAAAATCATGGGTTACATCAGATTCTCATAAAACAAGCCATATCAAAACAGAATAAAGGGAATTCCAATTAACTGTTCAAGTTATCTTGCTCTATTTAATCCCAACAACCAAACAGAGTTCTGGGTTTTAGCACCTTCAAACAGAGTTCTTGTTCTTTACAAAAAAATTGTGCCCAAAAAAAAAAAAAAAAAAACTTTTTTGTTGCAAGGAAAAAAAAAAAAAATCTTGCAACAAAAAACTCTTTTTTTTTTTGTAAAAAAAAAAAAAAAAACATTTGTATTTTTTTTAGTTTTAAGGGCCTTACAAAAATTTTATTCCCCCAAAAAAAAAAAAAAACTAAATCCTATATAATAGGCCACGAAGCACACAAAGGATATCAAAAGATTCAAAACAGACCATCTGAAACAAACCCAGAAAAACCCAATTCCCGTATTGCTATTTCTCTCTCAAATTCTCTTGGAAACCAAACAGAAACCCACAACTCTGCTTCAAAAAACGATAAACAAAAACCAAATCCATGAAACACAAAACCCCACAAACAAAAAAAAGTCAATTTAAACAAAAACCCTAGAGAGAAAGAGAGAGAGAGAGAGATTAGGGTACCAGTTGCTTGGATTGGATTGTGGTGGAGAGAATCAGCTTGTGGAAATAAGGGCGTGGCATTTTCCGTAAATATTGTGATTCTTTTTTTAAGGTTCAGTAGCAGTAGTATTTAGTCAGTTCAGAACTCAGAACTCAGAACTCAGAAACAGAACAGAGCATTGAAATTCTGAAACAAACTTGAAACTTGTGTTGTGTTGTGTTGCGTTTTTTGATTGATGAAAATCTTAAAAAGGGTTTTCGGTTTTTGGTTTAAGTTTTTTTTTTTTTTTTTTTTTGGGTTTTTCAGATCTAGCTTAGGTAAGGTTCCTTCTCCTTATTGTCTCTTGTCTCTCTCTCTCTCACACACACACACACACTTTGGGGTTTGAGAGTCAAACAACGTATTTTTAAAACCTTTTATAAAACCCCCCCACACCACCAAAACACTACACAACACAACTTGACCTAAAATATTTATTTTAATATAAACGAGTTTGCCACCTTCTTTTTTTTTTTATTGATATTTTTTTTATTAGAAAAAATAGATATTTAGAATAAGAGAGAAGGAATTTTGGCCTCTGAATATTTTTATTAAAAATACTAAAATATTAATTGTGGGGCCCAATAATCTATGGGCCAGGCCCATTTGCTCGTGGAGAGTCCGAAGGCCCAGGCCGAGGAGAGCTATGACCCAAGCCTGATAACATAGAGCACAAGACTGTTTTTGGAATACAGCCGAGGACAGTTCAGTCCTCGGCAGATCCAAAATCCCATCGGAATAAAGGGGTAAAACTGGTATAGGAACAAATTTGTAAGGAGATCTAAAATATCTTGGGGGAAGTTATCCTTACTACCCTTCCAGATAAGACTCTGCACCTGACAGAGCCGTACTCTGCAGCCTTATCAACCATCCCCAACAATTCTGGGATTAGACTGATGGGACAAATATCAGTGTTGTAAAGATTGACCCTACACGTGGACGAAGGACAGTTAACGCAGACAAGTATAAAAGAAGAAAGTAAGTAAATCTAAAGGGGGAGGGGCATCCCACCTAAAAAAGAGAAAGACTACATGGGGCAGAACCTCTCAACAACACCGGACTTGACTGAAAAAGTCCATCATTGGGTAACCGGGGTAAGACCTCAATGGTCCTCGGATCAACTCCGAGGAGTCCCATCCCATAGGGTGCGACGCCTTAGGGCTTAAATGTTCAAGCCCAACTCCTTTTTTCTACATAAATTCCTCTAAAACCAAGACCGGGCATCGTCCCGTGACCAACGGCTAGCCTTTCAAGCCCACTCTCTACAAATCATATTGTGAGAGATCTTTTCATATGCGAGCCCAACATCATTATTGGGCCGCAAAGGAATTGTGCCCTTACAATTGGCGTCGTCTGTGGGAGAGGCTCGCGCGTTGGCACAGGGATGGCAGAGTCAAGCCTCTGTCAAATGGGAATCTGCGAAAGCTCCTCCGTTTCCGGCGACATACAGTTGCTGCTCCAGCATAAACTTCTGCTAGGGGCTACGCCTTGCGGTGCCAAGGGCGTGGGCATCTCTAGGGGCTTCCGGCCTCAAGTCAACTTTTCCCGCCCTGGTATAGGGGCTTATGGTCGAAAAATAAACCAAATAAAAAAGGGAAATCCTACAAGTTTTGGACAGAACCAAGGCCTTGCATGGTCCTCGGACTCAAGCCTATGGGGAAACCAAGTACAAAAGGGAAATCCTACAAGTTTTGGACAGAACCAAGGCCTTGCATGGTCCTCGGACTCAAGCCTATGGGGAAACCAAGTACAAAAGGGAAATCCTACAAGTTTTGGACAGAACCAAGGCCTTGCATGGTCCTCGGACTCAAGCCTATGGGGAAACCAAGTACAAAAGGGAAATCCTACAAGTTTTGGACAGAACCAAGGCCTTGCATGGTCCTCGGACTCAAGCCTATGGGGAAACCAAGTACAAAAGGGAAATCCCACAAGTTTTGGACAAAACCAAGGCCTTGCATGGTCCTCGGACTCAAGCCTATGGGGAAACCAAGTACAAAAGAAATAAATCTCACAAGTTTTGGACAGAACCAAGGCCTTGCATGGTCCTCGGACTCGAGCCTATGGAGAAACCAACTACTTAAAAGGAAAACTGATTGCATGAACCTTAAAATCCATCCGAGGAGGACTCCCCGTTAACAGTTGGGTTAATCCCTAAACTGCACGGATTTCCCAGTCTACCCTCGGATCCCCGATACCAAAGGGATTGATGTAATATAGTGCAATATATTACCCAAAAACACAATCGAAATCCCTCTCTACTCGGCTACCCTCTCGGACGAATTATTCAGAGATCATCGTTCTCGGACATTTATTTTGCATGCATCGCTCAATGCTCAGCCATTACTCCGGTTAGTTTCAAGAGTTTAATTTATTGAGAATTGCCATTGTGATACTTGATAACATCGATAAGTTTAAACTAATAGGAATTGATTTTAAGGCATTGTTCTGCTCCAAGTATTATTAGAGACGAGCGTATATTTAATGTCCATGCACTAAGTAGTTGTTGCAGAAAAGAAAAATATTTAGAAAGAGACAAACTCATCTTTTACTAAGACAAAGAAATAGTACAGTGTACAATGAAAAGCTGAGAGAAGCTTATGCTGAAACTAACTACATGAGTGAAAAGAAAAATACAAGAGAATGAAGGTAAAGCCGAAGAAGAAGCACAGATGAGAGGGTGGCTACTCCTTCAGGACTTTGTTCTTCCTCAATGCTTTTGCATGCCCATAACTCAAGCAGCAAAAGAACCCAGCTTGGGGCCTGCACCGCGGAAGGAAAGGTGCAGGGAGCCGGAAGTTGAGGAGCCTTCACCAAAAATTTGTCTGCAACAAGGCAGAGGCGCTGATGGCGGAGAATCTTTCTTCTGACACACCAAAATCCTGGCGTGAACAGAACCTGCTTCGGATTTTGACTAAAAGAGGGAGAAACACCCTTTCCCCTCTGTCGAACTGGAATATTCTCTTGAATTTATGCCGCCTTTGCCCGTACCTCACTATCTGGAGTCTCAGGAGGACACGGCGCCTTTGTGGCAGAGAGAGTTCCTTTGCCCCAACCCACGCCTCAAACATGATGTACTAGGAGAGGAGACTGAAGGATTTATGTGAAGGTAAAGCAACTTTCTCTCCTATTTATTTAAAAGATAAGGTGGTGGCATTTAATTCACGCAGCGTCCCAAGGAACGCTACAGACAAAATGTCTCCGGCTCGATTTCCAATGCCGTCTGCAACCCTGAGATTAAAGGAGCCTCGTGAAGGCGCACCTCGAACACTGGGACGCCAAAAAGTACCGCGTGACCTAAGACTACGGAAATACCCCCTAATTTATGGGCCCAGTAAATTCGCGGCCCAGGCCCGTTCAGCATAGGGGCCCAAGGACAGAACCAAGGCCTTGCATGGTCCTCGAACTCAAGCCTATGGGGAAACCAAGTACAAAAAATAAAAATTACAAGTTTTGGACAGAACCAAGGCCTTGCATGGTCCTCGGACTCAAGCCTATGGGGAAACCAAGTACAAAAAATAAACCTTACAAGTTTTGGGCAGAACCAAGGCCTTGCATGGTCCTCGGACTCAAGCCTATGGGGAAACCAACTGCTCGGATAGGGAAAGTCCTCGGCCCAGATACTGTAAAATGTTAAGGCCAATAAGAGTGTTAGGATGATGGCGGGACGCTCCGCTACTCGGCAGCCTACGGGGGCTGTTCATTTTTGCGGGTGATATGCCTTCGAATAATTACCTCCTACACCACGGAGAACATCCAGTTCTAATCTCGGCTTTGTTTCGGGCAAGTATCGCTATTTACAGGTACGCATTGCTATGTCAAACAGTTCTATTAAAGTTATGGTGACATCTTTTTATTAGCAAGTATTTTGGCTTTAGTTATCATTGATTCAAATGCTGTATTATTGTGCTGAGCAGCGTTTGCAAATAAAAAAAAGCATAAAGACAAAACATGCGAAATAAAGTAACAACAATTTTTATTAATACGAAAAGTTATTACAACGTACAAAGAGGGGCTCAAACAAGCCTATACAAAATGTGAACTGCCTAAGCAACGATAACATCCGCAATACAGATATGTAAACAGTCAGGCGTCTTTTAAACTCGTCTTCAAAGTCTCTCCAATCCCTGCCTCAATACTGCTCATATTACGATAAGAACCTTCTTTGGAAAGAGATGAAGGAGAAGGAAATAGTAAGGAAGAAATCAATGAAGAAGATGGAGGAGATGAATGAAGAAGATGGAGGACATGAGTAAAGAAGGAGGAGAAGAAGAGAGAAGAGATGAAAAGAAAGAAAAGGAGCAAAAGAGGGAGAAGAGAAAGCACCAGAATGGATCTGGTGCTGGGAAGACTAAGAGAGGGAGGCGGAGAGGGCCACCAGTGAACGAAGAGAGGAAGAAGCAGAGACACCTAGTCCCTGCCTCGGTCCTGACTCCTAACACGCTGGGGCCATATTAGGTGAGCTCATAAGAGAGCGGTTGGTTATGATGATGGGAATTCTCGACTCAGTCACGCCGAAAGTTGGACGTGATGAATCCCTGCTTCGGATTTTGGCTGAAGGGAAGGTGAGATGAATCTTAAGTCTCCGCCACCCTTGCCCTGTCCGAGCCATTTCGAGCTTTATTAGAACACGGTGCTTTGAGGAGGGGTATGACTCCTTCATCACTCGTTAGGGTAAGCGTATCACGATTTAGTGTATAAACTAGTGGGTAAAATAAACTCTAGGGGAGGCCAAGTATTTCAAATCTTAGAAGGATGAAAAGGGACTCTCTACAAAAACAATAACCTCCTACCTTCCCTCTTATACGGAGGGTGGAGCGGGGGGCATTTAATAGGATCAGATCTCCAAAGGAATCTGCAAACACAGATGTGCCGGTTCCACTTCTCCACCTCATCAAAAACCGTCGAATTAAAGTAGTCTCGTAAATAGAGGTCATTAAAAACGTGCTTTGGATAATCAAACGTCAAGAATGCATCAGGGATAAAATCAAAAAACTGTCTCGCAGACCGGTGCGTTTCCTGGGCAGTTGGAGAACCGTCAGCATTAATGGAGGGCTAAATTAAAGGAGCAGTAATAAAGGCTCAGCATTGCCAAAACCCCCCTTTCCAACCGGGAGGTTGGACAGCCGGGTTTTGAGGGGCTATTGTGGGGCCCAATAATCTATGGGCCAGGCCCATTTGCTCGTGGAGAGTCCGAAGGCCCAAGCCGAGGAGAGCTATGGCCCAAGCCCGATAACATAGAGCACAAGACTGTTTTTGGAATACAGCCGAGGACAGTTCAGTCCTCGGCAGATCCAAAATTCCATCGGAATAAAGGGGTAAAACTGGTATAGGAACAAATTTGTAAGGAGATCTAAAATATCTTGGGGGAAGTTATCCTTACTACCCTTCCAGATAAGACTCTGCACCTGACAGAGCCGTACTCTGCAGCCTTATCAACCATCCCCAACAATTCTGGGATTAGACTGATGGGACAAATATCAGTGTTGTAAAGATTGACCCTACACGTGGACGAAGGACAGTTAACGCAGACAAGTATAAAAGAAGAAAGTAAGTAAATCTAAAGGGGGAGGGGCATCCCACCTAAAAAAGAGAAAGACTACATGGGGCAGAACCTCTCAACAACACCGGACTTGACTGAAAAAGTCCATCATTGGGTAACCGGGGTAAGACCTCAATGGTCCTCGGATCAACTCCGAGGAGTCCCATCCCATAGGGTGCGATACTTTAGGGCTTAAATGTTCAAGCCCAACTCCTTTTTTCTACATAAATTCCTCTAAAACCAAGACCGGGCATCGTCCCGTGACCAACGGCTAGCTTTTCAAGCCCACTCTCTACAAATCATATTGTGAGAGATCTTTTCATATGCGAGCCCAACATCATTATTGGGCCGCAAAGGAATTGTGTCCTTACATTAATCATTTGAACTATAAGTTTATTAGTTAAACAAGTTGAGATCAACAAAACATATTCTTGGGTTAATCTTTTTTTATTTTATATATATATATATATATATATATATATATATATATAAATTCAATTGGTTAATATTTTAATATTTCTAATAGAGATGTTTGAAGTTCAAAATTCTTTCTTCTTCATGAATTGGAGAAGAAGGAATTTTGAACTTCAAATATCTCTATTAGAAACAGTAAAATATTAACCACTTCAATTATAAATCTCTTGGTTAAACAAGCTGAAATCAACATAACATCTTATTGGGTTAATCTTTTTTTTTATTATTATATATATAAATATAAATATATATTTAATGATCTATATTCATGAGAATTTTACTTTACATATAATTTTTTTTATATGTACCATATTTATTTGATCTTTTTCTATGCATATTTATTTAATATTTTATTTGGAAATAAACATGCATATCTAATCTAAACTGTTAACACATTTAGTTTATTATTATATTAAAAAAAATGCCATGAACGTAAGATACTGCCTTAATATGTTATGGTCAAACTCCTATAGTCCTATTTCTTTTCTTAATATTGTCTTAATTTTTAGTTATGAGGTTTTTCTAACCAAAAAAAAAAAGTTATGGACAAAGTTTAGCTACAAAAATTGTTGTAGCCTGAGGCCTACAATCTTACTCAATAAAATAAACATTACTATATATTTTGAAAATCTAACTGTCGAATTACATGTTCTTTACGCTCTTAATACACATGTCAAATTTTGTGTTAATCGGATATTATTTACTATATGATCTATAAGTTTATATTTCATGCATAATTTTAAATTACAAAAACTTATAATTTAAAAAATTTATTAATGACATAGCAATTGATCTTTAATTTTTTTAAAAATTTGCAAGCATGAAGGATATAAGAAGAATATGTAATTCAGTGGTGGATTTGTCAAAATTCACCTTCAATAAAAAGATATTGAGTAAGGTTATAGTTTAAAATTACAACCAATTTTGTAGCTTCATTCTCAAAAAAATAATTGTAGCTAAACTTTGTCCAAAAGTTAAGAGGTTTTGAAAATGAACTAATTGCCATCTTTATCATCATTTGTTGTCAAATTTATTATTAAATTTGTACAAAGATATCATATATATATATATATATATTTTATAGGAAAAATTGTACAAATCTTGAAAAGGAAATTAACTATAAACATGGTTGTTAAAATCTCAATCTAGATTATACATCTTTAAAATCCTTTGATCCTAGAATTGTTAAACAATTTGAATTGCAATAAGATCTTTAAATTAGTAGGATCAGGTAGGATCGAGATCCAAATCATTGGATTGGTTTGATTGTGGTAGGATCGTGATCCAACCACAATCGCATCTGATCCTAAATTTTGATATATTTAAGGTTGGTTCTTGGATGTTCGGACATTTGAGCTGAACCTCTTTTATTAAAAAAAAAAAAAAAAACTTTTGTAAGACCTTTAGTAACAATTTAGAATTTTTTGCTCTCCATTTGGCATATAAAAAGAGAAATGGAGGCCATTTAATAATTAATTAAAATTTATTTAATTGAATCATTATGCTTTCAAAATTAAAACTCATAGAATGGTATGTTATAATGTTTTATAGTTAAAAACTTATTTATATTTTATAAGAGTTGAGTTCAAGTTATACCTGATATAACTTTAAGTAATATTACACCATACAATAACTTGTTATTAAATTAATATTTTGAAAATCCAACCATTGAATTATATGTTCTATATGTTCTTAATATGCATGACAATTTTCATATCAATCGAATGCTATTTACCATTTGATCTATAAACTTATCTTTTATGCATTATTTTAAACTATAAAAATTTAAATTTTAACAATTGATTGATGACATGACTATTAATCTTTGATCACCTCAAAATTTTGCAAGCATGAATATACGAAGATAATGTAATCTAACAGTGGATTTATCAATATTCCCATCCAATTAAAAAATATTGAGTGGTGTAACATTGCTTAAAGTTACACCAGGTGTAACTTGATTCTAACCCTTATAATAATATTTTTATCTCTTTATAATCTATTTGATTCCTTGTAGATTATCATCATCAATTTTTATTAAAGAATTACCTCAAAAAATTTATTAAAGAGTATTTTAGCACCTATGTTAAGATTCTTGAACACATCATTGTTAATCGGTGATTTTTCTTCTTTTTATTTTATTTTATGAAACAATAGAATTTTATGACTCTCAATATGACCAAAAGGCTCTCATACCAATCCTCTATAGCATCTCAATTTTAATAACCATGACAACATGTTAATCACACTATTTATATAAAATTATATTGATGGAAATTATTATGTGATTTTTAGGAGTAAAATTAAGGCAAATAGTAATGTTAAACAGTTTCAAAACTTCATAAATTATCTCATGAACGAAATTGAACTCTTTTTTTAAAATAGTAATGAAATTGAACTCTTAGACAAAGTTTAAGGGCCAACTTATAGTTTGTTTAGTAATTACTATAATTAATATAAACTGTTCGTACAGTAACACAAATTTTATATTTTGTATATTCTTTATTAATAAATTTGATCGAGTACATATATTTATAAGATCTATAACAATAGGATTTTTTTAATTAAAAAAAAAAAAAAGGAACTATTGCCATTTGATTTAACTTCTTAGAATCGCAGAGTTTAGCAAGACCACAGTCACTAAAAGTCTTTCATTTAGCTATTCTCCCCCAAAAAAAAAAGGTCTTTCATTTAGCTTAGAATCTAATAAAACATTCCCTTTAATCATAATTCATAAACAGGCGATAGATCATAGATGATAGATCCCTTCCTCATGAACACAATCCTAATAATTGAACCAAATTTCTATGATGAAGCCAACTAATACTGGTAATATCCTATATGGAATCTTGCTAACCTAGCCATGATTCAAGTGAAATTTGCAGAGGGAGAGAGAGATGACAAATAGCATTGACAATGGTGGTGGGTGGGATTGAATCATTGGATGCTTTTTCGGCTTCTCTCCAATAGCATGTGACTTCTTTCTTCTGATAGGGGTGTGCATTCGACCCTTCAATCAGATTAAACCAATTCAACAACTCGTGTTAGTTTTCGTAAGTTGAGTTGGGTAAAATTATTGAGCATTGTGCTAGGTCGGATCGGATTTGGATTAATATTTTTTAATCCATCTAACTTAATCCAACCCATAAGTTTATTTTATTACACTTATTTTTATTTTCTTTATTTAGTATTTTTGAGATTTGGTTTTAATGATTTGAAATATAATTTAGGCATGTTATGTGAATTGTAATAATTTATTGAAAAAAATGTTTAAATAGTTGTTGGAAGTCCAATTTTTATAAAGTATGAAACATGTAAGCACAACTTGACTAGGTCAAGTTGAGTTGAGAAAAAAAAATTCTTTAAATCCAACCCATGCACACCTCTAGCTTTGGGTTTCTTAGGCTTATACCTAAGTTCTATGAATATTTTATTTCCTTTTGTGTTTTAATATATTTAAAATATAAATTAAATAGTTTTTTTTTTTTTTTTTAATATACAAGATTGAATTTATTCTCTAGCTTAATCTAAGTGTATATGTGTGTGAAACTCCCTTCTGAAGACTGGAGTGACCACCGCACCAAGGGTGCGCGATGGTAATTAAATAGTGTGTTTTTTCCTATTCTTTTATTTTAAAATAATTTAATGTGGCATTATTTCATTGAATTGACGAGTGTATATATTAAATGAGAAATGATATGTCCACAATATTTTTACAACAAATCCTAAGTGACAGGTTGTTACTGGTTGTTATTGTTGGGGCAAAAAAGTAATTTTAGTGTTAGGTTTAAATTTGAACCAATAACAACTAACCACCTATGATTTATTGTGAAAATGTTATAAAAATGTTGTAGACGTAGCATCACTTATATTAAATTTTACACCTAATCCTTATGCTTCGCTTAGGAGTTCATAAGGGAAGATAATAGAATGAAATGGAATAACAATAAGGGAATGGAAAGGAATGGAATGGAATGGAATAGAATGTATTTAAGTAAGGGAAAAGAATGGAAAAGAATTGAATGAAATGGAATTAAGTAACTTTGATTGGATGTTTTAAAATAAATGAATGGAAATGAATGAAAATGAATGGAATGTAAGTAATCTTGTTTGGGAGCAACATGGAGGGAATGGAACAGAATTATTTTATGACAAATATTACTATTAGATCCCTATTTTAAAATAAAGAGTTGAATATACAGGGGTATTTTGGGAGTTTTAGTAAAAAAATAATTAAATCTAATTTCATTCCCTCCAATTCCTCCCAATTTCGGGGGGAATGAAAATTTGAGGTTTTAAGGGAATAGAAAGGAATGAATGTTCCCTTCTACCCATTTCATTCCCTCCTACTTAAACTCCAAAACAAGGGAATGTGTTTTTCATTCCCTCCATTAAAACTCCCAAACAAAGGAAAGGAAGAATATTCTAAAATGATTCTTTTCATTCCTTTCCATTCCCACCTCCCAAGCGAAGCCTTAATGAATTCAAACTCTCTTATCTAGGTGATATATATATATATATATATATATATATATATATATATATATATATATGGGATGTTTTGTCACTATTTAAACCGATGAAATATAGTATTTTGATTTGCCACAACCTTTCTATTATTTTGTCTGCACATTCCAAGAAGAAATTAGTGTGATAAAAATGGAAATGAGAAGTCATTTCCATGAAGGCACTAACTATAAAAGAAAAAAAGGACAAAGGTGGGACCAATTCTTATCAATTTGAAAATAGAATTAGAAAAGGAAAGATCTCTCTCTTTCTCATTGTTGTTTTGGGTCTTATTAACGAATGCTTTCAAAGCATATATTAATATACTATTTTTTTTAAAAAAAATTAATACTATTTTCATGAAAAATATGAAAATTTGTTAAAATAGCCAACTATTTTTTTTTTAGTAAAAAAATTATAAAAATAGTTTCTAAACTAACATCCTTATTAGAACATCTGTTAACTTTTACCTTGTTGTTTTTAGTGTGAAGCCATACATATACAAACACACACACACACACACACACACATATATATATATATATGAAATTTAAATGACGTACATGAGACCCCACTTAAGTGACAATTGACAAGTGATAAGTTTAATTTTTATAATTGAGTTTCTCTAAAACATTATTCCCTCTTTCTGTGTGTGTTAAAAATACTTAATATTCTATAAAAAAAAAAGTTATCACTTAAACATATATTATATATTTCTCTTCTTTTTTTTAGAATCATATTATATATTTTTCTAAATAAAAAAGACTAATATTTTCAATCATGCCTGTATAAGAAATTAATTAGTATTTTTGTCTGATGATAAAGAGCAATTATTATGAAGTGGGCATTATTCATTGAAATTTTATCTCATCTTAAAAAAAGACAAATATTTCAATTATGTATCAGTCTTGTCATTGCTAAAAACAGTTTTCAATTTATTTTTATTTTTTTTGTTTTAAATGGATTTGGGTGTTTAAAGAAAAAAAAAAATTGTTATTGATTTTTTACTCAACAAGTTTTTAGTTTTTTATATTTTATAACTGTTTTTAAATTAGATATTTCCAAAAAAAAAATTTATTCAAAACAATTTTGTTTTTGTTTTTGTTTTTGTTGTCAATTATAAACACAAATTTTCAGAGCAGTTTTGAAAAATACCATCAAAGACAGACTCGTCTTGGTCAGTAGGGGGGGTCAAGCACTAAAAAACCTCACTTGGTACGAAGATGAAACGTGGGGCACCGAGTCAATAGGAGAGGACAGTAGTAGTACATAAAGGACGTCCTCCATTCAATGTCTTTATTCCATTCTTCTAGGACAAGTTTTTTTTTTTTTAAAGTAATATTTTGGACCAATTATTGTAATTTTTTTTTTCAAACAAAGTAATATTTTGGACCAATTATTGTAATTTTTTTTTTTTCAAACAAAGTAATATTTTGGACCAATCATTGTTTACGTGTCAGATCAAGGTGGGTAGGGGCTAATGAACTATATGCACTAATAGTAAAGATACACATTGTCATGGTAACTCAAGTGCGTTTTAACTAGTTGGATTGGCCCAATTTCTCATGTCTACTAATCTACTAACTATATATAAAAAGAGCAAATGGCTCTAGGTACCGAATATTTGGTTTATTCAACCTTTACTTTTTGTAACAAGCCAAAAAGTTGAGTTTGGTGAGAAATAAAAAATAAATTTTTTTTAAGATTAAAAATATATAGACAAAGTTTAATTACAAAATTGGTTATAGTCTAAACCTACAACTTTACTCAATATCTTTTTATTGCAAATAAATTTTGAAAAATCTACTATTGGATTACATCTTCTTCTTATATCCTTCATTTTTTTTTTTTTTTTTGTTGCAAAATTTCTAGAAAATTGAAGATCAATAGCTATGTCATCAATAAATTATTTAAATTACAGGTTTTTATAATTTAAAATTATACATAAAATATAAGCTTATATATAATATAATAAATAATATTCGATTGATATAAAATTTGGCATATGTATTAAAAGCGTAAAAAATATACAATTCAATGGTTAAATTTTCAAAATATGTAGTAATGTTTATTTTATTGAGTAAATTGTTTAAATTGCAACTTTTTGTAATTTAAAATTAAGCATAAAATATAAGCTTATATATAATATAGTAAATAATATTCGATTGAGACAAAATTTGACATATGTATTAAAAGCATAAAGAATATGCAATTCAATGGTTAGTTTTTCAAAATATGTAGTAATGTTTATTTTATTGAGTAAGGTTGTAGCCTTAGGCTACAATCAATTTTGTAGCTAAATTTTGTCCAAAAAATATTATGCCCACAATATTTTCATAATAAATCTTAAGTAACAAGTTATTATTTACTATTATTAGTGGGAAAAATAATTTTAGTGGTGGGTTCAAATTAGAATTGTGGGGCCCAATAATTTATGGGCCAGGCCCATTTGCTCGTGGAGAGTCCGAAGGCCCAAGCCGAGGAGAGCTATGGACCAAGCTCGATAATAGAGAGCACCAAACAGTTTTGGGATACAGCCGAGGACAGTTCAGTCCTCGGCAGATCCAAAATCCCACTAAAAAAAGAAAGGGTAAAACTGGTATAGGACTAAAACTTGAAAGAAGATCTAAAATATCTTGGGAAAGTTATCCTTACTACCCTTCCCAGATAAGGCTCTGCACCTAACAGAGCCGTATTCTTCAGCTTTATCAACCATCCCCAACAATTCTGGGATGAGACTGATGGGACAAATATCAGTCTTGTAAAGGTTGACCCTACACGTGGACGAAGGACAGCGAACGCAGGCTAGTATAAAAGAAAAAGTAAGTGAGGCAAGGAGGGGGGCTCTCTCCATCCCACCTGAGGAAGAGACTCCATGGGGGAAAACACCGGAACAACTCATGCAGATCAGAAAAAAAAAACCACCGTTGGGGAACCGGAGTAGGACCTTAATGCTCCTCGGATCAAGTCCGAGGAGTCCAACCCCATGGGATGCGACACTATAGGGCTTAAATGTTCAAACCCAACTCCTCTTTCTATATGAATTCCTCTAAAATCAAGACCGGAATATCGCCCCGTGCCCAACAGCTAGCTTTTCAAGCCCACTCTCTACAAATCATATTGTGAGGGATCTTTCGTGTGCGAACCCAACATCCTTATTGGGCCTCAACAGAATCGTGTCCTTACAATTGGCGTCGTCTGTGGGAAAGTTTGCGCGTTGGCGCAGGTGGCGGTGGAGTCAACTCTCTAGCAAGCAGAGGTTCGCGGAGTTTCCTCCGTCTCCGGCGACATGCAGTTGTTGCTTTGACATAAACTTCTGCTAAGGGCTGCGCCTCGCAGTGACAACGGCGCGGACAACTCTAGGGGCTTCTGGCCTCAAGCCGGCTTTCCCCGCCCTGGTCTAGAGGCTTACGTTCGAAAATAAATAAGTAAAAAAAAAAAAAAAAAAAAAAAAAAAAGAAATCTCACAAGTTTTGGACAGAACCAAGGCCTTGCATGGTCCTCGGACTCAAGCCTATGGGGAAACCAAGTACATAAAAGAAATCTTACAAGTTTTGGACAGAACCAAGGCCTTGCATGGTCCTCGGACTCAAGCCTATGGAGAAACCAAGTACAAAAAAGAAATCTCACAAGTTTTGGACAGAACCAAGGCCTTGCATGGTCCTCGGACTCAAGCCTATGGGGAAACCAAGTACATAAAAGAAATCTTACAAGTTTTGGACAGAACCAAGGCCTTGCATGGTCCTCGGACTCAAGCCTATGGGGAAACCAAGTACAGAAAAGAAATCTTACAAGTTTTGGACAGAACCAAGGCCTTGCATGGTCCTCGGACTCAAGCCTATGGGGAAACCAAGTACATAAAAGAAATCTTACAAGTTTTGGACAGAACCAAGGCCTTGCATGGTCCTCGGACTCAAGCCTATGGGGAAACCAAGTACAAAAAAGAAATCTTACAAGTTTTGGACAGAACCAAGGCCTTGCATGGTCCTCGGACTCAAGCCTATGGGGAAACCAAGTACATAAAAGAAATCTTACAAGTTTTGGACATAACCAAGGCCTTGCATGGTCCTCGGACTCAAGCTTATGGGGAAACCAAGTACATAAAAGAAATCTTACAAGTTTTGGACAGAACCAAGGCCTTGCATGGTCCTCGGACTCAAGCCTATGGGGAAACCAAGTACATAAAAGAAATCTTACAAGTTTTGGACAGAACCAAGGCCTTGCATGGTCCTCGGACTCAAGCCTATGGGGAAACCAAGTACATATACAAAAAAAAAAAAAAAAAAAAAAAAAAAAAAAAAAAACCCGTTACTTGAACATTAAATTTTATCCGAGGAGAACTCCCCGTTAACAGTTGGGTTAATCCCTAAGCTGCACGGATCCCCAACACCAAAGGGACTGATGCAATATAGTGCAATATATTACCCAAAAACACAATCGAAGTCCCTCATTATTCGGCTACCCTCTCGGATGAATCATTCAGAGTTCATCGATCTCGGTCATTTGTTTTGCATGCATCGCTCAGCGCTCGGCCGTTATTCCGGTTAGTTTCCAGAGTTTAATTTACTGATAATTGCCATTATGATACTTGATAACATCGATAAGTTTAAAGACGAGCGTGTATTTAATGTTCATGCACTAAGTAGTTGTTGCAGAAAAGAAAAAGTATTTAGAAAGAAATAAACTTATCTTTTATTAAAGCATAGAAATAGTACAGTGTACAATGAAAAGCTGAAATAAGCTTATGCTAAAGCTAACTACATGAGTGAAAAGAAAAATACAAGAGAATGAAGGTAAAGCCGAAGAAGAAGCACAGATGAGAGGTTGGCTACTGCTTCAAGACCTTTTTCTTCCTCAATGCTTTTGCATGCCCATAACTCAGGCAGCAAAAGAACCCAGCCTGGGGCCTGCACCGCTGAAGGAAAGGTGCAGGGAGCCGGAAGTTGAGGAGCCTTCACCAAAAATTTGCCTGCAACAAGGCAGAGGCGCTGATGGCGGAGAATCTTTCTTCTGACACACCAAAATTCTGGCATGAACAGAACCTGCTTCGGATTTTGACTAAAAGAAGGAGAAACGCCCTTTCCCCTCTGTCGAAACGGAATATTCCCTTGAATTTATGCCTCCTTTGCCCGTACCTCACTATTTTGAGTCTCAGGAGGACACGGCGCCTTTATGGCGGAGAGAGTTCCTTTGCCCCAACCCTTGCCTCAAACATGATATACTAAGGGAGGAAACTGAAGGATTTGTGCACAGGTACAGCAACTTTCTCTCCTATTTATTTAAAAAGATAAGGTGGTGGCATTTAATTCACGCAGCGTCCCAAGGAATGCTACAGACAAAATGTCTCCGGCTCGATTTCCAATGCCCTCTGCAACCCTGAGATTAAAGGAGCCTCGTGAAGACGCACCTCGAACACTGGGACGCCAAAAAGTACCGCGTGACCTAAGACTACAGAAATACCTCTTAATTTGTGGGCCCAGTAAATTCGCGGCCCAGGCCCATTCTGCATGGGGGCCCAGGGACAGAACCAAGGCCTTGCATGGTCCTCGGACTCAAGCCTACGGGGAAACCAAGTACAAAAAAGAAACATTACAAGTTTTGGACAGAACCAAGGCCTTGCATGGTCCTCGGACTCAAGCCTATGGGGAAACCAAGTACAAAAAAGAAACATTACAAGTTTTGTACAGAACCAAGGCCTTGCATGGTCCTCGGACTCAAGCCTATGGGGAAACCAACTGCTCGGATGGGAAAATCCCCGGCCCAAATACTGTAAAATGTTAAGGCCAATAAAAGTGTTAAGATGATGGTGGGGCACTCCACTATTCGGTAGCCTAAGGGGGCTGTTCATTTTTGCGGGTGATACGTCTTCGAATGATTATTTCCTACACCGAATAGAGCATCCAGTTCTAATCTCGGCATTGTTTCGGGCAAGTATCGTTATTCACAGGTACACACTGCTATGTCAAACAATTCTGTTAAAGTTGACATCTTTTTATTAGCAAGTATTTTGGTCTTAGTTGTCATCGATTCAAATGCTATATTATTGTGCCGAGTAGCGTTTGCAAATTTGTAAAAACATAGAGACAGAACATGCGAAGTAAAATAACAACAATTTTTATTAATATGAAAAATTATTACAACGTACAAAGTGGGGCTCAAACAAGCCTATACAAAAGGTGAGCTGCCGAAGCAACACTTACATCCGCAGTACAGGTAAGTAAACAGCCAGGTGTCTTTTAAACTCGTCTTCAAAGTCTCTCCAATCTCTGCCTCAGTATTGCTCATATCGAAAGAAGAACCTTCTTTGGAAAAAGATGAAGGAGAAGGAAGAAGAATTTGAAGGAGAAGGAAGAAGGGGGTAGAGGAGATGAATGAGGAAGATGGAGGACATGAGTAAAGAAGGAGGAGAAGAAGAGAGAAGAGATGAAAAGAAAGAAAAAGGAGCAAAAGAGGGAGAAGTGAAAGCACCAGGAGGGATCTGGTGCTGGGAAGACTAAGGAAGGGAGGCGGAGGAGGGCACCAGTGAACGAAGAGAGGAAGAAGCAGAGGCACTTAGTCCCTGCCTCGTTCCTGACTCCTAACACACTGGGGCCGTATTAGGTATGCTCATAAGAGAGCAGTTGATTATGATGATGGGAGTTCTCGACTCAGTCACGCCAAAATTCTGACGTGATGAGCCCCTGCTTCGGATTTTGGCTGAAAGGAAGGTGGGACAAATCTTGAGTCTCCGTCATCCTTGCCTTGACCGAGCCGTTTCGAGCTTTATCAGAACATGATGTTTTAAGGAGGGGTGTGGTTCCTTCATCACTCGTTATGGTAAACGTATTCTGATCTGGTGTATAACAATTGGGTTAAGTAAACGCTAAGGGAGGCTGAGGGTTTCAGATTTCAGAAAGATAAAAGGGTCTCTGTACGAAAGTGATGGCCTCCTACTTGCCTTCTTATAGGGAGGGCAAAATGGAAGGTATTAAATTCGTTCTGGTTTCCAAAAGAATCTGAAAAACAAAAGGTGCGTCCGTTCCACTTCCCCACCTCATCAGATGAGCCGTCAGACATAAATGAGTCTCGTAAAGGGAAGTCATTGAAGGCACGTCTTGGACAGCCAAACGGCAGGAGCGGGTCACGAGTAAATTAAAGGGAACACCTTGTAAGCCGTTATATTTTCTGGGCAGGTGGAGAAACCATCAGCATTAATGAAGGGTTAAATTAAAGGAGCTATAATAAAGTCTCGGCATTACCAAAACCCCCCTTTCCAACCGGGAGGTTGGACAGCCAGGTTTTGAGGGGCTATTGTGGGGCCCAATAATTTATGGGCCAGGCCCATTTGCTCGTGGAGAGTCCGAAGGCCCAAGCCGAGGAGAGCTATGGACCAAGCCCGATAATAGAGAGCACCAAACAGTTTTGGGATACAGCCGAGGACAGTTCAGTCCTCGGCAGATCCAAAATCCCACTAAAAAAAGAAAGGGTAAAACTGGTATAGGACTAAAACTTGAAAGAAGATCTAAAATATCTTGGGAAAGTTATCCTTACTACCCTTCCCAGATAAGGCTCTGCACCTAACAGAACCGTATTCTTCAGCTTTATCAACCATCCCCAACAATTCTGGGATGAGACTGATGGGACAAATATCAGTCTTGTAAAGGTTGACCCTACACGTGGACGAAGGACAGCGAACGCAGGCTAGTATAAAAGAAAAAGTAAGTGAGCCAAGGAGGGGGGCTCTCTCCATCCCACCTGAGGAAGAGACTCCATGGGGGAAAACACCGGAACAACTCATGCAGATTAGAAAAAAAAAAACCACCGTTGGGGAACCGGAGTAGGACCTTAATGCTCCTCGGATCAAGTCCGAGGAGTCCAACCCCATGGGATGCGACACTATAGGGCTTAAATGTTCAAACCCAACTCCTCTTTCTATATGAATTCCTCTAAAATCAAGACCGGAATATCGCCCCGTGCCCAACGGCTAGCTTTTCAAGCCCACTCTCTACAAATCATATTGTGAGGGATCTTTCGTGTGCGAACCCAACATCCTTATTGGGCCTCAACAGAATCGTGTCCTTACAAGAATCATTAATAAATTACAATCGAAAATTTGTTGTAAAAGTATTGTAGAAATATTGTAGACATAACACCTAGTATTTAATACTATTACCACAACTAAAAATAGAGGTATTATGGAAAAAAAAAGTATTGCATCCACAACATTTTAATAACAAATCTTAGGTGGTAAATTGTTATTTTAAATTAAATTTATCAATGAAATTATTTTTTTCTCACCAATAATAACCCGTAATAACCTACTACTTATGATTCGTAATGAAAATGTTGTGGACATATCATTTCTCTTGTGAAAAATGTTAAGACATCTTGTTGTCTTTACAATATTTTCATAACTGCTGAAGTGTTAGTTCTTTATTTTTTTTTATTAGTCAATTTTTGTTGAGCCAAAATTCACTACTTCACGTACAGTTTTCTTAAGTTGATTTTTTTTTTCTGCACCATTTTCAGTAAAAATACATAGTTTTACACACAAAAAAACAAAAAACAAAAAACAAAAACAAAAACTTAGGATTAAAATACTTTTCATCCTTTATGTTTGAGGTAATTCATAATTCCTGCTTATGCTTCTTAAAATATTCCATTGTGTAATGTCTAAAATACTCACTAAATTTTAACATCCCAAAAATTTTCTTCATGTATTTTGAGTTTTAGATGGTAGTAATGCTTAGAATTTTTTTTTTTTTTTGAGAATCTAATGCTTAGAAAGTTAGAATAGTAATAAAAGGTATTTTATTTCCTTTCCTTTTATTATTATTATTATTTTTTTCCTTTTCTTGCCTAAAATGGGTGTTCATTAAAAACTAATTAAGCTAAAGATTACATCTAGATTCATGTAGAATGATAAAGAAGAAAGTATGAATGACAAAATTTTCATTATGTATGGTTGAAGGTATTTGATGAAGAGTTTCAATTATAGCATATGCCATCATTCATTCCGAAAATTTAAATATTGTGACAAGGTTTTAGCAAAACTCAATTGCTTATTGTTGAAAGATGATGATATTTGTTATCATTCTTAGAAATTTTTAATGAGTTGATATTGTCTTTAGCAAATAGGTATCAAAATTCTTATACGAATGAGATTAATTTTGTATAACATACATTTTTTTTATGTATATAGTTTCATACTTCTTCAAATAAAAATTCTATCTTAATTTTTTCACTCAAGAGATAGCATGTGTCTTGCATGTGCCACCCACACTAGTCATAGGGAAAAATCTTTCTTTCCTTTTTTCTTTTAATAAAAAATATTAAAAAATTTATTATTAAACTTAAAAAGGAATATAAATCATAAACAACAATAATAAAAAATAAAAAATATGATAGTTATTCATGCCATAGGGTCAGCCAAGCTGGTTGAATCTTTTTATTTTTTTATACGTGATTTTTTAATATTTTTAGTAGCTTATTAAAATATTATTGTGATTTTTTTTTTTTTTTTTGGGTGATGAAAAGTAGGTTGTGATTGGTGTAGCATTACTTCTATATGAGTCTACAATTGACACCAATTTTATTATATACTAATCACAATATGATAGTTCAACAATTATGATATACTGGTATTTAACCCGTGTTTACGCACGAGAATGATGAATTGTAGTGGTGTTATTGATGTTAGCTTGGATAATAAAACATATAGGATATTAGTTCGATCAGGATATTTGAAGATACTAAAATATACTAAAAAAAAAAAAAATATATATATATATATATACACACACTAATATCAATTTTCATGATATTAGTTACGCTAAGTTTCTCATTATACTGCTATTATGTATATAATTTTGAAAGTCATTATTGGATACTACATTTACAATATCAATTCACAATCATTGTCCGTGAAATTCTACTAAATACAACACAAAATAAAAAAATAAAATTGTCCAATAATGTCTCCTAAATTGAATGAGGATAGGTACATGGGATCGTTCAGGTCAATTACAATTTGTTACGTTCAAGATGATATACAAAATATCTGAATAGAAATAGTATAAAAAATATGCTCATTAGTTCAGAGACAAAATAACAGCAAAAATCTAAACAATATAATTTGTATGGAAAGCTAACAAAAACAAAATTCAATTTGGAATCTAGTTAAATTTTCTCTAAGATTGGTTATATATATATATATATATATATATATATATATATATATATTACCTAGTTAGTAATGGATTGTATATAGTCATGTTATATATATATATATATATATATATATATATATATATATATATATATATGATTAGGGTTTTTTTATGATTTATTTATATTGAACTTCTCGTTTTCTACATTGATTTAACTCACTAGGTACAAAAATTAAAAAACTTACATTAGATGAGACACATGGTGCAAAATTAAACTTTAATTGAATTCCAAATTTTACACTGAATTAACTAACATGTTACGAAAATTTAAAAACTTAGATTAGATGAGACACATGGCGCAAAATTAGACTCTAATTAAATTCCAATTTGAAATCTAACTGAAATTTCTCTCAACTTTGCTTATATATATATATATATATATATATATAGACTAGTAAGTTACTTATGTGATGCACAAATAATATTGTAATGTTTTATGTAAAATGGTTTTGGAGAATATTATATATGTATTATAGCATAATTGTTATTGAACTTTATTAGTAATGAGTTCATTATAAAAAGAAACAATTATAAATTGTACACACATTTCTATTATAATTATTCAATTGAAAAAAAAAAAAAAAAAAAAAACAACATTGGAGGAATATTGTAGAATAAAAGTTTATATAGAATGTGTCTTTCTCTTTCTCTTTAGTTCTAAAATAAAATACACATCACAAACACCCACAATCAATCACATCATTTACAAAATTCCAAATCCATAATGTTCGACCTTAACATTAAAATCGTAATTGCCATTGTCACTCAATATATAATGCAAGCCCCCCTTCCTTGGTTGTAGCCAACTCATGCGTTAGAATTAGATAAGACAACAATGTTAGTGCTAGGTAGGAATCATCGAAAAATTGAAGGTAAATGATATCGTTTTTGATCTATGTGTATTTGACATGAGATGGCATGAAGGGCTATGAGTAGGTATATATAAAGGGGCAGAAGTGCAAGAGGTGAAAATTGTGAATTAAAATGCAAAGCGTTTTTTTGTGTGTATGTGTGAGGGATGAAAAGTCTTGAAACATTGAACCTACAGAGACAAAGAATATTTATTTTTTAAGTAAAAAAGTTTTGAAATATTGAACTAAATGAAACAAAAAGTCAATATTTAATTTGTTTTTATCTCTGATATGACGTTTGAGAATATTTCAATTCTCTTTACATATTGTTAGGGTCATATTTTTTGCAATTAACTAATCTTTTGACAAAATGCACTTTACTTGTAATTTGGTAAATCTAAGATGAGTTTAGTACTTCAAGAAACATGTTGTTCAAGTCCAATATTAAAGACAAGAAGATTGATTTAAGAAACAAGTGAAGAAAAGCTGTTCATTAATTCTAGACAGATAGCTCGACAGATAGCTACTATTGAGACTTAATTCAAAACTCGATAAATAGCTCGACACCAGCTCGATTTATCGAGAATTACGATTTTAAAATTTCCAGATCTGAAATCCAGCCCAAGCTTATGTGTATGTGTAGGGTTTCTTTTCTCACAACCCTAAACATATATAAGGCTTATTTTAAAAGCTGTAAAAAAAAGGAGACAATGACCAAGTACTTAATTTCTCTGTAAGAAGCTACTACATTTATACACCGTTGGGTTTTGTAACCAAGTGCTTTTTGATTTTCATTGTTGATGAAGTAAAGAACTTTGCAGCCAACAACAACCATTCAAGTTGCTGGAGTTAGTCATGTACTAGGATTCGTGCAAAGGAGTTAGTCACAAGGAGGTTTGTGCATCAAGGGAAAGAAGGCTACTACAAGATTAAGTTTAATTGGGTATTGGAGCGAAGGTTTAACTGTAGGTTGGTATTTCAGGATAGGTCAGGTTAGTTGGTAAGATTTCTTATACTTGTAACCATTTGACTGTTGATTAGTGGATTCTTGGGAGTTGTGATCTTAAAATCACCTGGTGGGGGTTTTTGTCTTGCGCGAGGTTTTCCCCATTTGTCAACAAATCACCATGTCAAATTTATTTTCTACTGCATTTAGTATTTTTGGTGATTTGTTGGTGCCTTCACTATTTGCATACAATTGAACCTAATTAATCAACTTGGATAATTGAATTAATTAATCGGGGTCAAACTATCTTAACCCAACACATAGAATACGCCACTTGGTAGAACTTTATGCTTTCCCACATGAGGTCTCTACTTATATATATATATATATATATATATATATATATATATATATATATAGATTTTTTTTTGTTTGTTTGATAATGTGATATTCACAACAACGGATAAAAGATGATTTGAACTCTGAATGTATTCGTTGGAAACACTTGGATATGTTAGTTGGGTTACAATGCTCTTGGTTAGTTTTGAATTTTTTTTCTTATTTTATTTTATTATTTTGTTGTTGTTGTTGTTGTTTGGTGTCACCAAACTTATGAAAAACTCTTTGCCTTGTTAGTTGTCAATGCTATTTCCTTTTAACCAAAAAAAAAACTTATGAAAAACTAACATGACTATAAGAAGACATAGATACATAGATTTTCCTCACAGAAAAAATGAGGAAAATAAGTAACTCTAATACATTATTACTATTTCCTTTTTATTTTTCTACTCGTAAATCTTTAAAAAAATTATGTGAATAAAAAAAATTAATACATCAAAGAAATAACCAAGCTCAAAGTTAGTCATTCGAAATATTGGACATTAAATTTGTTTTCAAATTTATTAGGACAAAATTTGCTATTTTAGTCCACTTTACAACACTTCTCAATCTTGATAGACCAGTTCTGTAACGACTGCACAAAAGGGCTACCAAACTAGCCAATAAAGTCACCAACGAAGAAGAAAGGAAAATATCACAATTATATGCAAATTAATCATTTTAATATTTGGGATTTTTTATTTTGAAAAAAAGATTATATGCCTACCAGCAAGCATTCGATCTTAGTGCAACCATTTTTTTAACCAAAAGTAAAAGGAAAGAGGCACCTAATAAAAATAATAACCTAACCTGTTATTATTAACCCTCAATATTGGCAATATCTTATATGTGGTCCCAAAAAAAATTCCTTCTTTTTTCCTTTACAATTTTAATATTAAATTAGTGAGCAGCATCTCGCATGTTGACCAAAAGTTTTGTTTTCTTCTTTTTAATTTCAGTGTAAATGTCTTGTGGCCCCCATAGAGATTATTCTTTAATCTTTATAGCATTTTCAAGTGGTTGGAATTGCCGAATTGGAACCAACACAATACTAGTTGAGCTGGATTGCACATTGGCACTCTTTTATGGAAATAGAAGGTTATTTTAAATAATGTTTTAGTTGGACCTGCCTTTTGGACATGAAATTCAAACAATGGGATAGCAATTGCAAGAAAATTTTATGAAGGAAAATGATGTTTTTGACAAATGAGAATATCCAGACTTGATTGATTATCTGACTATTCTTTTGGATGTATGTAGTCCTCCCATCTCACGAAGGAAAATGATGTTGCTTCTTGGGTTTCTATCTATGATCAATGATTATGGAATACATTTTTGCTTGGTTATGATGCAATTATATAATCTCTTTTTGCAAATGAAGAGTATAGTCTAAAGAGACATCTGGTTTTGGTGTCACTTGCACTGTTGAACACATTTTGTCATGCTGGAATACTTGATCTGGGGCTCCATATATTTGATTTTATATAAGAAAATGGTTTGAAATTCCCAATTTGCAACTCTATGCTGGTTCTATTTCGTTTTGGCCATGCAGGGCTAATACATAATGCTTGGTCAGGAGCACCATATACCTGATCTAATGGTTAGAAAATGGACTGAAATTCCTAATTTTCAACACTATGCTTGTGCTATTCTTCCTGGCCGCGAGGACTAGTAGATGATGCTTCATTCGGTCATGAATAATATGCCTTTGCAGCTGGATTTAGTTGATCTAGTAACATGAAGATGAAACTTGAGTTTGCCTCACAACTTCCTGATTGATCTGGATCTTAAATTTTACTCTATGGTTTTTGGATTATTAATTCTTGTATTTCCTTCCAGACTGCCTTTCATATAGCCCTTATTGGTCGTGCAGATGGTACAGTCAACAGCATTCTTTAGTTATCTAGTTTCCGTTTATGATCAGCAAATTGCTACCTTGATATTCAAAATGAAACATGTTGAAGGTCAACCAACATGATCAATTCAGAGTACAGGTCTTAATAAGGTTTCTGAGTACTCTAAAATGCCTTAACTAGATTAAGTAAAAATAAGAACAGTTTATAAGTACCAATATATGACCATGTTAATAAGTGCTTATACAAGAGATAACGCAGATCTAATTTAACTTCCACTGAGAAAACTGAGAATCATGGAGCTACTGTGATAAAGCCTATACTAGATTAACACCTTGATTAGACTCTTTAACAAGTTCCAATCTGAATTTTTAGTCTACTGGAAAAATATGGACGCACATTTCATTTTTGGCCACAAGCTCAAATATGCAGATATCACCAACCTTGAGCTTGTTATCACAGACAAAGTCTTTCCACCCTCTAGAAAACTTATGATTCTTCCCATTGTTGATATAATTCATCTCCCAAGATTTATCTTCTGAATTCCGTAGGATGATCTTCGTACTGCTTTGAGGAAGGTGATTCCTAGCAAAGATAGTGGGGACTGTCTGCATAGATGGCATCCCTTTTGTAAATTAGCTTATAGAATCAAACATCAAATATGGTCAGTGAAGAATCTACATAGAGCTGGTGGTCAAACTGGTTAAAACTCAAGGTTTTTTTCTTACACAAAAAACGTTCAGTTTTTTCTAATCTAATATTTATGCATCTACCATGTAATTAATGGAGGAGCAATACCATATACCTCTTTAAAATGATGTAAATAGTCAATGAAATCTCATAGTCTTAGCGAACATAACTTTGTAGACATCATTGGTTTCAACAATTAAACACTTCTTCAATTCGAAATGACACATTGTTTATGCTCTTTGGAAGGTTTGTTTGCCAACAACAAAAAAGCCTAAAAACAAAAGTGGCACCGAGGAGAAATGCTTGTAAACCTAAATTGCAAATAAAACTGAACAAGAAAAAAATTTATTGGATACGACTTAATTATACAGAACACAAACAATTATGATTTGATTCAAGCCTCATAGATATACAAGTTGTATGAAGAATACTAATTATATCTAATGCCGTACAACAATAGTGCTAAGAGTGACAACATGAAGATTGCTGGGAGGCTAAGGTAAGTAAATCTCTTGAGGTTCTAAATGATTGGAAAATCCTAATGAAACTAGTGGAAATTGTAGCCTAACCTTTCATTTGCCAATAAGTTATGCTTCAAATAATACTTCTTCCATAAAAACAGGATGGAGGATCATACTGTGAGTTCCAAGACACATAGGATGTGTGTGGAACTTGCCAATTGAAAAAAAGTAAATAGTTAACATCTGCTATTTGGTGCTATTGAGTCAGTCAATGATTGAAACCCAATTGACAGCAAATTTTAAAAAAATTTAGAAAATTTAAAACTAGTGTGAGAAGCCAATGGATGGTTAGTGATTAAGGTGATCTAACATAACATGTTAAACCTGTAGAATAGTGGGAAAGATGGTGGTAAGTGGTAACCTTGGAGGCGGTTAAAAGTGAAAGAGACCTCTAATTCTATAAGGAGAATGGGTGACATTCAACTATGCAAGTTTACTGGACTTGCTAGCTACTAGTTTTAGTCACTGGACTCATAAACTATGCCAACTGGTAAACAAAGCAGACAGTGTTTAAGAGAAAGGAATATTTACTTGGAGGAACTCTACTACACTGCTTTTATTGATGCAGCACTTGAAGTAAGGAAAGTCAGAGGTAAAAGAATCCGCCACTTTACAAATCTTTGATCGATTTGTTTCAATCGAATTGCACTGTTGACCTGCCAAATGTAAAACATGGATGAAAATTTAAGGTTTTATTACCAAAGTGTGTGTGCATTCAAAAAAATGGCCTTCAACTATTCCAGGTTTATTCTTGTGTATTAACATCTTAATTTAATATTTTTCAGTATCTGTATCTACATGTGTGTTACTGTATATGCCTCTGTGTTTGTATCAAAGCAATATTTGTGAATGCATACCTAGAATGACTTTGCAAGGCTTAGACTCATGAAGGGGAACTAAACCATGAGGGGTTTTTCTTGGTCTACCTCGTGGCCTTTTACCACTGGAGGAGGCAGTTTCATGATTTGCCTTGGTAGATGAAGCATCAACTCTCTCACATCCATTTTTTCCAAAAATGTGCACATTGAAACACAAATCTCCATTATATCTGAAAAGCAACCACTCATTATCCCCCAAGGAGTGATCTCGAAAGAACTGTTGCCAACCATCTTTCAAATATATGCCATCTTCAGTCTTGCATAGTTTAACATGCCACTTTTCACCAGAGGGACCCTTGAGAATTGCTTGATCAGGCAACTCTATTGGTAAATGCTTCACAAACTTTGGTGGGATTCGCTGCAAGTTATGAAAGAAATGAAGGAAGATAAAATTTAAGCTTCTGTGGAATGAATAGCCTAAAACATGGCAGCATGGGCAATATGATTGTGAATATGGTAAGAAATAAGTGCATAACATTTTTAACGCTTTTTTTCTCTCTAACATAAACTGACTACATCTTTGAATATTGTGCAAATCAAGCCTAAATTTCAATTCAAATGATAACAGTCATAGCAGATTGCGAAATGAGTTAAGAGTCCTGCAGGCTAAGAATTAAGTTATTATGTAAGGGATGTTCTATTCACATGCTCTTAAACCCTTTTTATACCTGAAAGACTAGAGAACATAACAGAATCACAATTGAAGTACCATATTTTCAACTAAAATTGAACCAATACATTCAACTTCAAAATGAAAACCACTAAAATTAAACTAAACATTCTACTTCAAAATGAAAACTTGAACACTCAAAATTTTGGAGTTACAAATGCAAGTACAACCTTTTGAATACAACATTTCTTGGTATCCAGATTGAGATATATTTAGTTATTTACTTCTAAATAACAGTTGTCCAAAAAATAATAGATATTGGGAAGAAGAAGAAGAAGAAACAATAGAGAAATTATAAATTCAAGAGCACAGGGATGCATAATCACCATGCTTTCAGTGGTATGGCCTTCAAAGATGATCTTGAAGAAGCTGGGCCTATTGTCAAGAAACTCATCCATGATTTTCTTTAGTTTCAGCTTTGAAAGCCTTAGCCTATGACTATATTATATAATTAGATCACCAATGTGAAATAAAGGTGCCCATTAGGTGAACAAAACTATTAATAAGGTTGTTGAGGGTACCAGTCTAGGAATTAATGTATGATTTGGAATGTTAGAAATAGCATATTATCAGGTCCAAGGAACCAGAACTTGCTTTGATGAAAGAGGCAATTAATTATTGTTTTCTGCACAAACATGTGAATAGCTGTTCACCATCAATTTTATCCATGGAAGATTGAGTCACTAGTGTGAGAAATTGTACACTGAGCTATCTATGACTTGAAAGGGCCAACGTCATGGGTATTAATCTTTGGGCTACTGTGGGTTCTTCACTCCTTTGAATTGCTAGAGTACCAACAGTACATTGTGTCATTGTCCTTTATTTGCAATGAAAGTGGTGGCAGAAAAGGTGATATGAGTTTATCTCTTAATGCATGATGACATCCCACAATTTAATGCCTAGGTATAATTTTATTTTTCTTATATGAAAATAGGTACAATTTTAAGAAAATTATTAGTCCAAACCAGTAAAAGAAACTCATCCAATTTAAGTTTTTTTTTTTTTTTTTTTTGGAATAAGTCATCCAAATTAGGTTAATTCTTGTTACATCTTGAAAATACGATTTCAGTTTGCGTGGCATTATTTGTCCCTTACACACACAATACGTATCATCACTTCTCAATATAAATATTCATTTTCCTTGACTTTTTTAGTTTATACTATATTTTTGTATTGGATTTTTTTAGAATAGTAATTTTTGTATTATATTAATTATTTTTATTGGTGTGATTACCACATCACCTATACCATGCGAGTTGCGAGTAGGATTTACTGAAAAAAAATATGGTCTCTTTTCTTCTTTCCTTGAGTTAGAAATAATAGTAATACTAATAGATGCCTCCACCAAAAATGCAACTTTAATAAATTATAATATTTATGCAATTTTTCCTCTCCGATTGGTCACAAATTTCATATTCATGGTCAAATCTCTTTACGCCCAACAAAACACACGCTCATATATATTTTTCTAAATCTTAGTATTTCTTTCCTTAGCCAGACTTTAAAACCATGATTGTAATTGAGGTTTAAACTTTAAATGATAACCTACAATAATGGTATTTTTTTGAAGTGTCATGTGTTTGTGATTTGAATGTCACCTCTCTTACTCTATTATTTACCTATTTTAAAACATTTTTATAAACAGTTGTTGTGCTAAGTTTTTATTAATTCTTATATAGACTTGTCACTACTGTCAATCTTTCACTTACTAATAAGTTATAACCACTCACCATAACCACATATGTAGTTTGTAAATATTTTTTTGTAAAAATGTTTGTAACTTTAGTATTTTCGATATAAAAAAGAAAAAATTGTATTATTTTTTTTTTAAAATCTTTTCCAATGCGACACATCAACTTCTATAACCGTTTATGGGACAAGATCCAACCGTTTCGCGCCTCTTGGGTAAGTTTCCTTGAATTGTTCCTACTTCCTAGGTAAACAAAAAACAAGAGCTGCCAAATATTTTAGATTAACCTTAAATATTGCTAATGAGATTAAAAACAATAAATTTTCATTTGGGATTCATCAAATTTCATACCTTTTACGTTTAATCGTTGAATAATTGATGAATTTCACATAAAAGTCATAGAAGACTGGTTCTAATGAAACTTATTGAGCTTTGAAAGAGGGTTGATTCAATTAAAAATCTTGCCTTGAAGCTTATTCTTAATCTGGTACGTTCTGTTTTTTTTTTCCCCCTTCAAATTTTGGTTTATACTTTGATTGAAACCATTGACTATTTTTCAATTAGGTTTCTTCTTTGGTTTTTGTGGCTTGTCTTGGATTCGAATTGATGTTATTTTTTGGTATTTATGTCACATTGGATTGTATGTTTTAATTATATTCATACGTTGATCTGTTGGATCTTTAAATTTATCAAGTTGCTTCTGTTGATACAAATCTTCTGAGTTCAAGGCCTTGTCTTTTTTCTTGTTTGGTTTTCTTAGCTAAGTTTGTTAAGAATGCAAAAATGAGGCTTGCCATTTTGCCTTGCTTTCATCATTTGGAAACTTGTACAGTTCTATTCATTGCTTAGAGTTTCCAAAGAATCCATTTCTGATATTGCAAAAAATTTAAGTGATTTTTCCCTTTTATTGTTGTAGGTGCTATTGGATTGAAGAAGATGAAGAGAGGTGAAGGTGGGATAATCATGAGGTCAATGACCTTGGTGATCCAGATGATGGTTGCTATTATGATGATGATGTTGGTTGCAGATGGAGCTGATAAAAACAATATCTTTAGTCCCTGCTCTGATGCACGCATTCAAAGATTGGATGGATTTACCTTTGGTCTTGCATTTTCAAGCAAAGAGTCCTTCACTTTCAATAACACTCAATTGTCTCCTTGTGATCAGCGTCTTGCCCTCCAAAGCAAACAGTCTCAACTTGCTCTATTTAGGCCCAAGGTTGATCAGATCTCTCTACTTACCATTAATAGCAGCTCATTTGATCCGGTATGTAGTTCTTGTGTCACTTGGAAAATTTTCTATGATTTCTTTTGCTATGAGATTCTCTGAATTACATGTGACTTATACTTTCTTCAATGACTATGCATAAGAGTTCTCAATTGGCTCTTTATGGTGTTTCTCCATTTGTTTCTTTCTTCACCATGATTATATCTTCTCTTGGGATGGCTTTAGGACATACCTGATATCGGACATATTATATATGTACTCTTGATGTTGAGGTTATAGATGAACTGATTTGCCAAAACCATACCACAAAGGTATTTCATATATGGAACTGTAAACATCATTGAAGTACTCAATTTAAGCCATTTTAAAATTGTAGTATCCAACTCTTGAAGTCACCAACAAATATAACTCACTGCAAGAGTTTTAACTCGTTCCCAATAGTGACATATTCATTTTCATCCATGAGTGGATTTTTGGATTTGATTAACACTTCATTGGAGCTATATGTAAATCGTCGTTCATGTCAGAATTTGTCCTCGGGCATGGTTTACTTTAGCCATTGCTCACAGGGGAACACATTGATAAGCAGCAATATTGTAATATTGAAACAAAAATAGAGTAATGGTGCTTAGGCAAGGGCAGTTGTATAGGCAATAAAAGAATATGGTCAACACAAAATGTTCAATTTTTTGCTTATCATATAATCAGCATTGTACTTTATCTCAAAGCATACATTAGATGATTAGAAGACCCCTTAATATTTGAATTCACAAACTTGAATTTTTTTTTCATTGATTTCATCTTACACTGTCACTGAAGAGACTATATCAATTTGATGACTTGCCTCTCTCTTTGATTTCCATACACTAGTTAACTTCACACCTATCAATTTGAAGGCTCTCTTCAGAAATATCATTAGTTGTTCCCCAGCCATTTTCCACCTCATGTCTTTTTCAATATCAAGAAACGATTCTCTTTCCTTTCTTTCTTTATGGCTTTGTGCATTTATCATTAAAGAATGAATATATTTGTTCTGTTGGTCTTAATTTTAACAGTCTTAACTGTACCATTCTCTTACAAACTGTGTGGTGTTAATCTATGCCTGAGTGGAAGAAATTTTCTTGGTAAATCTCAACTTGTGACCAGTTGACAAGTCAATTATGATTTGAATGACATAATTGTTTATACATCGAATAATTTACCGTGGTTTCCCAGGTTGCGTTTGGTGGGCATATGGTAGCATTTGCTGGACACAAGTATGCAGCAAGATCAAACCCAATATTGGTTTCTGACTCCAGTAACACCATAACTAGTTTCACTTTGGTAAACTCAATAACATTTTGCATGAAAATTTTTCCTTCTTTATCTCTCATCCTCTCTTGGAATAGCATGAAAATTTTATTTAAATTGTCAAACAGGTCCTTGAATTCCAGAAGGGTACTCTTCAAAATATGTTCTGGAATAACTTTGGATGCGATGCATGCCAAGGGGAATCTCTTGTCTGCCTTGAAAATAAATACTGTGCAGTACCAAACTCAAAGTGTAAAAACAGAGGTGGGTCTGTTGATTGCAATTTAAGCATACAAGTGGCATTTTCTGGTACAGATAAGAATCTTCGTGCACTTAATTCATGGTATGAGGTGAAAAATCTTCGGCAGTACTCCCTCTATGGTGTGTTCTCCAATCTTCGTGATTCAATCACTAGCCCATTCGACAAGCTCTTTTAAGTTTGTATGTCCAGGTAATATGTAACAATCATTACCTATGATGATTTCGATTAATGAATTTATAACTTGTACTATTAACTAGTGAGCTAAATTTGGCCAATGCTTATTCTATGTACAAGTAAAATTCATTCATCTGCTCCCAAAAGCAATGCGATTTTGACATTTATTTTTGAAGTTCTCCATGTGACATTGGTTTGATAAATTAGTAATAACCACTTTGATTCTCTCCATGACCTTGTCTTCATAGTTTGTACAAGCAATGCGGGTTAATGGTGATTTTCAAGCTTTGGGGTCTTGTTGCATTAGTTGACCACAATATGATCCTGCATTGTTGTGTTACTTGTGATTACTCAGATGCTGAAAGTGCCCCAAAGACAAAGAACAGAATATCAATATGATCCTAAACCATTTTAGTCACAGGGTGCATGTACTCCCTGTCTAGGCCACCACCACAAGTTTCATGGTGAGAGCACAGAACAACCCATTTGCATCACTTGGGCCTTGCAAGCATCAAAACATGAACATGGACTCATCATATGGTGAAGTCTTACAGCAATCTCCATAACGCACCATTGGTTTGTAGTAAATCAAACATATTGGAATTTACGTTTATCTCCTTTCGTTCCAAATATATCATAGATTCAAAGCAAATCTAATATTCCATTAGTATTTTCAACTAGTATAACGAAATTATTCACGTAACATGCACATGATAATAACTTCTAAAAGAATTATTAATGAATATAATATGGTAAGGTAAACTAAATTTGTAGGTTTTAATGGAAAATATTAACATAAAGTTTAATTTTTCACAAATAATTAAAAACCCATGGAGTTAATGGCTCAAATCAAAAGATCGTGACTGATATTCATGTCAACGTTTTGGGTGGTATTCGTAAATTTTACTTTATTTTATGTGAATTTAAATTTCTAATAAGTTAAAAAAAATAGCAAACAATTATTTTGATGAGGATGATAAAAAGTAGGTAAATATGTCAAAACTTTAGAACTCGATAGTTGAAATGTTTTTCTTCTTTTTTTTTCTTTTTTTTGGGGGGGGGGGGGGGGGGGGGGGGTGTATATAGAAAATTATATTGATTGTAATTTTTTAAATAAAAATCAAAAAATATTATTTTTTAACGGAACCACATAAAGTTTAAGAAATAAAATAGAAAGTTTAACTTAGTTCTATTCTATATAAGCTGATAGAAATGAAAATTTTATAAAAGTAATATACGAATTTAGGAGATTTTATCTTATATAAATAAATAATTAAATGGAAAAAAAAAAAAAAAAAAAAAAAAAAAAAAAATGATAACAATTGAAGACGAGAAGAGACAAACAATGACTTATTAAAACATAAAGAGGAGAGAGAATGAGGGGATGATGATAATAAGGCCATGTACAATAAATCTTACATTTTGTAATATATATCAAATAATAAATGGGATTCAAAACAAAGAGAGTTTAGAAAATTTTAAAAAGAAGATAAGACGAGGGAAATAGAAAAATGAATGACCCATGCCAAAATAAAATTTCTAATGGCTAAACAAACTTGTGTGTATTTTTTATTATTGATAATTTGATAGTTACAAGATAGGCGATTTAAACTTTATTAAGGGCCAAAATGGAGTTTTACCCATTTTTCACAAACTTTCCAGCAAAATGCCCATTGTCTGAAACTATTTAGGGATATGCCCCTGTTTTGAAACTCAATTTTTAAAAAATTGGGTTTCAATGTAAAACTCGATTTTTGGACAATCGAGTTATAGCGAAATGAAACTTTAAAAAAAAAAAAATTTGTGGAACTTCCATTCAAAGAACTCGAGTTCATGGAACTCGAGTTCCACTTGAATATTTTCAAGAACTCGAGTTCCACTTAAATATTTTCAAGGAACTCGAGTTCCACAAATTTTTATTTATTTTTTTTTTTTTAAGTTTCATTTCGCTATAACTTGATTGTTCAAAAATTGAGTTTTACATTTGAAACTCGATTTTCTAAAAATCGAGTTTCAAAACAAGGCATATCCCTAAATAGTTTAAGACTGGCCCTTTATTAAGAGGTTCGAATCATTTTTTTTTTTTTTTTTTTTGAGAAGAAAAACAGAACTTATTATTTAAGGAAGATAGGTTCTATTCAATTGAGTTATAAGATTCTTGAGAACTTGTGTGTACTAAGTCTAACAAAAGAATTGATTAAATTAAATGATACGCTAATCCTTATTGATTATCTATCCTAATCAATAAGAGCTAAGAAGTAATAAAAATAATTTCTTTTAATTTTTTGCAAGAATTTTAGTATGTTAGTATGATGCATTATCTATCTTAATCATCATATCTTAATAGCTTATGTTTTGTGTACGATATCCAAGAGACAATTTAGGTATTTGTGTTTATCATTAACTCATATCAATTATCTGATTGAAATTATAATAAAACTCATTCATTAACATTTTTTTTATAGTGATTAAAATTTAGAAGGCTTACTTGTTTTACAATTCTATTTTATTTTTCTTTTAACATAATCTATTTTATATATATATATATATAACTGAAGCATTTGACTTATTTTTGATATCTTCAGAGCTTGCCACATCATTATCATTTTTTTAAGACAAAATTATTTTTTTAAAACAAAATTAACTTCAACCCGAGGAGGACTAATTTTTGACATCAACAGCCAAAGTTCGAACTTAATAAGGAGTTAAACTCTATCTCTCTTACAAGTCCAACTTAAACTCAAATATTGATAATTTATCTTCAAATTTGCGAAGTTAATTAATCATGAATACTGTAAAAATAGTGCAAACCCCAATATTTTTAATAAAGCTGAGTAGGGATATGAGCTCTTCTTCTATTATTTTCTTCTCCTCTACTTTGTTAATATATATATATATATATATATATATATATATATATATATATATATATATATATATAATGGTTTTTCATGTATTTTTTAAAAAGTGATTTTTGTACACGAACCTCCAAACCCTACACCTGTGACTATGTATGATTTTTTTTCATCATTTAAAGTTTAGACCCGTTAAAATTTAAAATTTATTACTTTATGGGTTTGTGTACTTTTTTCTTTTTCTTATATCTCTCTTTTGAATAGTCATATATTTTTTGAATTATTTCAATAATTAATTCTATAATTATAAATCTTTTTTGGCATTTTGGAAGTTTTAACATCTGAATTTGTGTTAGTTTTTGCAATATTTGAACATGTTTAGCAGATTTCAATGACTATACCATGTATTATTTTTTTGAAGTTAATTAATTTTTCTTTTATATTTCTATATTGTGTAATCATATACATTTTTTTTTCAAAAATTTATAGGAAGTAAATCTTATGATTCTTTAATTTTTTTGGTCTTTCAAAAGTTTTAACATTTGAATTATTCTTTTGATGGTAACACATCTTTCTCTATTGTCTAGTCTCTCTCTCTCTCTCTCTCTCACACACACATATATTATCTATAATTTGTAGGCTTTGAATATTTTGATTCATTTCAATAGTTATAGCCATGGATTATTCTTTTGAATGTAACCCATCTTTCTCTTATATTTCTCTATTGTTTAGTCATATATATTTTGTTTTGTTTCAATAATTTCTAAGAGGTGAATCATCTAATTTTTTAATATTTTTTGTTCTTTCAAAAGTTTAATATCTAAAATTTTGAATTATTTTTACTTTCCTTTTAACATAAATATAATTATAAAAAGAAATTATTGTTTCTATAAAAAAATTAAAAAACAAAAACAAAAACAAAACAAATTTTACATTCTAAAATTATCTACCTAACTCTACATTAATCTTTGACAAAACTACACTATTGGAGTTCTATTAGTCCCTCAAGTTAAAAAAATGAGAATTGTTACTTCTTTTATTAACTACTGTTAATATACTCTACTTTAATCTTTGGCAAAACTACACTGTTGGAGTACTTTTAGTCCCTCAAGTTAAAAAAATGAGAATTGTTACTCCTTTTATTAACTACCGTTAATATGATTGCCTAGATGACTAACGGAAAAATAATATGGCATCTTTTAATTGACGTGGCATTTACAAATTGATGTAGCAACTTAAGTGTTAAATGCCACGTCAATTAAAAAAATGGCACGTTAGCTATTTAATTACGAGGTTGTCATATAAATTTTAATTGATTACTAGTTATTATAATGGAAAAAAAAAAAAAAAAATTCCTTCCGCTTGTCCATTTTTTCCCTATTTTCCCTTTTGCTTTAGTTGCTTTCATTTCTTCGATCAAGTCACCGGAGCACCTCAAAGCCAACAAAAATCACTTGTAAATTGATTACTGGGTTGGAGAGTTCCACCTTTGAAGAATTCAAAGTCTTATAAAATTAACTCTCTCTCATTTGGATTCAATGACCATAAATCCTTTCTTGTTAATGGGAATAGTCTAAAGTTTGAGTGCAGGAAACCCAGCACAGATCAGGGAAGAAAAAACAATTATGCACTCAAACTTATATCTATGCAATAAAATGCAGATCCCATGAATATTGGTTGGAAGAGGAGGGGTAAATAAATAATAATTAAAGATTTTAAATGGATTTAAACCTTTTCATGTTGATTATGGATCTGTACTGGAAACAAAGAAACATTGAGATCTTTGGGGATTAGTAGTTGGTAAGATCCATGGAGATTGGCAAGGGATAGAGATTGAGGTGCTTGTGCTGATTGATGTGGTGGTGACGACAGTTGTTTGGATTAAAGGGAAGTGAGGCAATCGGCAGCAAATTCTCCAAACGTGGCTATTACCATATAGACACGTCCCTTTGTAAAACACTTTGTAGTAAAAAAGAAAAAGAAAAAAGAGAAATGCCAAATCATTTTGCCATTAGCCACGTAGACAATAACACTAACAATAGTTAACTTAAGGATTAAGAGTGTTCATTTTTTAAACTTGGGGGACCAATAGTGCTCATTTGAAATTTGAGGGACTAATTGTGCTCACAAGATAAATTTTAGGAACCAACAATATAGTTTCGCCTTAATCTTTCTCAACCAATTAAAATTTGTGCTCCTGATACTCTATAGCCATCAAACACATCTGATTAGTCCCATCCAAAACCGATTCAATCCAAAACTGATTCAATAGATTTTGTGAATTTAGGAATTCAAAGGGATTATTAGTTTCTTCCAATATCTCAGCGATAGTACTCAAAACTTCTTTGCAACTCAATCAATCTGATATTTGTTTTTTTAAACAACTTTAACCTTGATTGAATTAGTTTATTTGTACTAATACCACTATGATCATGCCAAAATAGTGAAATATCAACTATGATATTAGCATGTTAAATGCATTTCATGCAAAATATGGTCATATTGCTATGAAAATTTTTCCTATGTAGAGTATTTTAAATATAAAAAAAAATAAAAAATTGTAAATTCTAAACGATGTTATTTCTACTGAATAGATCAATTCAGCATCAAGTAGATTCTCTTCAAAATAGAGCTTAGTCTAAGGCCAACTCAACACATTTTCACATTTTGGAGCCATATGTAAAGGTAAAATATATTATTACTAGGACTATTAAAAAAAAAAATGCTATGAACACACTTAAACCGGCTTCAAAATTTGGTCGCCACACTACCAATTGTAGTGGAGGTGCAAAAACTGCATTGTTGCATTGTTGATTGCTGACTATAGTTATGTTTTTAGAAAACGGCAAAAAATTGCACCGCACCTCATCTATCAATATATAAGTTATGTTATATTATACTAGACTCATCACACATACTTTACACATGCAATAATGCTCTTTTTATTTATTTATTTGTTTTCTGGTTTAGTGTTATAATGTTTAAAAATGATATATAAATAGCCGTTTGTATTTTTCTTTTAAGAAAGAGGTAAGGTAATGTAAATTACTCTTTTAATCAATTTGTGTTATTTAATTTAAAATTATTTAACTAAAAAGATAGGGATATTTTAGAGAGTTTAAGAATTTGTGTGAAGGTATTTTAGTACGCAAAATGTTGAAACTCAAACATGGAATCTTATTATTAATAGTATAAATTATATATATATATATATATATATATATTAAAATTATCTTTTTAATATATTAAGCTGAGATGAGGTAAGAGCTTGAACACTCCTAATTATTACTTAATATTTTAAAAAATGATACATGAATTAGAAAAAAAAATCCAATTTTTTTTAATATATTTATAAAACATATTTTAAAACCTTTAATTATAAAAATATCAAAATAATCAGTATTAGAATAAAATTCAAATTTGAGATGGTTATTGTCTCTCTTAGCAAGAAAGAAAGAATAAAATTCTTGGGAGATTGAAAACTTTTACACTCTTAAACTACCACAAATATAGTAAAAAATATTAATAAAACTAATATTATTCTCGTGCCATGCATATCTTAATGAAAATTTTAGGGGAATAAAAAATTATACTAATAATTTTCAAAAATATATTAATTAATGTTACAAATGGATACACAATTCTATGCACATTTTACATGAATAAATAGAAATAAAATTTCTAATATTCAAAATATAAATAAAAAAAAATAGGAAAAATGGAACAACATGAATAAATCATATTTGTGGGAGGTTCGAGGACTGAAGAGGAAGAACACGAAAACATCTCGTACAATCCCACCCGTAGAGGGGTTTCCACCTCGAAGACTTCACCGACCCGAGGACGTGAGGGGATACAAAATAGTGTTTCATGAGAGCTCATGGAGAAGAGGAAGGACCATGAGGGAGGCAAAGACGGTGGGAGGAAGCTTCCTAGAAAGGCATATTTTGCCCCTCCACATTGAATGCCCTGCAACAACCTTATCAGCTACATTAATGGGAAAGTGACACTGATTTTACAGCTAGCAGCCCCTTCTACCACCTTCAAAAAACTCTAATGGGATAAAAATCCTGAAAATAGCCATGAGGCATATAAGTGGAGGGCTAGAATGTAAGAAGAAAAGAAATATAAGGGAGGGGGACCTCCCAAATAAGGGGTTGAACATTTTTCCTAAGAGAGAGAGAGAGAAAAGAAAGATAAACAGGGTGAATTTTGTATAAGGTCTGGAATGTTCATGTATTAGAACCCAATCTTCGAACGAACCCGAGGAAAGCACTATTCTTAATAACTACTTGAATTACATCTCTCTATTACTTTGTACTCTTCGGTCATAAACTTGTGCTTAGTTTTGGATTGCACCTGAATTGTTTTCCCACTCTCTGTAGAAATTCTATTGTTTGGGCTTAGTTCGAAGGACAAAGCATCACTGTTCTCAGTGGGCTTGGGCCTTCTTTTTCTTAGTACTTACAATATTAAAAAAGCATTTTATTTAGATGCATAATTCTAGTTGAAAAATGAAATTTTTTTTTATAAACTTATATAATATATATAATTTATTTGAGAAACAATAATTAGGCTTATAATTATTAACTTAGCTAAGATTTAATGTGGTGTATTTAATTAAATGATCGAGAACAATATTAAAGCACATACTTTTGAGCCACATCTAGAAATTAAAAATAATTAAGCATTCAAATATTGAAAGACAATTTAAGTTTATGTATACTTGCATGGTATACATATCTATCCACGGTTGTTGCAATAAACAATGGAAGTCTCATCTTTAATACAAATTATCGAAATGCTGTAAGAGTTATGCCTAGAATCAACCTCAGAATGTTATTGATAATTCAATTTTTTTTTTGAGAAAGTGATAATTCCAATTAAATTTTAAATTGCTACTATTTAAAAAAATCGTACTAAGAAATTGATAAGTCCAAATTTAATATAATCTTGATAATATTTTAAAATTAAAACTGATCATTCAAGAATACATGTGTAGGACATCTTGATAATTTGATAGAAAAACGTAAAAATCAAATACAAAAATTGTTAAAATTAATCTGTCGATTCTAACTTTTAACCATATTTAATTATTAATTCTCAAACCATAAGCTTATAAATTAGATCAAAGTTAAGAAATCAGTTTTAAAAAAAGACAACCAATACACATTACACAGAACCTCATTTTAGTAAAAACAAATACAAAAGCAAAGAAGGAGCCTTTAAAAAGTTAAAAATATTTTCGAATGGTTTGAATTTATCAATTAAAAACCACGAGAAAATAAAGAACCAATAGTAATACTTAAGAAAAAAAATAATGAAGAAAAAAAGTATACTCACGTGAATAGAATAAAAAAAAATGTCGATATCAACATATCGTAAAAATAAAAAATAAAAATTTAACTTAACATATCTAATCAACATATTGTAAAAGTCATATATATATATATATATATATATATATATATATATATATATATATATTGGTAGAGTCCATTTGATATAGTGTTTAACTTAACATTATATAGATCTTCTCAAAAAAAAAAAAAAAAAAAAAAAACTTAATATTATATAGGAGAGTTACATGTGTGTAAAAGAGCTGTAAACGGAACCCAACTCTTAGAAAAAACAAGAATTCGAATTTCAAGAAGAAAAGATTTATAATTCTTTAAGATAAATCCGTTTTCCGCATCCCATAAATTAGCATATCTTTTCCAAGTCCCTCACAATTCATAATTCTACTTATTTTCTTGCATTGTTTCGTTCTCTCTTTCTCTCTCTCATTCTTCCTCTATAGCCCTCTCTCAAGTCTCAACCCTACTTTCTAGTCATGATGAATGAAGAAGACAAAAACCAATTATATTTTGTCAAGTACTGATACTCTATAACCATCAGAATAGCTAATCGCACATCTAATTAGTCCCATAGGACAAAAATTTAAAGGAATTATTAGTTTCTTCCAATATTTTAACGGTAGTACTGAACACTTCATTGCAAATCAATCAATTTGATTTTTGATTTTTTAAACAACTTTAGCTTTGATTGAATTAGTTGTTATGTACTAATACCACTACGATCATGTCAAAATCATGAAATATTAACTATGATATTGGTATGTTAAATGCATTTCATGCAAAATATGGTCATATTGCTATGAAAAATTTTCATATGTAGAGTGTATTTTAAATATATAAATTTTTTTAATAATTGTAAATTTTAAATGGTGTTATTTGTATTGAATAGATCAATTCATCTTCAAATAGATTCTTTTCAAACCTCCTCAAATTTACGATGGCTTACAAAAATAGAACTTAGTCTAAAGCCGACTCAACACATTTCACATTTTGGGGGCAGATGTAAATGTAAAATGTATTATTACTTGGCTATACAAAAAATAATAAATAAAAAACCACTATGACTGCACTTAAACTGACATCAACATTTGGTGACCACACTGCCAATTGCAGTAGAGGTGCAAAAACCGCATTGTTGCATCGTCGATTGCCGACTACAGTTATGTTTTCAGAAATAGCAAAAAATCGCACTGCGCCTCATCTATTAATATATAAGTTATATATATATATATATATATATATATATATATATATATATATATATAGTATTTAATCCATCTTTTTAATATATTAAAGTTAGATGAGGTAAGGGCTTTGGGCAAACCGCATTGTGCGGTGCCTTGCTAAATATGACCCAAAACTACTTCAAACTGTATATCATGAACACTCCTAATTATTACTTAATATTTTATAAATGATACATGAATTAGGAAAAAAATCCAATTTTTTTTATATATTTATAAAACGTATTTCAAAACTTTTAATTCTAAAAATATCGAAATAATCAGAGTAAAATATATTTGAGATGGTTATTGTCTCTCTTAGCAAAGTTGGATTCAAAGAGAAAGAGGGAATAAAATTCTTAGGAGATTGAACACTTTTACACTCTTAAACTACCACAAGTATAGTATTATTCTCGTACAATACATTTCTTAATAAAAATTTGATGGGAATAAAAAAATATACAAATAATTAGCAAAAATATATTAATTAATGTTACAAATGGATACACAATTCTATGCACACTTTACATGAATAAGTAGAAATAAATTCTCTAATATTAAAAATATAAAAAAAAAATGGAAAAATGGAACAACATGAATAAATCCTATTAAAAAAACATTTCATTTAGATGCATAATTCTAGTTGAAAAACGCAATTTTGTTTATAAATTTATATACTATATAGTTTATTTGAGAAACGATAATTAGGTTTATAATTACTAACTTAGCTAAGACTTAATGTGGTGTATTTAAATGAACCAAAAAAATAATAAAGCATATACTTTTGAGCCTAATTACATCTAGAGAAATAATAAAGCATTCAAATATTGAAAGACAATTTAAGCTTATGTAGGCTTGCATGAGATGCACCTATTAACCATTGCTGCAATAGCAATGGAATTCTCATCTTTGAGACAAATTATAGATATAATGCTCATAGAAGCTACCAAAAGAATTAAAAAGTTCAATAAATATTAAAGAAGAAATGATTTTTTGATACAAGATAGAATTTCTATTCTAGCCTAATCTAAGTGTATATGTGTGTGAAGCTCTCTTTTGGAGACTTGAACTCCGGCTCTTACCCCCCACACCTTAGAAACACTTATACTTATAGAATAACCACCACACCAAGGGTGCGTGATGGTAAGAAGAAATGATTAAGTGTAAATAATTATCTGACTAAAATAAAGGGTAAGAGTTATGCCTAGAATCAACCTTAGAATGATATTGATAATTCTTTTTTTTTTTTTTTTTTGAGACAGTAATAATTCCAAACTAAATTTTAAATTGATATTTCTTTAAAAAAATCGTACTAAGCAAATTGATAAGTCAAAATTTAATATAATCTTGATAATATTTTAAATTTAAAACTGATAATTCAAGAATATAGATGTGTATGACATCTAGATAATTTGAATATTTGATAGAACAACGTAAAAATCAAACACAAAAATTGTTAAAATTAATCTATTAGTACTAACTATATTTAATCATTAATTCTCATACCCTAAGCAAATAAAGTAGATCAAAGTTAAGAAAATTAGTTTAAACAAAAGACAAACAATACAAAAAATGTAATCATTTTAATACAAGAAGAGCCTTTTAGTAAGTTAAAAACATTTTGGAATGGTTTGAATTCATCAATTGAAAACCGTATGAAGACAAAGAATCAATAGTAACACCTAAGAAAAAAATAAAGAAGAAAAAATGTATAGCTAAAATTTAGGCATTCATATTAAAGTACATTTCACTTCAAAAAGGATATACATATTGGTTTCACTTCAAAAAGGATATACATATTGGTAGAGTTCCACTTGATATAGAATTTAAATTTTATTGAAATTAGGATTTTTAAATTCTAATCAAAGAGTGTGTTGCTATCCCATAAAAAAGTGGAATTAAAAAAAAAAAATGATATTAGCATAACGTAAAAATAAAAAATTTAAATTTGAATGAGAAAAAAAAATTAACATTATATAGAAGAGCTACGTGTGTAAAAGAGCTGTAAACGGAACCCAACTCTTTTAAAACAAGAATTCGAATTTCAGATAAATGCATTTTCGGCATCCCATAAATCAGCTTATATATCTTATCCAAATCCCTCACAACTCATAATTCTACTTATTTTCTTGCATTGTTTCGTTCTCTCTCATTCTTTCTCTACAGCCCCTCTGTTTCAAGTCTCAACCCTACTTTCTAGTCATGATGAACGAAGAAGACAAGAACAGGAAGAGAAAGCACAACAACAATCAAGATTTCCCATTTGTAAAAAGGTTTCAAGAACCTGATCTTACCCTTAGGCTTAACTTTGGTCCCACAAGACCTAGGCAAACATCACCAGTAAACCAATCACTACCATCAACATCAACATCATCACCACCACCACCGTCATCACCACCATCACCATCAACAATGGCTCCATCACAATCAATGCAAGCACTTTTATCCCAAACCCCATCACAAATTCCCCCTCAACTCTTTTCCTCACACTCTCTATACAATTATATGCCACCCTTCGTGCCACCGCCGCGGCAGGAGACCTCCACATCAATCCCGATGGTGTACCACCGCCCTGAGACCGCCACACCCCGCCCTTCACGTGCTCGTCGTAACCCGACACAGGTCCCGCGTGCAGGAAAGAGCGAGACTGTGCCGGCTCTGTTCCCGTGGGCCACAACTCATCGTGCTACGGTGCATAGTCTCGATTACATGCTATCCAAGGAAATAGTTTCTATCACTGGTGAGGTGCAATGTAAGCGTTGTGAGATTAAGTATGAGATGGAATATGATCTGAAAGAAAAGTTCAGGGATGTTGCAAGATTTATAGAGAATAACAAGAGCAACATGCGTGATAGGGCTCCTAGTATTTGGATGAATCCTGTTCTTCCAAGGTGCAAGTACTGTGAACATGAAAATAGCGTGAAGCCGATTATTGCAGATAAGAAGAAGGGAATCAACTGGCTGTTTTTGCTTCTGGGTCAAATGATTGGTTGCTGTACGCTTGAGCAGTTGAAGTATTTCTGCAAGCACACCAAGAATCATCGAACAGGTGCCAAAGATCGAGTTCTTTATCTCACATATCTTGGATTGTGTAAACAGCTTTGCCCAGATGGCCCTTTTGATCGATAAGAATTTAAGTAGTATGTATATTGGTCTAGGATGCACTTACACTTCTTTTGAGGTGTAGGCATTATTATGTTATAATACCGTGTCCGTGCATCCTGAAAATTGGTGGCTAGATTGCAATCTTTATTTTTGTTTGTACCTTTATTTTAATTTTTATTTTGGATCTTGATCGATTTGATTTGTTAGGATTTGTGCACTTGGCCTTTTTCAGTTTGGCTTGTAATCTTTCATATTCATGGCTTGCTATGTCTATTTTTTCAAATCGGTGGCTAGATTGCAATCTTTATTTTTGTTTTTGTTTTTTCAAGGCTACCTTTATTTCGGATCTTGATTGATTTGATTTGAGCTAGAGTTTGTGCACTTGGCTTTCTCAGTTTGGTTTGTAATCTTCCATATTCATGGCAAGCTATATCTAGTTTTTCAAATTGGTTTCATAATCATATTGAGTGATTTTAACGCCATGCATGCTACATCTAGCTTTTCAAGTTGCATGGTTTCCTAAAATTTCAGGTAATTAGGTTTAATAATATCATTTTGATTCTGTTATAATATCATGTTAATAAATATCATCATTTTGTTTTCTTGAATGTACTGAGGATGAGGATATTAGATTTGGCTCCATGCAATTATATAAAGCATGACTATAACAATGACTATGACATTCAAATCTGCTTTCATGATCTGACTATGACCATGACTATGACTGTGACATTTAAATCTGCTATCATGATATACATATGCAGATCATCTTCTGGATTTTAATCGCTAACTTTTCATTTTAATGGGTTATAGAATAAGTCAATGAGATTTCCTCCTTAGTATTTTTTGTTTTGAAGGATTTATAAGTATCTCTTAGGGATGATGATTTCTGGTATAAGGCCTTTGGGGAAAAGTTTGGCTTTGTTATTTTGGCTAGATATAATTGTAATAGGAATTTAGACTGGTACGTGCTTGTATTTTGATACTGCAAAAAAATCAGTCTATCCCGGCATTTTTTTTGCGGCGTTTCCTAAAATTGCCGCCATATGTCACCTATTGCAGCTGTTTTGGTAAACACTGTCTTGGTTCGAAATGACAATTCGTGTTTGTTGTAGATACTAAATAGTATCTAGTTCTTAGATCACTTGCTTCAGCCGATTTAATGGCATAAATGCAAAAGTTTGGCCAACCAACCCAAAAAAAAAAACCTTTAAAATGATGCGTATCTTGTCTACAATTAATGTGTAAATTTACATGACAATTGGCAGGTGTAAATTTACATGACAATTGGCAGGTGTAAAAACATATTTTGTTCATTTATCAATTCACTTTTTCAGTTAGTGCGTACGTAAATGAAGAACTAATATTTTATTGAAATAGCTTTTAGAATATAATTTGATGTGTGCATTTTTTAAAAAGTTGTTGCGTAAAATATAAAAAGTAGGTTCTTATATTAAAATAGACATAAATTTTTATATGAACTTATGTGAATGCTCTTATTATCTCTCACACTATGTGCCTTCCTCCATGCAAACATGCGTGAAATCTTCTTTTAATTGAGAAGTGTTTGGTGTGTCTTTTTGTGGACATGATACGCATCGTGCTTTAATAAGTTAAATGACTAGATCCAGGTTCTTTTGGGAAGTCAAGTTTAATACTTACTTTTTTTTTTTATGAAGTCAAGTTTAGTACTTACACCAATGAGTTGCTTGTTAACTATTATTGTTGCGTTTTCTCCAAGACAAAGATAATATCATGATTGATGGAAATGACAAATTAATGAGAAAAATATGTCTCCCGTGTATAAATGAATTAAGTTATCAAACATAAATATATGGGAGGAAAAGAAATGTGGTTAGCAAGGCTACACAAATATATTTAGCATGATCAAATGAATACATATTTGTCATTGCTCAAGTTAATATATTCAACATTAAACTCATGCTAATAAATTATCAAAAAACATTATATGAAGATATGTTGCAACATATAAAGAGAATAAGACATGTAGAAATTAAATTATCTTAGTTGCAAGCAATTTATATATATATCTCTCTTGGCCGAAACAAATTAATCATGTGGCATGTGCAATAAGTCTAAGTCCCAAGGATCCACATTAACGAGTGTGAAATAGCATCAACTATGAATGTATATTAGCCTCTATGGCTATAGCTCGCAAGACTTATGGTGTAAGCTTCAAAGAAAAGGGAAAAACAGAAGTAATGAGCTATAGGCGAAAGATACATTCCTATTTGTGTAATGAAAATCTCCTAAAAATGCCTTGCGTATGAATGTAATTGAGAAATGCAATGTCTACTTCCTCAAAAAAAAAAAAAAAAAAAAAAAAAAAGAAAAGAAAAGAGAAATCCAATGTTTACAATATTTTTCATAACACTTTTACAATAAATCATAAATGATAGATTGTTATTGACCATTATTGATGGGCAAAAAAATAATTTCACTGATTAGTTTAAATTAAAACCAGTAATAACCTATAATTTGTTCTAAAATGTAGTGAATGTTACACTTTTGAATGTAATTTGAAGTACTAGGAAGTTCAAGTTTACATATGTTTCAAGTATGTGTGGCTAATCTTAATGTCCCTCACATTTGGATTCCCTTTTTATTTTATAATAATGATTCTTGAATTACTTAAGCGACTTGCTGAATGAGAAGAATGTCAACTATGGCCATTAGGTATTAGTTTTCACCCTTATTAGATAGTGTACATCCTTAAAAGGGAGAAAATGCATGGTGTTTCCGATGCATGTATCCTCCCTCTCACATGAGGGTGAATCCTATACTTATGGGGTCTACCCTCATGTGAGAGGGAGGATGCATGTACCGGAAACACCATATACCACCTCCTTAAAAAGATGCAACATTTATGCTTTTTTTTAAGGACAACAGCATAGTAGACAAACTCCCTTAAAATCCACTTTCTCAAAGGGAAAAACCTAATTCTAATTTGCAGAAACTAAGGGATTACAAAAACCTTGTAGTAATGATAATTATTTGTGGAGGAATAGAGTGTTAGGTGAAACTTTGTAAAACGGCAGATAACATTTTTTCTCTCATGAGTTCTTTTTTTTACACATGGGCTCAATGATCTTACAAGTCTTCCGAGATCAGTTGTTAGATTTTGAGTGGGCCCAATTAGATGTGGAATAGTCCGTTTGCCCTCAAATGAGTCAAACAATTTTCCCTTTCCTGGCTACTTCTTTCTCCTGTGAACTTGGTTCACATACTGTGAGGAAGCACTCTAAATAATTTTGGTTTTGTTGGCTTTATTTAGCCAACTTCATCAATTGGGCTTAGAGACTTTGCTGCCCATGTTAATGGGCCTTGAGAATATTTTCATGGGACTCCTCTTGGGCTGGGATTCATGAACCACTTTTAGATGAATTCCAGTTGTAAAGTCCCATGGGCAGTGAGCCTTGGGCTGACTTTGATTTGTTGTCATATCAAGCTGTGTATGTGTTGGGGCCTGGTTTTTTGGGCTTTGTCCATTTTTTTTTAGCAATATTCTAATGGGTTCAAAGATGTATAAAAGGTAACTTCAACAAATAGTATGATAAGAACGAGTCCAGATTTCCCCTATCCTGGACTCCCGTTGTTCATCTGCATCAGATGGTATTCTCAGTGATTATGTGGTGTTTTATATTTGAAGGAAGACAGTGTGCAAGTTTTCTATCAAGGGCAAACTCATAAAGATTTACTGTGAAAGTTTCAAAACTAAGAAAACGAGTAAATGAAAAGGGAAAAAACTTTGCAAACCTTTTTTTTTTGGGGGACCGGGTTTGAGTAGTTGGTTGACAACTTTCAAGTATACTCAACTGTTGTTGTATTTTCATGCATTGAGTAGAGTAGCTAGAATATGATAGAAACTGCATGTAATGGAAACAGAATTTGAACTCGGAGAGTAACACACAGCAAGCCTTTATAGAGGATAAGGTGGGTTGAAGCAGTCCAGGGCATAACTTAGTCTCAAAGATCACAATTGTAAACTTAACTGTACCTTGAGTGACATTATGTAAACTGCTAAAATGTTCTTGGCATTTTTTTTTGGTGGATAATTCAACAGTTACAATAATTGGGAAGGAGAGATTCGAATCCTAATTCTCCTAATAAATGAGAAGAGGTTATACCACTGGGCTACAAAGCTTTTAGCATGTTCTTGGCAATTGAAAATGAATAAATAACCACTAGTGTACCAAGGATCCAGACCCAACATGTAATTGCAACTTGGAACAAATGGACATCATCTTACAGCTCCTAGCATGCGGAAGCAAAAACTAGCATTGTAGCTACATGACTACCAAAAAAGAAAAAGGGAAAATATAACTTACTGGTAGTCTGGTACTGCCAAGGATGCAGAGGAAAACCCATTTAAGGTAGGGTTTCCTTGGCAAAACACTTACTTCACAAGCAGAACTTTATATATTTCTTAATCTGTATGACTGCACAAAATTAGTTGCCTTGCTTACAAAAAAGGGTAAGTTTATCAGCAAGCAGAATCAGTCATCCCTCGATCTTCCAGCAATGGATTCAGAAGTAGTTTGGTGGAAAAAGTAGGCATCATGTAAACATTGAATCCATTTAAGATTTAGAATTGTTGAGACTCCTCACTGATGTCCTCTTGCTTTTCATTCAGCTCATCATTAATATCCACATCATCATCTCCTTTGTTATATGCATGATTGATATCAGCATGATTGGTATCAAAACACTGCACTTCATCCTCTTCCATCTTGACATCTTTAGAATCATCAAGTTGAGGTTTTGAGACTTCATCAGGGCTCTTGTCCGTGTCAAGAAGTTCAGAAGGCTGTGAAACCTCTGGAGAAGCCAAAGTTTCAGTACCTGAGACCTCCAAGTTAGATTGAGAGCGGCGCGTCTGAATGAGATAATGTGCCACAGACTTGAAGCCCAATTTTAAAACCTGAAAAGTAGAGAAAATTTAGCCATTTCTTCTATTCCATTGCTATTAATTCTGCTCAACATGCTAATTATATCTGTAGCTGAGTCCTAGCATCATATCACACACCAGAAATGGAAGATAAAAACATTTGTACACCTTTTTTAGTGAAAGGATACAAGCACCCATCTGAGCAGGCATATGAGGAACTATGATAGAAGATTATTAATTGCTTACACAAAATAAATGGGGAAAGCATAAAAATGTTCATTCTCATGCACATATATAGGGTATATGGAGCTAACCTTCCTGTAAAGATTACCAGTGGGCATCCACCCTTTTCCCTTACGGCAAAGACTGCAGTTGCAAATTCCTCTACAAACAGGGCAAATCCAATCGGGATCTTGATTGGCTTCTATCACATTCTCTCCGTATCTGAGTAAGATAATAGATTTCAAACACAGATTGCCAACATAGTTCAATGTGACTGATATTCATAGGCCGGGCACTAACTTTTGAGCCACATACAGTTACAGTTTAATAATTCCAAATAATTTATGGATAATCTACGTTCCAAGTAATATATTTGGAATGCACGCTTCATAATATTGTCATTTAAAAAAATGATATTGTCATTTATGAACTTCATGAGCATACATTTTATTTTGTAGTAATGAGATTAAGGTGCATTGAACTTACTGACCATATTAATTTATCATTATTGTAAAAAGATAGAAGATATAGGGAGGGGAAGGTAGTTTACTAATCAATGTATGCTTGTCCAAAACCATGTATGGAATGTTGAAAATGGCAAGAACAGAAAATTTCAGTTTCAATCATAAACAGAGATGTTAAGAAACACTATCACCAATTGTCATTCATAACTTGAATGTGCATGTTTGTTTCCCACATTATCTAAAAGCAACATAGTCGCTCATTAGTATAGGTTTGCAGATAAGGATTATAATAGATATATCTATTAACTGTCATTTTGGTGGTCCCTTTGGAATTGGCATAGCCTTTATGCATAGCAGAGTAATATGAAAGTAACATTTCAAAAACCAAAGAAAAACAGGATGCAATGCAATGGCACTTCAATCAAGCCAACGTAATTAAATAAAAGACAGTTTACTTTTGTGGAAGTCTAGTGGATCAAGTTAATTAAAATTAATTACCTCATGTATAAGCAATCCCCACAAAATTGCCCTTGGACCAAGGTGCATTGGCTACAATGGGTACGCAGACCAAGAGTTTTCTGTCTGCAAAAAAATAGGGCCATCACTGTGCTTGCATTATTTAGTACTACCATGTAATTGGAGAAAAGGTAGCTCTTACTACAGAAGATAAATTGGACAATTTGAACAATCAACCACAAGATATACGGTTTAGGTGTTTGAGTTACACCTGATGTGACTTTTCCATTGGATACATTCTTTGACAAACCCACCGTTTAGTTATATTGTCTCCTTATATCTTCCATGCTTGCAAAATATCAAGATGATAAAAAATCAATAACTATCTCATCTACAAAGTGTTCAAATTTCAAGTTTTCTTATTTTAAAATTATACCCAAACATAAATTTATGAATCATCTGATAGTAAATAGCATCATATTAGCATGAATTTAGCATTCGCGTTGAGAACAAATAAAACATGTAACCCAAATATGGAACTTGCAAAATATTAATCCAGTAAAAGACTTTAAATGGTGTAACACTAATGAAGAGTTACACCAAACACCCAAAAATGCTCTCTTCCCGTTGTATAATTAATTACATACAAAACTTTTGAATTATTACCCAATTCTACATCCACACGTGTAAAATAATTTCAGAAGTAAAAGAAAGTAAGAAACTACATGCAAATCAGCTGATGGAAAGCAACCTTTTTGTTGAAGGCTACAGTTACACGCTGCTAATTAATTTCCTATCTACAAGGAATTTGAGGTGTGCAGGGGATGAAAGCTTTGAGGAAGAAGGGAAGCAGAAAAAAAGAGAGGGGGGGAGGGGATTTAGAAGCAACTGCATATTGTCCACAATAAACTGTATTCCAAGTTCAAGATAATATTACCGGATTAAGAATGAGACAACAATATAACAATATCACATACTTCCAGCATTAAATAAGCTTGCGTAGATTTTCCTTTTATTACATCATTTTCTAAACAATTCCGATAAGAAAATTTTATTATAATTTATAAAGAGAAAAGAACAAGAAAAAAAGGAAACCCATCCATCTAGAAATCAATAAAACAGCTTTACCTGCATTGATGGCATGTCTCTCCATTCACCGGATCATAGATGCGCTCCCCGTCCTTGCCATATCCATCCACTGAAAGTGTCCAACTTGACTTACAGTCTCCCAGAAGCTTATCATGTTCTTCAGTATAAATTTCTGGCTGTGAACCTTCGAGTATATGAATCTCAATATTCCTTGAGGAGCCCCTCTTCCTTTTCGGATGGTCTTCTGAATAGCTAACTGGAGTCAAAGTCTTCAACCTAAAACCCCCCACCAAAACTTTCAAAGAAGATTAAAAGCATAAACCCAGAAATTTGCACACATTTAGGAATCAGAACAACATCAAGAACTACAAAAACCACACATATATAAGTTTCTAATACTTGAGTTAGTCTACAACTACTTGGCATTTGAAAAGAGAATCATATCATTATATCATACATGGAAACCAAAACTATAAAAAGTCTACAATCTTCTATTAAATTACTGATAAGAAGTACTAAAAGAAAATATCAGAATTTTGAAGCTGGAATTTTAAGCATTCTTTAAAAGATTCTAATTTTAAAGGCAAAAACAATATTGAACACACAAGTAAGTTCCTTCTCTTTTTATTTTCCTCCATATTCTCATCAACCAATCAAAGGCTAAACCACAAAATATGAAATACCCAGAAGAGTAGAGTGGATAACACAATTTCACACAAAATTTCCATTCTTTTCTTTCCTTTCATTTTCTGAGCAATCAAACATGAGAAGATGTCTACATACATAAGAAGGCCAGCAATAGACAGTAGCAAATGTTTTCAACTCATATTTCTATCAAGTTTTGAACTTTTACTCAATTAAAAAAAAAAAAAAACAAAAACTGTCCTTCACTTCCCGTTCCTTTCCTCATTTTCCCACCAACTAATTTTAAAGGCAAAAACAATATTGAACGCACAAGCAAGTTCCTTCTCTTTTTATTTTCCCCCATATTCTCATCAACCAATCAAAGGCTAAACCACAAAACGTGAAATACCCAGAAGAGTGGAGTGGATAACACAAACACAACAGCACACAAAATTTCCATTCTTTTCTTTCCCTTCATTTTCTCAGCAACCAAACATGAGAAGATGACAACATACATAAAAAGGCCAGCAATAGACAGTATAGCAAATGTTTTTTACTCATATTTCTTTCAAATTTTGAACTTTTACTCAAATTTATAAAAACCCCAACAAAAACAAAAACAAAAACAAAAACTTTCTTTCACCTTCCATTCCTTTTCCTCATTTTCCCATCAACCAAACAGAGATTCAAAGTTCAAAAAAACTCAAAAAAGGAAGAGAAAAAAACCTAGTAGAGCGCCTTGGAGAGCCAGAAAGGGGCAATGGGTTGTGGGTTTTTTTGTCAGAAGGGTTTCTTGGAGTTGGGTTTGGCTTTGGCTTGGTGTGGGACTTCTTGAGGTTGTGAGAGAGGTCAAGAATGCCTAGCTTCTGCATTCTCTCCATGTTTTCTTTGATCCTCTGCTCCCTGAACTGCTCGTACCCTGAGTTTTCATTCTGTACAACGTTTCCTTCATTCTCACTGGTTTTTCGTGCTCTCTTTGCCCGAGCCATTACAGTCTTATTAGCCTCTGACTATGTATGACTCTCTCTCTCTCTGTCTCTGAGTTTTGAGCGAAGTGAGAGAGTTCGATAGAAAAGAGAAGACATGCATGATGATGATGGATTTATGGTCCAATGAAAGGCCCGACATTTGGAGGGCTGTCTTTTGTTTTTCATTTCTTTCAAAGTTTCCATAAAACGATAGTTGGAGGGATTTGCTATTTTGCTTCGCGGGCAGAAAATACGGTGTCGTTTATCATTCATGGGATTGACAAACATCTTTCTTTACTCAAATTTTTTTTTTAAAGTAAAATCTACAAAAATTGAAAAAGAGAGTCTATATTGAACAAAACTCAAGAACGGCATAAATTTGGAGGAAAAGTTTAGGACTATAATACTATGATCGCATCATTTTCAAAATAATTTTACAATGATATTTTGTTATTTACAAATAAAAAAGTGATGTCAATAGTGATTTTAGATTAGAACTAGAAACAATTTGCTATTTATCCTCAAACAGTAATAGGATCAATTGAAAGAATCATCAATGATCTATATACTATATGCACTTTTATTCACATGACAATTTTTTAATAAGTCATATGACATATTTAAATAATATACAAACAGTCTTATAAAATATAAATTACCATGCAGTGGTTGGAGAAGATATATAGATAGACTAGTGAAAATTGTAAATTTTGAAGTTTGGACGTGGTCAAAATTTGTAAAATCCTTCTCGATACAATATGTTAGTTGAATCCAACAAAAAGAATTATAATAAATAAGTAGTTTCTACCATGTAAAAATCGATTATGATATAAGTGGCAAGTACATTATTTTGTTTTTTATTAAGGAAAAAGTTAACAAATGCTCTAAAAGAAAAGAAAAAAGTAATTGATTTTTTTACAACTTATTACATTTCCCATAAAAGTGGCATCAAAATTTTCCTAAAATGATTTATTAACAAATGTCTCGAAAACATCTGTTAACCGAACCTCTTATCAATTTGTCGATTCTCACTTATCTGCAGCAAAATGCAAATAGTAACAAATTTTGAGCTTCTTCATACTTGCACTCAACCATACTTTCAACCACCATCCACCCAAAAAAAAAAAAAAAAAAAAAAAATTGAACTAATAAGTGGCCATTTTGATAGCCCAAACAGTTTGAACTAGCAGGCAGAAGATGAAAAGGTGGCAACTGTTTCTGTCACTGTTGCAGATTGGGCACTTACATGTTTCAAGTGCAAATCTCTTATTTGATGCATCACATGTAGGTAGTATATTCCATGCAATCTTCCTCAGCATCACCATTGCAGATCGAGTCGCTCATGAATTTTGGATTTCCATTGTTTGTTCCAATCCTCCTTTAAAGGACTCGGAGAGGAAAAACGTTGAGCTTGGTCAATTTCATAGGCTGATTTGGTTGTGTGACAACCATCTTAACTAGGGGTCCATATATTGCTATCACCAGTGTTAGTTTATGGAAAATGGATTCAAACACCTGTGATGTGATGCTGAAATATGGGTTCATCACTTCTGAACTTTGTAAGCCCAGGCTCATGTAACTGTTAAATTAGCATTTGAATTTGAACCCTCTGATTGTTGGCATCCAGATCATTCCTAACATCAGTGAAAATACCATTTCCAACCTTCAAGTAACTTCCCTTTCTCAAAAAAAAAAAAAAAAAAAGTAACTTCCCTTTCTCAATAGTTCCCTTCCGCAGACACAATGATAAGTTCAATGCATCGATGCTTTCGTCTAAAGGAATAAAAAGGATTTTTTTTTTCCTTTTTCCTTTTTTGGCTAAGTAAATAAAAAGGTACATCTTTTCATTGTTTTGCAACCAAAACACAGAATATCGTAATCACAGTTGTACAGAAGCATAGAATATCAAACCTTTGTGCAACTAATAACGTTTTGAAATTTGAAATAATGGTGATGAAAAAGAATATCAATGATTTTGTATCCTAGTGTCTGCGACAATACAAAATCCCTATCAAATGGGAATAGCTCAAATGAGCAGTAGGTGTACACAAAAGATGATTTCTATACACTCTAATTCTACGTTTTTGTACAGTTAAAATGAGAGAGATCCAAAGCTACTTCCCATTTTCCCAAGAAGAAAAGAATTTCCCATATATTTAAACATTCGAGGCTCCAGTTTGTTGATAAAAATTATTGGCACCACGTAACCTAATACATGATCTTGCCAACCTTGGAAAACATCTCAATTTTTCAGCTTCATGATCACATGGAAGATAACCGGACAACTCCCACAAGGTTAGAGTAAAAGGTATACGTTAACGTCCTATACAGGTTGTGGAATAGTCATCTTCCCATGAACATCATGAACAAGATTCTTCAGCTCGGGGAAAACTGATACAAGTGATTTTTCTAGTATCGCGTATCCAAGTTGCTTCACACAAGTAGTAGACTGCAATTTATAGCAAACCATATTTAGCTTTTAGAAAACGAACAGAAAGCTGAAAACAAAGATAAAGAAATTATGGAAAGAAAACAGCATCAAGAAGGCTTAACCTGAGTGAAATAATAAATGTCTCTTGCACAACGCCTGTACTGCTTATGCCCAATCAAGCTGACCAAGGCCGTTGGAGCTCCATCTGGAAAAAGTGAAGGTTAATTTAATCTCTTTATTCATTACCGTGGTCATTTTAGTGTGTGTCAATCTTGCTAACAGTAGCTTGCATGTTGCCTAATGTCTAAAACTTTCAGAATTACTAATCATCCGACATGGAATCAGAACCTGTATAGTTATATCTTATGCTCAGATATTGGGATCCCCATGAAAGTCTCATCTTTTTAACATTTGCAATGCCCATATTTTGTTCAGGTGTTCTGTGGTTTGGCCTCAGAGAATTCTACATATGGGCTAAGCTTGACCAACATAGTTGGCCTCTTTCCTAGACATAATGTAAATGCAACAAATTACACAAAAGACGGCACTGGATTAATTACCTATATAAAAAAAGCACCAGATTTGTGGATGTACAACCCCTTGATCACATGCTGGAACACACATAAATTCATCACTCCCACCTCTATACATACATATTGCAAATTTTCAGTCCTATTTACTTACAATCCCTGAAATTTCCCCCTCAAGTCCCCAAAAATTGATGGCTGGTCAATATATAGGATCATTTTTGCTTCTTGTACCAGGAACTACGTACTTATCCAAAAAAAAAAAAATCTGGAACTAGACACACTCATTTAGATTACTTGGTCCCGCTAACCAAGACTCATATGAATAGAAAGTATCTAGTAACACATTCCAATTCTTAAGCACAAGCAAGGAGTCACAACTTTTACAGCATCAAATTTCAAATGGCTAAAAGTAAAATGTAAATACCAACAAAGGATAAAGGTAAATTTCACAACTTAATGACTTCTAATATAAAATTGAACTCTAAAAAGAACATTTCTCACCAAATAGCATTTTCTTGACCTCACTTGCTCTGCGAGCAGCCTCAAGCTGTTGTTCAAAAGCCCCCAACGTAGAGATCTTACTGCCACCAAATCGAGTTGTAGTTTGAGAAGGTTTTTGATTAGGTTCAGTATCATCATCATTACTCTGAGCAGTCCCTAATTTCATGAAGAATGTGCCATCAGGCCAGAGAACCTGAAAGAAATATATAATTAGCAAAAGCTTGCATGCTTCTTTCATATTTCTACATGGTGTCCCATTCTGTAACAAGAAAATGTTTTACCGTAACAATAATTTTGAGAGGAGGCATACACAAATTTAAGATCATGATACAACTTGGAAGGAATGCAAGCAGGAGTGCATGTAATCACCTGTTCTCATCTATAAACAACTGAAAGGCAATCTAATTTCAGCTCAAAAAGAAAAAAGAAAAAAGAAAAGAGCCTTGAATGTGATCAGATGCAGTTATAAGGAAAATTGAAAGTCATCTGATAGTGTCTTGAGGGGAATTCTGTTCTTCAATATCCCTTGTTTTTAACATAAAAATTAACAAGTGCAGGTAAGAAAACAAGTGTTATTTAACGTGATCTACATGTATTATTATTATTATTATTATTGAATGGGTTCAACATGTATGAAATAGTCACAGGTATTTAACACTTCAAATGTACAGGACCAATGTAGATATCTCTTTCTATGCTTCTAGTTCTATCAGCCAATGCCCAGCCTACAATTCAGGCACAAAATTTCAGTTGCAAATCTCTTAGTCCACAGTTTTAAAGTCTACACAGTGGAGCATGGTTTGTGCTAATTGCTGAGTTGGTGAACATTACAGCAAAATGATGATGGTTATGATTGGTTGAATCCTTACATCTTGAACCCACCGAATCCCTTGAGCGATAACATCATCTCTCCGGAGCCAATGAATCTGCCTCAAGAGCCAGTCATCAATTGCATCTTCCATTATTAACTGCAATATTTGTTTTGATATCCAAAAGACCTGTCTTCTGTATCAACGAAAATAACTCTTAGAGACCAATCAATTACAGTAATCAAACAAACGATAGCATAGTTACATGCTATCATGTTTTAACACAATTCCATCAGTACAAAAGACCAGAAATTAAGTGCAAGCCTAAATGAGATGATAGAGATAAGATACTGTAAAAGTTATAGATGATTTTATGCACGTGAAGGGGAACAACAAAATGGGGTCAGGGAACAAGATGAAAGATTTCTTCAGGAGTAAATATAAAATCTAGAAAAGACCAATAAAGAACCACACCAGCCAACAATCTCCTAAAATAATCAAATTATGATAGAAAAATATTAGTTGACAATCAACATAGAAATTATTGATGTCAGGAGGGCCATACCTACATAAATTCTGGGCATAAGGAGCACACGGGTAAATAAAGATATAGGAAAATGAAATAACATAAAAGGCTGTTGATCAACAAACAAACTCCTAAAATTGAAGAACAGAAGGGCACATCCTCTAGAAAGAAAAAAGCAGGGCAAAACAGAAAAAAGCTCATTATTGAAAATTACACAAGACACAGCCTGCACAACAACTGCATCATGCCAGAGGGACAAGATGCTAAGATGTAAATGACATGTTAAGGTTGATCACAGTCACATAAAAAGAGGTGTAAATGAAGAATGTAGTAATCAACTCAGGCACGTGCATACACACACACAACAAAAAGGCATTTCATTCAGGGATGGAATAACTAATGAAAAATTCAAGAAAGATTCTGCAAATTGAAAGACAAGGCATTGAAAAAACACATAAACTTGACTTAATAGCAATAACTGTGTTCAAAATTTCTTAAAATAAGACATAAATATAGCCCACCTTAGCCAGCCTCTTCTCTTGAGCTGAAATATCTTATCAACTAGATTCAACAGAGGAACACTAACATTAGACGGAGTCCACTGCAAGAAAAATCCAAATAGTAAATAAACATATAGTTTCAAATACAAATTAAACACACAAAAGATAAGAAAACTTAGTTAGTTACATAAACTAAAATAGGTAATACAGGATACACACAGTATCTTGACAGCCAATGGTGACACATAAAATGGCAAAGAAAACAAACTCAGCTAACTCATGATACCTCAGGTGGCATTCCAACTGGGTCCTCCCAGTGATCTAAGATTACCGGGAGATCTGCTGCTGGAAATCCACCCTGGTCTATCCCAGATTTCACCATTAAACCATGTCTCTTCTCCGAACTCAAGTTCCTAGGCTCTTCACCACATTTGATTACTCGAGGGGGAAAGCTTTTGGAGTTCAATTCATTGTCTGAATGCCACCCATTGGTGCTACTATTGACTTCCTCATGGCCATGATTTTCATCCTTGTCACCTTCTTCATTATCAGAATAACTGTTTTCAGTTCCCACACTATAATGACTTGAAACATGTCTATTTATATCATCTGCATTCAAGGGTAAGTTTCGGCTTGCTGTTGAAGAAGATGCTTCATAAGTGGGTAATGGACCAGAAACTTTACGAATTAAGCCATCTGAAACCCCTTTGAACTGACGCACAATATCATCCACCGCATCATCAACATTGACTGTTTGAGATTTCCGCCATACGAAAATAAAAAGTCAAATGTAGTATGAAATATTAAGCAATGGAAAAATGGTCATAAAATCCAAATAAATCAGTTAAAATGATATCTAATTCATAACAAACAGTTAGCATCATGAACAATCACATAAAAAAAAAAAATACATGTCAGGGTTTTAAGAAATTTGGAGATTGAGTAGCAAGGATCTTCATTTTGTAAAAAAAAAATGTTTTAGAAGGAAAAGCCCATATTCACGCAATGCCCATTCAATAAAGCAAGGAGAAACAAAAAGAACAAGATTATTTCATATGAAATAATCAGCTTCACTGTGTGTGATGAGACGATTAATACAATCCAGGACAAGCTGTCTTTAATCATCTGTGAATATGGGCAGCAAACATTCTACTTTCAAAAAAGCATATCGAAAAGAAGGGCTTCATGCAGTTAATTAATGAAGCAGCGGGGATCGCTCACTAGTTTCATATAGATAGTGAGGGAAAACCCATTTTTGATCAGACAAACTAATTACAACATCAAAAAAAGGATGGCATACAAATATATATAAGGAACAGGCCACTTTTACAAATAGATGGAAAATTTTCTCTTCATAAAACATATGGTGGATGACAACAAGGGGAGTAAGGGGGAGAGTAGCATATTGTACCCAAATCATTATACTGGCTACCAGTCCATTTTAAATTTTTGTGTGTGCGTGGGTGTGTACCTTATGGATGCTCTTAATCTTAAGAAGTTGAGTTGTTTTGATTGGTAGGGGCCTTTCTTGTATACAATTCACACACTTATTCAGAGTCCCTAAATACATGATTAGCAACACTCTGCCTGTTCGGAGTTCCTAACTAACAAATAAGGGTATCCATCAGTAGCCCATCAATTAGGATGGCACCCAATGAACTTATACAACAAACTAACAAACAAATCAGAGATGTAACAAATATTGAACATCAGCAGACTAACTTGCAGACCACCACATACACAAATCGGTCAAAACTAAATACAGAAACAGCCAGGATGATGCCAAATCAAAGAAAAACAACATACCTGCCAGGCTTCTCATCACTGAGGAAGATTTCCCGAAAGAGTAATTCTTCAAACAAAGAAAGGGTTTTTAGAAGGTTCAGATATCAATCAGCTTACCAAAAGAAAATATAAAATAATTGAAGAAATGAAACAATAGGATGTTCATCTAAATTAGGAATAATAAATTTCAAGAAGAGCACACCTTAGAGGAAGCACTCAAAAAATCCCACACTTCATGTTGTTCAGCAACATTAGCTATTGACAAGAGATCCTGGGAAAGATAGCAAAATTAGAGCAACAGGAACAAGGACAAAAGAGAATTCATACAAAAACAATGCAGCAGGGTCTAAATAATACTTGCAGATATTTATCAAGCTGAATGCAGCGCTGATGAACAAAAGCATCCTCTGTGCTTGATGAGAATATCCTTTTGGGAGGCAAATGTAAAGTATAATTAGGAATATCTTTAAGATGCCGATGTAATCGCTCAAAATTCCTGTATCTGCAAGCTAAAAAAAATTAAATTAAAAGAAAAACTAAACCCAAAAGAAAATCTAGAACTGGATGGTGTAACTCCACTTTCTTCACAATAAAAAATAAGCAGTTTGAACAAAACTAGGTTGAACATACATAACATAGTAAGCATGTTTCAATTATGACAAAGTTGAGTACAAAACCTTCTTTTCACGAACCAAGTCCTATTTTCTGCATCTGTCACTGCAATTGAATAAACAGCAAAAGATTTTGATCCAAGTTTCTCAAAGTATGCTCCCATTACCTGTAGAGGCATTAGTACACAACGCAAGAATCAAGTTAGATTCAGAGCAAGCATTTACAGTGACAAATCCTACATAGCAAAACCAATAATGTTTTAATTTATAGACTCAATTTCCTAATGATTCTACTAGCAGTTCATATAACAGATTTGTACATTACATGATATTTACAGTAAAAGAATGCTCACCCGGCACCTAAGCTTGGGAAATTGTTGTCCCTCACTGTGAAACACCACGTCTGAAGCACTCCTGCCATAATGCTCTTCATTATGCCTGCCAACATTGGCACCGTAGAACTCCGAAATAATGGACCCTCCATGTTCTCCTGTAAATGTCTTTTCTGTATGAGGTTGGACTACCAAAGCAGAAGTGCTATTGGATCTCTTAAGACAACTTTTATTTCCATCAGCTGCAGGAGTATTGGTATGCTCCAATTCATTAACAGGATGCCCTCCCTCAAAAGACAATTTTTTGTTAGGATCCTGAAAGAACTGTTTCCCAGTTTTGTTCCCATCACTTGATAGAACATCAATACCTAGTCCATGTGTTAGCTGCTTTACAGCTCTCTGATCTATTCCTACATATATTTCAGGCATGTTGGTTAAAGTTTCCTTTCCCAGATCTTTATTAGGTATAGCATTTTTTGTTCCAGAACCCTTTGTCATAGGATCTTGAAGCCCTGCTTTGATTTTCTTCAGTTCTTTCTTTTTATAATTTCTTCCTTTTGTCCACAAGTTCTCGAGATTTTCAGGAGTAAGAACTTCAGTTCTCCTCTGGGTCACAGCATTCAGCACTCGTGCCCAATCAGCAGACTGGTTCGTAGGCACTTCTGTGTTATAATCCAGGGTTATTTCTCTCTGATTGTTAATTTTATCCAATGTCATATTAGTCCCTTGAGAAAAGGATGAATATTTCCTTGAGGCAGTAACATCATCACGTACAGCCCCTGCAGCAAGAGGATGATCAAGGGGATGAGCCGCCACATTAGTCGACTCATAATTACCTACCCCTTTAAGGCTGTCATCGTTAAGGGCAAGCAAAATGAATTCAATCAACTCGTTGATGTACCTGATACCAGAGAAGCATTGATCGCAGTGGATTAGATGTTCCATTTAAGGAGAAGGGAATAGAGAATTGTACTCACACACACGTGTATGTCTATGTATAAAAGGATAATTTATATACTGACGAATGTAAGACATTCTATACAAGCAGTGACAACTAAAAACAACCCAATGTTAGAAAGAGAAAAAAGAAAATGAAAAAAAGCTAAAAACACCTTGATGTAAATAATATAATACTGAAATCTGTTTACAGAGCTGAGATTTTAAGACAATCAATACTTACAAGAAACAGATTGCTACTGCTTTTTTTGGAATAGGGGGATCAGTACTACTGTAAAATATTGAGTAAATAATTCAAGAAACATACCCAGGGCTTGCAAAATTCATAACTGGTTGCACAACCAAGCAAGTTACAAGTTCTCGAGCAATGGATCTAATCAAAGGAGATTGAGCTTCTCGTGGTTTGAGTACCACAGCTAACACTCCACCTATTAGCCGTTGAAGAACCTGTGATAAAATATAAAGCATCAAGCAAATTCAAAATATAAATCCTAAAGCAAAATGTATTTCCATCAGAACACTCCACTCACACCTTGTACTCACTCTCAGGAGATATCAACGCAGGATGAAGCTCCTTAGAAGCCATAAGATGGTGTTTCAATCTTTCATCTCTCTCCTCAGAAGAAAGCATTGCCATAACTTCAACACCTATAGCAGCTTGGTTTCTTCTGAACAGGTCCAAGTGATTCCCTATTAAATCAACTATGTCCCTGAAACATTGGACAGTCATTTAATTCTGACATTCAACTATAAAGCTATATATTATCCCCATAAAAGTTTCTTAAAGACTCACAGATCCTTTACTGATAGCAGAAAGAGAAAACTAAAATAGAAAAAAAAAATTACCTTGTGAGCAAGTCAACAAGGTTTAACGCTTTAACCCTTCCCGAGATTTCACCAAGAGCATCCATGATTATAGCACGTATCTGCTCAGGAAACTCCCTGTCTGGGGTAATTTCTGAATACCACAGATCTACAACAAAATCCTTCAAAATTTTATCAATAAAATCACTCATTGCAGCCTCAACAACAGGAGAATCAATTTTCCTTTTCCATTTTGGAGGGGGAGGCATAGTAGAAAGGCGTGAATCATTTACTGACAACTGTTTCTTCTCCAAATGAGACAAATATGTTGGTGGACGGACTGATCGAACCTTCCAGCGGAACTCTACTTCATTTAAAAGAATGCGAAGTGCAGAAACAAACAGAATAGATATGGGTATATTCATCCACATTGATTTACTCGTATCTGCAATGAATAAGAAAGAGTTTATAACAGAGACACACAAATTATATGTCAAGTTTAACATCCACATTGTCAAGATGATAAAGGAAGCAAAAGTATCACTAATAATCACAAAAGCAACTTTGCCAACGAGCACTAGCTCAAATGGTACTTCCTCAAAGAATGAGATGGAAGCTGAGGTCACAGGTTCAAAACCCATTGGGCTAGAGATAAGCTACACATATTTTTATGGGACAAGGAATTACCATTTGAACTATAACTCATTGGTGGGTGTGGGTGTGTAACTTTAACAAATAAAAAATATCACAAAAAAGAAAATTTAATGGGGCCGTGGTGCATTGCCATTCTTGTGCAAACAAGTTGCACCCTCAAACTGCATCCAAAATGGTGACCAACCCATTCCTTCATGCATCCAATGCACCCCAGAGACTCACGGCCAAGTGCCACGTGTCCCTGAAAGCTGTGCCCATTCTCATTACAACCACAGTGATCAGACTATAGTAGCTGCAAACCTCCATTTGAGGAAATATACGACTCTCTCTCTCTCTCACACACACACACATGCACACACATGAACAGATTGATACATCTTAAGTGGGAGAGGGGAATTCAAACCTTGGATGTCTTTGATGAAAACACGAGTAATTGTCAATTGACTTAAAGGTCATTGGCACGCACACACGCACGCACACACACACACATAACAAATTAGGACCCAAGGAAACAGAAAATCCCACTGAACTAGAGATGTCATTTGAGCTAGAGCTTATTGGCAAAGCCTAAACAAGAATTTAGTTTAGCTGAAATCCCAAGTTTTTTCTTTTAATACTTGTTAAGTTACACAGGCATATGGTGGACTTTGAACCCATGATCTCACCCTCAATTTTGTGCTTACAAGTAAATAAGATGTCATTTGAGCTAGAGCTTATTGGCAAAGCCTAAACAAGCATTCGGTTTAGCTGAATTAAGTTTCGACAATTCCCAATACACTGTTTCCTTTCATATTGCACCAATATATGAATATATAAGAAGTTAAATAGAGGTGATGCTGACAGTAATGAAGAGTTTGAGGAAAAGCAAGATTAAATACAAAAAGATTCAAAATTTGTGGTCTAGTTTTGATGCAGGAACTTCTCTAGAAGGACAATTTGCAGATTTTTGGAATAGGCTATCCTTGGCTGTACCAAAGGCCCATGAGTCTTATTTTGTGTTTTGAATCCTTTTCCTATTTGGTTTGAATGTTCTTAAGAACGTTTTCTTTGTTATTAGTAATCCTAGTCTTTCTAGGAATGTCTTTTTATTGGGATAAGATCCCTCCCATTTAAATCCTCCAAATCCCTCCAATTTTTAGTCAGGTGTGAGGCACATGGAATTTATTTCATTTTGTGCGGCTTAAATGGGGTTTTTTTTTTTTTTAAGGGCGTTGGATTTTTTAATTGCCACATGTCTTACATCTATATTTAAATTGGAGAAAATGGGAGCGGATCCTTTTCCTTATATCATAGTGAGATTGACTTTAATAAAATTTCAGCACCTTATTTTAAACTTGAGGTTATGATTGCCTTCTCCTACTTAAGTGTGATTGCTCAAGATAACCTAGGTGGCTAGGTGTAATTCCCTAGATAGTGTTTTATCTTTCATTATTTTCACATTACATTGTTTTAACACCAAACAGCCATCAAACATTTTTACGACCCATTATTTTCATTACCAAAACCATTAAACGTCAAACCTTATTCAAAACCCTTCAAGATCTCATCAAGATATACAATTTAGCACTGAATTCCAAAAGATCCCACATCAAAATTTTGTATAAAAAGTAAAAACCCATTCAAGCTTCTGTCTTTCCTCAAGAGGATTAGGTACTAATTCTTCATTCAAAGCACAAAAGGTAAAAGAAACTTAAAATGCAATAATAATCACACAATCCCACATCAATTCTAAGCTGCAATATAAAGCAAGCAATACATACTATCTACACACAAAGCAAACCCAATTGCATGAATTACTCAATGAAACATATAATCAAACAGCTTCTGGGCATAACATAAAAACCAAAAAAAATTAAATCAAATACCAAAGAAAAATCAAAGCTTACGGGTCATGAAGTATGAAACGGCGAAGATACACAAAGCCCACCAAACCGTTCGAAGCTTAGCCTCCTCGATCAAATCCTGTACGGTCCTCATCGCCTTCATTTCTCTCTGAATTCACAAAAGGGAAATAAAATTTTCGGACCCAAATTGAAGAACCGAGAATTCTCGCCGATTGCGAAAAATCCCAAATCTCAGGAACATCAAAAAAATTCAAAAATCAGAGATGGGCTTTGACGTTATCAGAAACTGAATTGTCGAAAGAAACAACCTGAAAATGTGTGTCTGTTTTTTAACGTTGTTTCTCAGATGAGTCTCTCTACGTGTAGAATATGAGAAAGAGAGAGAGAGAGAGAGAGAGAAGGTAAAATCGTCGTTGCTCGCTATTTAGACGTTTGGAATTTGGATCTCCTCGGCTCTTTTATTTTATTTTTTTGATATATTGTTTGCCACCTCAACATAAATAAAATTTTTGCAGACCCCAGTGAGAAATTACTAATACTATTTTTTTAATTAAACAAATTTAGAAACTTATACTATTATATGAAGTTAAAAAGTTAATGTTTATCTTATCAAAAAAAAAAGTTAATGTTTATAAATAATAATAAATTAAAAGTGTCACTTTTTTTTTTGTTCAAAATAAAATAGAACGTAGAAGAAGTAAGAAAAAATAAAAAAGAGTGTGCGTTTATTTTTTAAATAGAGGATAAAAGATGAGGAGGAAAATATGATGTGTTTGTTTAAATTTCAAAAAGAAAAAGAGTTTAGAGATTATAAAGAACGTGAGTTTTCCATTTTAAATTGTTAACTTTTATTTTATGAATTTGTTCCCCTTAAACAAGGAGATAACATTTTGGAATATTTTGGGAAGATTATTCATGTAAGGTAAATAATTAGTAAGACACATATGTATAAATAGTACTATTGCAGGGGCGGCTCCATGACCAGCCCAGAGGGTTCCCTTGACCTGGTCCCAAAAGAAAAATTATATATAATTTTTTAAATCTTTTTTTGTTTCGATCCTTACAATAAAAATTTTAATACCCTGACTTTAAATTTTTTGTTAATCCCAACTGAAATAAGCTTGAATATGATAAGTAGTTTGATAAGTGCTCTACACTTTTCCAAGTCCAAGAAATATTTTATACTTACTCCAATTCAAAGAGAATGATCGTGTGTATGGTTAAGAAACCATACACTTCAAAAGCAAAAATTTATTACTGGAGTATTTTTTTTTTTAGTTTCACGCTTACTCTTAGCCCTACTCCTAAGTATGTTACTATTCTTATTTATTCTATATTTTTTTATTCAATTGATATAACCTATAAATATAATAAGTTATTATTAATTTGTTAAAAATGTATGATTAGTTATTTAATTCTATTTGTTGATGCATTCAATGTTGTTGTCTTAATGAGTTTTAAATTGTTAATAACTTTTTTAGACTATTATCTATCTATACTATATATAAAAGGATTTCCCTCTTTCAACTAAACTTTTTTGTGGTTCAAAAATATCCTCATTAATAAAAGGTAACTTCATTTAGAAATAAGGTTATAAATGTCAAATAACAAATTTCATTTTGAATTCAAAAAGAAAATTTCTAAAATTTAGGATTTTTCTTTTCACGTTCAAAAAAGAAATTATAGTTACTGCTTTTCTTTTTTATTTGTTTGAAAAAATAAAAATATATATTTTTAAATTATAATAGATACAAATTATTAATCTTTATTCCAAAAAAATAGAAGAACATCTGAGCAAGTGCTCAAAGGCTGGTACAATATAGCTGTATTGTATATAACGTGGAAGTTGTATATATATATATATATATAAACAACAACAACAATAAAAATTATTCATCTTAGAGTATTTTTTTACCTACCTACCCCCCACCAACAAATTTATGGCTCCACCATTATTGACCCTTTAAAAAAAAAAATTCTGGAGCTGCCAATGAACTATTGTATAAATTACAGTGTCACAAGTCAATAGACTATAAAAAAAAAAAAAAAAAATTGCTTCACTTTTTGCCCTATGGATGCTGCTTTTCTTTTGAGAGGGCTTTTTCTTATTTTTGGGTTAAATTGAGACAAAGTGAAAATAATAATAACAATGAATTTGACCGGTGCAAATATATCTTAAAAGCATTTTAATATAACAAATAAATATTTAGCTTTACGTGAAATTTACATCATCACATAGGGTAAGAAAACTAGTGATAGTTATTATTGAAAGTGTTTAAATTATCTCTAAAGTCGTAGGCTTCTAGCACCATTTTGAAGTAGATTGTAATTAACTAAAAAATGTAAAACAAAGATGATATAATCGTAAGCATTAATCATGGCGCTTAGTGATTAATTAGTTGGATAATAGCACATTTGGATTTGTGTTGTATCGTAATGACAAATTATTAGGTATCATACAAAACTGGGAGGAGGTTTGTAGCTCTGTTTAAAAAACAAAAAAATAATCATACCTGATGATAATTAAGGATAAATTTCACTATTTCTCAAAAAAAAAAGGGGATAAATTTCACTATGTTAAAAAAGAAGACTAGTGGAGATTTAGAGTATTTATTTATGAAAAAAAATTTAATTTTTTTTTTAATCTATATCTATATTATATATAAGAGAATTTTTTTCAAAAAAGAAATTACAGTTACGATTTATTTTAAAAGTTTATCATTTTTATTTGTCTGAAAAAAAATAATTCTAAATTATAATAGATGCAAATTATTAACCTTTACCCAAAAAAATAAAAGAGCTTTTAAGTATGAGCGCTTGCTCCATGGCTGCTGTGGAATCGTCGTAACGCTTCAAGAGTGGGGCGGACCACCCAGCCCCTGCATAAGATCACCCAATTGGCGGGAAGCTTACTCCAGGAGTTTCTTAATGCTCAAGAACCCACCAAAGCTAATCTTGAGCCTCCTCCGATCCAGCAATTTCAGCAATGGCGCCCACCTGACGCATTCATTTACAAGGCCAATTTCGATGCGGCGGTGTTTAAGTCGGAAAACAGGGCTGGCCTAGGTGTGGTAATTAGGGACTGGGGTGGGGAGGCTATTGGTGCATTAACCACATCAGTCCCACTAGCTCAGACAGTGGTTCAATTGGAAGCGCTGGCGTGTCGTCGAGCAGTACAGTTTGCCAGAGAGATAGGCCTTTCTCAGGTCATTTTTGAAGGTGATTCATCCACTGTCATTCAAGCAGTACAAGAGGGGTATTTAGATGTCTTACCGTTTGGGCATGTCATCGAGGATATTCGCGTGCTAGCTTTGGATTTTCAGTTTACTAGTTTTACTCTTGTTTCTCGTGTTTGTAATGTTGTGGCTGATGCTTTAGCCAAAAAAGCTAAAACTTGTAGAGGCACCCAGGTTTGGCTTGAAGAATTACCTGAGGACATAGCCTCCTTAGCTAGCTTTGATGTTCATTGACGTTTTGTTTCTTTCTTTATGAATAAATTTCCAGGCACTGCTAGTCTGGTTTCTCAAAAAAAAAAAAAAAAAAAGTTTGAGCGCTTGCTCAGACACTAGTAAAAAAATAATAATAATTTATTTAACAACTTTTTATATGTCTCATAAAAATAGTTAAAACTTTTCTAAAATGGTATATTAACAAAGGGTCATGCTAACGAGTACCCTTAGGACACTGGTTAAAAATCCAATTAAAGAAAGTTTTGACATCACTTTTATGGGAAATGAAAAAAAATATCAAAACATTAATTGTTTTTTTTTCTTTTCCTATAAAAACTTTCTTTAATTGGATTCTTAACTAGTGTCCTAAGGACACTCGTTAGCATTTCCCATTAACAAATGCTTAATTAGATATTTATTTATTTATAGAAAGAGCAACGATTGTTTAGTATCTAAATTTAGGGAGCAGGATCACTCTTTTTGGGATTGATGGGTTGTATGAATAATGACATTCAGTTATACTTGCACTAACGGTCCATTAAAGTAACGGTATGTACAACTCAGGTTTTGTGTGTTTTAGCTTGACGACAAAATTAGCTTTTGGCTTGGCATTGTTTTAAAAGCACTTGTTTAATGTGTGTGTATGTTATTTTGATGAAGTAAAAGAAACAAAAATAATAATAATCTAATTTTTTTAATGGGTCTAAGTCTTAATTTAGAAGCCTTCTGTTAATTCTTTATTAATCTCAACCAATTCTCATTTTAAAAAAATCTCAACCAATTCTATTTGCCGTTGTCAGATTAAGAATTTTATTATTGTTTGATACATACATATATATATATATATATATATAGGCTGGAATATTCTTGTTTGACAAGTTCGAACTTGGAAATTGGAATAATGTATGTCACCACATGGCTAATAGGTGGCCATGGTGGTGTACTGATGACTGATGAGAATGATGACACTTCAGCCAGCTCAGGTGTAAAGAAAGGGTCATAATTCACAAACTGGTGGATGGGAAAAAAGGTCATGTCATGTGAGTATTATAAAGGGCTTAATTCATGTGACTTGTTCAGTTGTACGGCCACATTTGATGTTTCAATTATTTTTATTTGTAGCTTTTGACTATTGGTATCCCAATTCCAAACACTAATATTTGATATCTACTCTGACAATTGATCTTAAAAAGCCTACAAGATGTAAGGAAGGGGACTTATGCATCAGATATACGATGTACCTTTTTATTTATTATACACATCTTACCCACATTCATTTTTTGAACTGAATTGTGAACCGTTCAATTCATAGTTGTAGTTCAAAAAATGGGTGTGTAAATGTGTGAAATAGTTTTTATTGTATAGAAAAAGCCAACTTGGAAGTTCTTGTTCCCTGCATCAAATCGAATTGGAAACTTGGCTAGGTCCATCCGAGTAAAGGAACCAAGAATTGTTGGGCCCTTGGTGAGACTGCTTGATGAAAGGCAACCTGAGCTTTCCATGGAGGCTGCCATTGCATGCCCTGAAAATTTTCTCCATGTTGATCATTGCAAAGCCATCATAGATGCAGGAGGGGCTAAGCACTTAATTCAGTTGGTTTACTTTGGTGAACAAAAGGTACAAATTTCTGTACTGATTCTGCTTTGTTACCTTGCAATACATTTACCTGACAGTGAGATACTTGCACAAGAGAAGGTGCTTGCTTATTGTGCTTGAGTGGTCATCAAAGCAGGCTCAGATGTTCAAGAAGATTCCATTAGTTCAATCAAATTGTAACAATGTTGCTACGATAAAAAGAAAAAAAAAGGTTTTACTTTTATTTTTGTCATTCTCATCAAAATATATATAATTTAGTAACTAGAATTGTTGTGTTCATCATTATTTTGGCAATTATTCCAAAGAATTCCCAGTTACTGGTAGCACTAGCACATTCTTCTTTCCCTTGTTTTTCTACTATTTTTCATTGTTGTCTGTCTTGCAATCTTATTTTAGTCTATTACTTTGCATACTCCTGATATATTACCTAACTAAATGTTTTTTTTTTTTTTTTTTGAGAAGCACCTAACTAAATGTTGATACTGAGAGATAACAGTTGAGTGAGATTGTTTTATAGCATCCTTTATAATAACACAAGACAATGACTTCTAAATCTTTTCCTTAATCACTCCTATCTCTCAAATAAACTCGGACACATATAAATTTCAATGAATATGATTGAATTTTAATAAATCTAATGATAAAAATTTTCACAATTGTTGACATAATCTGTTGTGATTGGTGCATAATAAAAGTGGTTTTATTGGTTAGCTCATGTGAAAGTGGTGTTAATCGACTTTTGACTTCACACCTTAACAAGTTGTGAAAAAGAAAATTTTGCCTCTAACATTACTCATTAAGTTTAGAAGTTTTGAACCCTTTTGGGAGTGAGGTTGCTTACTAATCTCCTTAGAAGTTTGGTGTCAGATTTGTTAGTTTCTCCTTCTAAGGTGATTGGTTTTGTTAAGTTTAATCCAATATACCAATTATGATTATTGAAAATGATCATAACAGATGAATAGTAATTATGATCATTTTCTTTTTAAGAAGAAATGATATGTCTCGTTATAGTAGTGTTTTCAATTTTTTTTTATTAAAAAAGTTAACGTATGGTGGTAGTGTAAAAGACCACCTTATATCCTATGCTATTCACATTAAAACTGGCCTTCAATGTTGAAGGGAGCTCTGTGTGTAGATAATAGATATAATTAGAATTTATGGTGGAGTGTAGTGTATCACATTGACCACAAAAGAACTAATTTTGCAATAGAACATTAGAGATGAAAAAGGGAATGAAAAAGACAACTAGACAAAAAAATAAAAAATAATTTGGCCTTAGTGTTAAGTGCCAAATCAGTTTTTAGAAGATAAAGGGGATGAGTGATCATTTTCTCAACAAAAAAAAGGGGGATGAGTGACCATGTTTTCAATTGAGATTAAGCGACTTTCCTGTTAAGAGTTAATCTAACCCGTCCAATCCGGGCCATTCATATGGCTTAAATGGACTTCTAAGTATTTAACTAATTTTATAGAATTCACTTATTAAAATATTATCTCTCTACAGGTATGTTCGTAGTAAAGGTATTTGTGCTTTGTCACTTGAATATTCAACAAGAAGTAAGTTAAAAAAAAAAAAAAAACTTTTGCACAAGTAGCTAATTCAAAATTTGAGAATTAACATCATACTATGTCAGATAATTAATAGTTAATACAATGAGTAAGTTGTATAAACTTGCAAATTCATCTATGGCAAGACTGCCCGTTTGGTACCACAACTTAAACAACAATTTTCAATTTTTAAACAACATTATACTGATTTTCATATACTCTTTCACCCACACGTATTTCTAAAAAATACAAACAATATTACTAAAACAACATTACCAAACGGGCTCCAAGGTAATTGTGTATGTTTGCATTTGATACATTGTGTTGAAATTCAAATTTTAAACTGATAACGTTAACATAATACAGCAAGAAAAATAATTTATATAAATAACCTTCTCACCATAGCAATTTCTTACAAGTATCATAGTATTTAAAATAAAAATTTTAAAAAAAAAATCTTTGGAAAAATAAGAGAATTGTACACAATAAAGCATCTTTCACTGCCCATATGCATGAGTTTCAATAGGTAGGAAGACGATTACTAATCTACTGTCAACATGACCTTGGTTCATTTACACTTCTAATGCCTATTGCATTGAGTGTTTTTATTCTGTCATGAAGTAATAGTTGAATAAATTTATTTTGAAAAATTACTGATTTTATCAAAATTTGTTGTAACTTCAGTTATATATATTTTTCCCTAGAGGATATTAAAAATAAGCAAATATGGGGCTTCACCATTTCAGATTAGCTTTTTACTTTTCTTAATTTCTTAACCGTGTGTAAGGAAATAATCAATGAAGTAGGAGCCTATGTTACAAAAAATATTTGTGTCATGTATCTTTCTATTTTGAAAGAACAACATTCTCTATATTTAGCCTTCACGGTTACCATTTTAGTTTGAGTAAACTTAACAATTTAAAATATGATGATTAGGTTCAAATTCTTTTGTATATTAACCTTAACAAATTATATTTACTCTATTTTTAGTAACATGTAATGTAATTGAAACTAATTCCTCAAACATTAAATCACATGATGAGTATTATGCATGGCCTTGAAGATAATTTCTTATAAAATATTTTAAAATAAATTAATACCGAACCCATGTATCACACGAAAACATTGGCTAGTATATATAAAAGCAGAGACCTCATGTTAGAGAGTATGAGGTTGTGTCATGTGGTGCATTTGTTGAAGTTCTCTTTATTTAGGATTCTAAATCAACAAAGTTTGCATTTATATCAAAGTATTAGTTCATTAAATTAGCTAATAGAGTAAATGCTTATTGTAGGGTTAAGGGCCCAGAATCATGCATTGGGCTTTGTCCGAGGACGTTGGATGATCCGAGGAGGAACAAATAGTTATTAGAAATTACAATTTAAAGTCTCATGAGTAAGGAATGAATGGAAGATGGTCCGAGGAGGAACTCCTCCTCGGATATGATGAACGCAGTTCAAGTATGTACTCCAGCAATTAGAGTAACCCTCCAAGAAACTCCAATGATAGGGACGTGCCTCATGAACAATCGGGAAGGAAGGAGACCCAAAAATATCTAAGGGAAGGCTGCCACCACCGCATTAAATGCACTGCAGCTACTTTTCTGGCTGCATTTATGTGGAGAAGACCTCTGAACAGTACTGCCTTAGCCACCACAACTCATAGAAAGCCAGAGGGGGTGTCTGATAGGGCGGGTACTCAAGTAGGGGCTCAAATGATCAACAAGTGTAAGACCAAGATGGTCCAAAGGGAGTTATATAATGTGAGAGACCCTCCATGAGAGAAGGATCAAAAAAATAGAGATAGAGTACTGTAGCAATCTAAATTATCTTTGTATCCATCTGTGATTAACTTATACAAGGGTGACCTCCTCGGACTGAAAGTCTATTAAAATCAAAATATCTTATTTGTGTTTAATTGTCATTCAATTCAGTATCATCCGTTGTTTAATTCATTAGGGTCTAGTTCTTCGACCCACTTTCTACAAATTTATTGTATTGGGCTCAATGAGCCAATATCCCATACATTTTGGGCTTGAACTGTAAATCGAGACCCTACACTTATATTAATTATCTATAGTTGTATATTAATTATTTATATCAAATGAATTTATATGATTATTTTTATAAACCCTATATAAGAGATTTTTTTTTTTTTTTGAAAGCAAACTCAACTTCATTCAATTAGAAATAGACAGAGAATCCAAATACAAAGCTTCTAAGGTAGGTGGTGGTGAATCTTCTAACCAAATAATATCCTCATCTATATGCCTAGCATAACGACCTAATGAGTGAGCAACTTTATTTGCACTTCGTCGAATACTCTTTATTTCCACACATCATAGACTGCTAGCCATACATCGAATATCATCATACAGATTGCCTAGCTGAGACAAGTTAATCCGTGATGAGTTGATAATTTTTAGTTGGAATAACAATAATAAATTTAGAATATGACATTCTTACTCATGTTTAGTTGCTTTGACATCAATTGACACAAAAGCCATAAAAAATTAAATATTTGTGAATTCACTAAAATAAATCTTAGTCCTTTAAATTTCCTAACTCCTTTTAGTCACATGTAATAGAATAAATATATTTATTTTGTTATAGCATAATGAAATTTTACTATAATTTTTCTACGATTTATATGAGAAACAATAATTGAAGGATGTATGCATTTTCTTAGTAGGCATGAAACGTATTTTATCTATATTAACCACTATATCATACTATTTTCAATTTGTGAACACATATATAGTGTGATTTTTGTTTTGTCTATAAAATAACTAAAGATGACAATTTTTTACAAGGAATTATTTATTTATTTTAAAATTTATACATCGATAGATGGGGATATGAATAATGAATGTTTCTATTAGAAATTGAGGTATTAACAAATTAAGTTACAAAATTATTGAAATATTGGAGAAAATTAATAAATTACATCGTACATCGTGCGGGAATTTAGCTGGTAAGTTTAATAACTCAAGCTAACATCAATAACACTACTACAATTGACTATTTTTAATTTGAACCGTATAATTGTAACTGTTTTTCGTTCTACACACTAGTGAGTTTAATTGCCAAAGCTTATATCAAATCTAATATGAGCTTCTTTTTTTTTTTTTTTTTTTTTTTTGAGAATCAAGACTCAAGCTTAATTTGATTATAAATAAACATATATTAAGGATTTTTTTTTTAATTGAAACCCAAATTATTTAGAATTCATTATTTAGAGCCTATACTTAAAACCTCACATCCTGTTGCTACTTTCAATTTGAAGACCCATCGCGAAGAGCGCCAGCCTCCAGCCATCTTTGAAGGCTCGACTTGAAGAGGCGAAGAGCATCGCTACTTTCAATTTGAAGACCCATCGCCGGTTTCACGAAGAGCCCAGCCTCCAGCCATCTTTGAAGGGATTGACTCGAAGAAGCGAAGAGCTTCAAGTGTATATCACTTTGTCTCTATATCATTTTTTTTGTGGTAAATTTCATTTTTCTTGTTTGGCTAGTGAGTGGTGATTAATGGTTTGGGGTTGAGGGGTGGCAAAATAAGCCGAAATCTATTTGCCCATATAAGCCCACCCACTCTAATTGAATCCAAACTCACCAAATTATTAGTTGAGTTAAATAATCATCGACCCAATCAGATTCGGTGATTGTTGGATTTTAACCAAAAATCCATTGAAGCCCATTTAATCCAAAAATGTACCCAGCTCTTCCCATAATTAAAAAAAAAAAAAAAAAAAAAAAAAAATCCAGTCCTCAGACGTTTCAGGGTTTCACGATGGTTTTCATTTTCCCTCATTTTCTCGGCCTCCAATCACGTTTTAGTCGGAAACCAACAGCTTCAGCAGCTTAAAGCTTCGTACACATCAAAACTCTTCAAAGCTTCAGCAGATTTCTGAGTTGTTCGCCGGAATATTCACGTTATCTCTTTCCGGTCACTCCAGCACTCATCGGTAAGCTTCGAATCTCGGATTTGGTTCCTCTCTTTAGTTACTCAAAAGTCTACTTTTGCTTTCCTTCGTTTTCTCCGTTACCAAACAGTTTACATCTTCTAATTTTGTTCGATTTTATCTTTTCTAATTTCGATTGCCTGAACTTTTTTTTGGTAATTTAAATCTGTGAAAGTAGTTAGTAGATGTCAAATTTCTTTCACATTTCCAAACAAGGTATGAGTTTGCTTGTTTGAGATTCAATTGCAAGGTTTATTAGAATAATCTTTCTTCTTGTTGGTATTATTGTTTTAGTTTCTCATGAGGTATATTTTTGTGAATAAGTTGCTTTGATTGGGCTTTTAAGAAGATGTGATGCATTGATTAATTCACCCACATGGTTGAATTTAATTGGGACCTAAGGTACAGGACTTTTGTTGCTGCCTGTTTGAAATTTTGAGCATTCCATGGTTGAATGTATGATCAAATTTTAGATAATACTATATACTAAAAAGTAGAGGGGTGAGGTTCTTGGATCAAAGCTATAACTGGGTATGTGTGTAATTTACTAATAAAGAAAGAGTTTTGAAAACTCTTCTTGTATTCCCAAGATTATATTTTGAAACATTGAAAGGAATATTAAAAAAAATTTAATTATGTCGGTTGCTTTACTGAGCAGCAATGCCATAATATGAGCTCCTTCCCTTGTAAAAGTTGTAAAGTTGTTCTGCCTAATCCATAATTTCTGTATGCATGGAAATTTCCCCAATGGTGTGATTATTAAAATAGATTCACAGTTCATCTAATCGAGTTTGAAGTGTACTCATATGTTCTAACTATCACATGCAGGGGACACCCATCATTCATTTTTACACAATTTGTCTCTGACTTTATGCTAATCTCAATTGGGTCTAGGGTTTTCATTAAATATGATATATAATATCACTGCCAATTAGAGGTCAAATTGTGTGGACTCATTACATGTTGTTTTTATTTCAAAGATACTCAATTTTGTACTTTATATCAAAAGTCTTCTTGTGTTAAAGAGTTTGATAAGAGATATATATTGCTCTTTGCAAATTTAACTGACAGGTGGTTTGTCTTTAAAGTTTAACTGACATGTTGTTTGGCATTTTCTGTTTAACCTATAATTATTTATTTGTAAGATTAAGAACTTGTAAGTTGTAACACAGCACAAGCAACATTTTAACCTATAATTCTTTATGCCACATTATTTGAGTGGTCAGGTTTTAGAATGGTTGAGTTTTTTTTTTTTTTTTGGTTTTGTCTTCCTTTACATTTTAGATATGGATTCAATGAATGAAGAAAATGATGAGTATGGTGATACTGTTTCAAGTGCTCCAAAAAAAATGAGACGTAGGACTTCTTCTGTATGGTCGGATTTTGAAATATTACCTAAAGGTTCTGATGGGAAAGAGAGAGCAAAGTGTAAAAAATGTCAAAATTCTTTTGTTGCCGGTTCTAGTGGCACTACTTCTTTGTTGCGTCACAGAGCAAAATGCCATGAGGTTGACAATCAAATTGTGTCTCGTCAACCTTTAGATCAAGCTACGTATAGGGAAATGGTTGCATTGGCAATCATTAGGCACAACTATCCATTCACTTTATCAGAACATGAGAACAATAGGTTGTTTCATTGTTATTTGAATCTTGATATTAAGACTATATGTATGAACACTGCAAAATCGGATGTGATAAAAATATACAAGAGAGAAAAGGAAAATCTGAAACATGATTTAAAGTCAATTGCTGGGAGGTTTTGCTTATCATCAGATTTATGGTCTTCACCTAACACTGATGAGTACATGGTTCTTACAACACATTATGTTGATGAACATTGGGTATTGCAGAAGAAAGTTTTGAGTTTTTCTCATGTGCCACCTCCACATGGTGGTGTTATATTGGTAGAGAGGTTGTTAGGTTTGCTGAAAGAGTGGGGCATTGAGAAGAGGGTATTCACCATTACTTTAGATAGTGTTTCATATAATGATACTTTGGTGAGTCATTTAAAGAGACACCCTTCTTTTGGACCTTGTTTACCTTATGGTGGTGAGTTCTTTCACGTGCGTTGTGGTGCACACATATTAAACCTTATCGTACAAGATGGATTAAAAGTCATAAATGAGGTTGTGTATAATTTATGTGAAAGTGTTAAATATGTGAGGGGTTTGGATCATAGGAAGTTGAGGTTTGCTCAATGTCTTTTAGAGCTTCCTTGTTTGACAAGTAAGAACTTTGAACTGAGCTATTGAGCTATCGTGTCCTGTCCATTGTTGAGGCATTGTGTAATTTCGTATTTGAGTTAAAACGGAATTGATAACTTTGCCCTCTAAACCCTTACAGAAAGCAAGCTTTTGAGTTTTGTAATTGAATTTGATAATGGCTCGTGAAGAACCGGACGTGGAGGCTTTGAATGAAGCGATAAGTTCCGCCCTCGTTTTCAATGATGAAGTTGGGAATGGTGGTGGCGTGCAGATCACGTGCTTCAGTGAAGTTGTCAACGACGTTGCTCTTCATTTTCAAATCCTACGCCTTCCCAAACAGGTCTCAATCCATCACTCTCTTCTCTCTCCTTTTTTTTTTTTTTTTTTTTTTTTTGGGTCTATCATTGTTTCTTTTTTCTGGGTGCCTTTGATTTCACTAATTTGATAAACCTATCGTTGTTTCTTTTTGTTTCACCATTTAGGTAACTTTGTTTTAGAATTTTCCTGTGTATTTTTGAAACTGTTCGGATTGGATTAGTAGCAATTTCACAAAATTGAGAATTGGGAAACTTGAAATTTTGTGCATTTAATTGAGACTCTTACCCACATTTTGCTTGCAAGAAATTATTCTGCACGCACTATGTAGGTGTCATGTACGCGAGAAGGTATTTAGTATCAAATAATACCGTTAACACGGTATCAAAATCCAATAAGTGAAAGACATGCCTGCAAAAAATAACTATCCCACTAACAAATGAAAGACGTGTTAGTGGGTAGTTATTTTTGCATACTTCTTTGATATATTGGATTTTCATACAAATGACATGGTATCATTTGATATAAAATACTTAGACCTACATTTAAAACACACCTTTGTGTGAGAGGAAGCAAGTGCACTAAATAATTTCACCTTTGCATCGTATATATGTAATACTAAAATGTGCAGCATATGGACATTATTGGTAACTAGCATGTTATAACTTACAAGCTGTTGGGTGATGATAATAGATAGAAGTAAATGAAGGATTAATGCTTGCTTAATCATTGAGCACGTGCCTTTTGAATTCTAATAAACAATGCAAGTATTACTCAATCTATACTCATCATAATATCTTATAGAATGGCAATCTTATTCTGAAAAGTGCTGCCGTGAATGTTTAATTATAATTTGTTATTTATGTTGAACCTATTGTGATTGTAGATATATGTATGGATCGGTTGTGACTCTGCCAAATTGGGATGCATATATGCAGCTGCACCTACACGACCTGTATGTTCTTAGTCCTTGTACCCTGAGAAGAGAAGCTTGAATGTTGAGAGTTGCAATTACATAATGCTTAATATTGTTATTTTCACAATTCAAAAATTGACATTGTGTTCTGCTGTTTGGTGATGTAAGCAGAAGGATATGATTAGTGTTACTTCCATACTTGGAGGAGCTTCTGATAATACAGGATCTGGCATTGCTCAACGATTAGGTAAGTTCTGAATCATGTTTGATATTTTTGTGATTATATACAAATATCTTGTGCTTGTTCTGACGTGCCATATTTCTCGCAGTGCTGAAGACTGGTCTCAATATAATTTTGGCTTGCAACATTCCTAAGAATAGTCCCATGCTTGAGGTCTCTTCTCTCTCTCTGACATAAACTTGCATGGTCACACACACAAGTTCACGTGTTTATCAGTGTTGTTACTCTGGATTTAGTGTCAGTATGTTTTTGGGCAAGCTATATTTTTTCACCTCAAACTCGGGTAAGTTTCTATTTTGTTCCTGAACTCATAACTTGGGCAAAATCAAAAGTTGGACCAAATAGAAAATCTCCCCAAAATTTGAGGTATAAAAATGTAGTTTACCATATGTTTTTTATTAGTTAATTTAATACTTCATTTGGCTGTTTGATCTGGATCTCCTTGTGATGTGTATATTTATCTAAATCTTCCATCTCCTTTGGCATTTTAGGCAGAGGCTGAGAAGATGTTGGTACAAAAGCTAATACAGCTGGGTTACACGAGAGCAAAAGCAGAAGGATCATCCTCATAGCAGGGTGCCTGGCAAACCTTGCTATAAAATGAAACATGCATTGGATACAGTAGTCCAGTTGGCCCTGTTAGGCACGCTATTCCAAAAGGCAGGAGTAATAGGGTCCAACCGAAGAGGGTGTTATTTCTTTCAATTTTTTATCTTTTGATTCTTCTTTATTACATTAAATGCAGTGTAAAATTTATAGGAGCTAGATGTTCTGTGGGGCATTGATGCAATCCCTTGCCAACGACAACAAAAAGAATGTCATTGACTATTCAAGTTCAATATAATCTCTATCATGGCAGGGAAGGATGATTTAGGGAACTTGTTGAACAGCCAATCCTTGAAGCATCTTGATCCTTCTAGGTGCGTTTATTTCTGCAGCTTTCATTCTCTATGTATGAGTTTTTTTTTTTTTTTTTTTTTTTTTTTTTTTTTTTTTTGTTTTAAGAGAACACTCTCTATGTATACTAGGAACTTTTTTTTTTTTTTAGAACATGTTAAAATCCTTTTAATTAGTTTGGCTCAACTGTTTTTAGTCTGTTTGAAATATAGGGTAGGTTTCAATTGGTCTTTAAATTTAAAAACTTTCAGTTTTGGTCCTTAAAACTTAAGGGTAGGTTTCATTTCTGTGCGTCTTCCAAGAGATGCTCTTAATGTCATTTCCCCTTCAATACTGTAACGCCCCCTCCCCCCCTTTCCATCTTCTCCCCAAATCAGTCAATTGAACCTATCATTGGTGAAGCTAGAAGACTGTTACATTCCCCTAGCTTTTGTATCTCATGCCAGTAGAGACTAGAGAGCTTAATTTTGTGGCCCAAAATTTGGTAGGATGGCTGTTTTGTGTAGTGAAGAGGGAATGATTTCTCTCCTCTATTCATGTTGAAATTTTTGTTTTCCCTGGTTAGAGATGGGGGTGTTTTCCCTTCACTCTCTCTCTCTCCTTTTTATGGTTAATGAAATACTTATTCAGTTAAAAATAATGTGTTAATTTTGAGCAATGTATACCATCAAAGTTGATGAGGATACTGTTGAGATGAAATTTAAAGGATGGAAGCTTGTATATATAATAATATGTGAAGTTGAGAGAAAATCAAATTAAAATTCTAAATTGGAGTTCCAATTTAGCGCCATGAATTCTAAATTATTTATTCTTAAATAGTTTTATTTCTTAATTTTGAGCAATGTATACCATCAAAGTTGATGAGGATATTGTTGAGATGAAATTTAAAGGATGGAAGCTTGTATATATAATAATATGAGAAGTTGAGAGAAAATCAAATTAAAATTCTAAATTGGAGTTCCAATTTAGCACCATGTATCTTAAATTATTTATTCTTAAAGAGTTTTATTTCTTAATTTTAGAATCAAATGTGAGATCACATCATAAATATTCATTCAAGTGAGTTATTAAGTACAAAAATCAAAGAGTCTAGAGTAAATGAATCATAAAAAAAAAAAAAAGTGCTTCACAATAATAAATAAATAAATAACATGGACAATTTACATTTTATACCTTATAATATCTTAATAAAATTTTTTAAAGAGTTAACAAAATATAAAAAAGACTATCAATAGTATTTAAATTATATATATAGGAATTATATTATGCATCTTATTGTATATATATTTAAATATATCCATGCATATGCATGAAATTACAAGCTAGTATTTATTAATCGGGCATATCCTCCTCTTTCATGTCATCTGCCTCGTTATCCTCACAACTCCCAAAAGCCCGGCTACAAGCAATAAAATAGAAGATATTAACCGCACCCATAATAGTAAGCAACCAATAATAGTAATCATAGTGAGCCTTGTTAATGTTATTTGATTGCCAATTCTCACCTCCCTCACTTTGCGTCACATTTTTCACAATACTGACTGTGAGACCGGCAATCAGGCTTCCTACACCCATTCTAAATGCCAAAAGAGACATTGCGATGCTAGACATGGTCTTAGGGAATTGAGAGTAATAAAACTCTATTTGCCCAATAAAATTGAAGGCCTCAGCTATCCCAGCAAGGCAGTGTTGTGGCACCAACCGCATTGCAGACATGTTCATTACTACTGCATCGGCCGGATAATTGGACAATCCTTCTTGGATTGCTTCATTCCGGCGCTTCCTCTCTACAATGGCTGAAACTGCAGTGGCTAGACATGAGATTGCTATACCAATCCCCATGCGTTCCTTAAGGCTAAGCCCCCGTTTCCTTTTGGTGAACTTTGATAGCAAGGGAACTAGAACTTGAACATAGAAGACCACGGTTGCTGTCATACTCAGGATTCCAAAGACGCCGAAGGAGGCTGGTGGGATTTTGAACTTGGAATTTTTGCTTGGAGCACACCAAATGAATGTTGGTTAAGTGTCACGGCAACTGGTATGCCAGTGGACCAAATGGGGAGGACTTTGATAAGAGCTTTAAGCTCTTCTACTTGTGTAATTGTGCATAGACTCCAGGGGTCCATAGCCAAGCCATCTGAGTCCAAATCCTTCAAAGGGTGAACGGCCATTAAAAAATTATAATAAGTTATTTATTTCTATAGTTGAATGTGAAAGACATTTATTGTTCAAAACCAATTGTTCTTTACTATTAATACTAATAATTCTCTATTTATTGTATAAATTAAATTATACTCTCTTCAAAACAAAAAACATTTCAAATCAAGAAGTTAGAATTGATCAAAAGTAAATACTTACTTTTTTGAAGCTTCAAAAAATGAAAATGAAAATTTCAATTACTATTATTTATTAAAATTTACGTATTACAATGTTTTAATCTTTAGAGCGAGTAAGGACAAATAATTACACCAAAAAGAGTAGTTTATTTTGATATGATTCATAAAAGACAGACACAACCCATAACTTAACCCAATAAAGTAAGAGTTATGTATTTTAGTTCGTTTATTCAGAATAATTAAGCAATGCTTTTTTGAATTGATTGAATGCAAACCTAGTTTAGAAACCTAAGAAAAGTCAAACAATTTTTAGACTTTTTTTTTTTTTTGGGGGAATGTTGGGAACCTTTGAAAATGGTCGTGGTCAGTTATAAGTGTTGGTTTGGTCCTTTATATTTTTCATATTTTTGAAAATGAAAAATTTAGGGACACATAAATTTTTATATATTTTTTAAATTGTTGAATTGATGCATAATAAAAATAGTCTTAGTAACAATGAAATACTAATATAAAAATAATGTTTTTCCAATTACAATTTATCACCTTAACAAGTTGCAAAAATTTTTTTGCGCTAATAGTTCAATTTTGAAAATAAAAAAAGAAAAAAAAAAAGAAAAAGAAAAAGAAAGAGAAAGGCTTTAAAATGCTATACTTTGAAAAATTGTTGCCACTTTACAAATGGGCTCTTAAACAAATATGCCTTGTTTTAGATATGAGTATAATTACTCAAATGTAGCTTGACACAAGATCCTCTTTATTTCAAACTTGAAATGGATACAAGCCATTTCGCGATTATTTATTTTGTGTGGATCTAATAATTAATGTTTAATTGTGTGTTTAAATGATGTGGCACTATTCATATCTATAGATTTGTAATATCTAACATGAACCATGAAATGGACTCTCTATTTCCCTTGAAATGAAGGGCATTATTTTTCTAATAGCATGGTGGCCACTATACCTCAGATTGTCCGTTGGTGCGGTCAGCTTTGAAGCCTGGTGATGGTACCATCCATCAGATTCCAATGGTGGCACTGGCAAGGATAGGTGTCTGTTTCTCCAAGTTGCCACAATCACTGGGGCAAATCCAGTAAGCAAGCTACTCTTTGCCTTCATCTTGATATAAAGAGGAGAACCCAACCTTTTGCATTTTGAATATAAACCATTACTGTCACTGCAAGCATCACTGAGATTCCAACTGAATCATAATACCAATTGAAGAAGGTTTGTAAGACCTTCACTGATCTTTTTTTAACTTTAAGGTCGTCAACCTGTACCAGCTGGTTAAAATTAAATTGGTCAGCACCAAAGGCCAAGGAACATGTCCTAATGCCACCGGCTCCTACTGACATGAGAACAAACACAGAAAAGAGAAGTGCAAGCTGTGCTGAACTCGGGGAAACACACTTTTCTCCTCCCATATTATGCTTGCAAGGTGGAGGCCTTGCTTGTGGCAAAATTGCTGTCAACCATAACACGCTCATTCCCTGTAGATTAATGCCAATGCAATCCCGGCCCATGGATTAAATGTTTATTATTTACAATACATACACATAGTTTTAATTAGGGGTGTTCACCAAACCGCATAAACCGCACAAACCACAAAAACCGCACCAAAACTGCCCGCCAAATAGCATAACCGCACCGTACCGCAAATAATAGTGCACCGCACCGCATCACACCACATGGTGCAGTGCGGTTTGCGGTTTTATAATAAGAAAACCGCACAAACCGCATCGCACCGCACCCTCTCTATATATTAATATATTTAATTATTTTTAATATTAAATATATTATTAATAGTTTAATAACCCTAGTTTTCAAAAAAAAAAAAAAAAGTTTGATAACTCTAGCAAGTGTTGATTAAGAAAGCCAGCCCAAAATAAAGAAAAATTGGCTCAATAGTTTAAAACTTGGACCAAAATAAAGGGAAAAAATAGTTTTAGGCTGGGTAAAAAAAACCCAAAATTTGAAATATATACCAATTTCAAATCATTCAAACCGCATCTTATATACCGCACCACATATGTGACCGCAAAAATGAGGTGCGGTGCGGTTATGATTTTGGCTAAACTTTAAACCGCACCGCACCACACCACACTGCACATGTGACCGCAAAAATAAGGTGCGGTGCAGTTATGGTTTTAGCTAAACCGCATCGCAAAGTGCGGTGCTAAAAATGACCCAAAACTGCACCGCACTGCACCGCGAACACCCCTAGTTTTAATTATTAACAACAGAATAAAAATAAATAATTAATAATATTTAGATCATTATTGATAATTTTTTAAATGAAAAAACACTTTTAACATTAATAAATGTCTTATTTAGACAAGAAATATATATTAATTTTAAAATTAACAAGATATAATTAGTTTTTTTTTAAAAGTAAAATTGCAATTACAATTTAAGTATCACATTACTGATTCTTATATATAAAAGACAAGTGAGAGTATACATGTTCTATCTGAAAGGCAGGAGTTAGAATTCTAGTATTTTAGAATTCTAGGATTGAGATGTTCAAGAGAATTATGAATCTGAAAAATCATGTCAAATATTGAAAGAAAAAAAAATTGTCAAATGTATAATTAAGAATTGTGACAAATTCTTTTAAAATAACAATTTCGAAGCTAAATTCCTACATTGCAAACATATTCTTACTAACTTTATTCTCCAAAAGTACAAAACTAACTTTTTAGACCATGTCACATATATTCAAATATTTCCTATGTTCTTTTACAACCAAACTTATTTGATCAAAAGACCAAATAATTCATACTACTTTAGATTCATTTAGGGGCAATATCCTGGGCTTATATGTGTGTATTCTTAAATTGAATAGTTGAGAGATGAATGATTTGAACTATATAGACATTTCAATTGGAAACGCTAGAAAATATCAGTTAAATTATAAAGTTCTTGACACAAACAAGTATATGTTTTAAATTCGAATAATGAAGGTCTATCAATGATCTATGGCTATGAATATAGTGGCATTGGTATTTTTTTGGAAGCAGTTAGGTTGTAACTCTTTCATCCAATCCAAGCAAACAAGGTAGAAGGTAGAGAGAGGGTGAAGAGTTTGGGAGGAAAAAACAATGAAGATCATGATGAATAGACCCAAGGAGTACAAGGATACTCAGTATCTAGGTTACTAACTATGCTTTGTCTTGCTATACTTTTTAGAAAGATTGTGAATTTCTTTGAGATATTTTGTGTGAGTTTTAGAGAAATATAGTGAATATGTTTGTTTGTTTCTTTTAATGAATGTTTGCATTGTTTGATGATTCAGTATGGGTTGTTAGATGTGGTTTGATTTTTTTTTTTTTAATATTTGAGTTTTTTTTTTAACCGAACGCACCGCACCAAACCAACATGGTTCACCACACCTTATGCAGATTGATTCCTACCCTTCCACAAGTAAGGTGTGGTCAGGGATAAGGGGAAACTTCCTCTATAGGTGCGGTGCAAAAAAGCTCTCCAAAACCGGCCTCACCACACCGTGTACAACCCTATTCATTGTCGCCCAATATCTTATAGTAATCTTGCCAGTGATGGCACTCTTGTAAGTGCTCATCAGACCAACGGAAAAGATATGTCCTACTTTGCAAACATTATTAGTGTAGTTTTTTTTTTTTTTGCTAAACATTATTAGTGTAGTTAGTTTGCAAGCATGTGCTACTTTAGAGTATTCACATCAACTCGTGCAAAAATTCATATTTATTTTAGCATTAAAAACTTGTTTTTTCTATTTTATACAATCACTTTTCAAAAACAAACACTTACATCAAATTATCTATTCTACATTCTATTTGATTTAAATAATTGTTTTTCTTTTTTTGTTTATTATTATCTTCATATATACATATATATATATATATAGAGAGAGAGAGAGAGAGAGAGAGAGAGAGAGAGAGAATTTGATGAGACAAGAGGTGAGAGAAGAAAAAATTAAAATAATAACATACACAGTTATACTCGTGGAGTGACCATCACGCTAAGGGTGTGTGGTGATCAATTTCCACTGTAGCACATTAGCAATTCTTCGATTATAAGAAAATGGGGTTTTAGAAGGAAGGATTGTGTATAATTGGTGTATTTCATTGTTTAGTGAAATTCTGATGTGACATGTTTATATTGGAAGGTGTAAAATGCAGGGTTTACACAAATCTGAATGAAATGTATTTTCATCATACTAATATGTTATCTTCCCCTATCTACATAGATAACTCTAACATAGGGCTGGCTTAACCAATTTTTGAACCTAAGGCAAAAACTTTAAATGGAGTATTTTCTCATCTTATATTTAAATATTAGTTATATAATTTTTATTTAAAATCTATTTTTCTTACTTTTTGTTGTATTTTGTTTAATACTAGTAACAAATTTATCCATAGAACCTTTTTGAGATTCAATTTGTTTTTCAATTCTCTCTCTCTCTCTCTCTCTCTCTCTCTCTCTCTCTCTCTCTCTCTCTCTCTCTCTCTCTCTCTCTCTCTCTCTCTCTGTTTTTATATCCAACTGGATATTTTTTAATAGGCGTTTATAATTAAAAAATATATATGACTAAATGAAACACGATTTATAAACAAAAAGCTATAATTTAATTTAAACAAAATTTAAAGTATATAACAATACTTGGTTTATCAAAAGCAAAATTGCAACTTTACAAATGAACATATCTAAAAAGTTTATTTATCATATAACTCAATAAATTAAAATTGATACCAAGGTAAACTTCAAATTCATATTTTCATTATATTAACTTTTATATAGATATGTAGGTTTGATTAAAATATTTATTACTAAAAAAGGAAGAATACTAGAATACCTTATGAAAACATTATTTATTGTCTTGTCTATTGTATAAAAATGTATAATTTTCTAAAATTACCCTTAAATAAATTTATTAAAAATGGTTTTAGAAATAAAGTAGGGGCATAATAAGAGCATTAGTAAATTAATGGTTTTTAATTTTAGAAAGGGTTTGCCTTATCTCCAGTACTTTTTTAACTGAAATACCCTTTTATTTTAATGAGAAACTATCACATTACCCACTAATTAAATAAAAGGTGGATATTAAAATCTAATACCACTTGCAATTGTGCATTTAAAATAAAAAGAGATCTCTAGTTAAGAAAGTATTAGAGGTAATCCAAATCCTTTTAAAAATAGGACAATATTTTAGGACCCCCAAAATGGAATAGAGAACAAACAAATTGGGACGGGGAAGTATAAAAAAAGAAAAGAAAAGGGGTTTATATTAACATATAAAAAATCTTGGATTAATGTAAAAATGGAAAAAAGAAAGGAAAAGTGATATAACACATATAAAAGCCAAATTAAATAAAATATTTTATATATATATATATATATAAATACACACATATATATCAACCCATGTAATAGCTTTTTATTTATATTTTTTATATTTTTTTAGAGAGAGTTTCAAACTATAGAGTCCGTTCTTGATGATAGCTTTTTTTTTTTAATTATCATACGCTTTTTATCATCAGACCAAGATAACAATCAATTTTGGATATAGACGGGGATTGAACCATAGATCTCTTATTCAATCATCAGAGACTTTACCGGTTGAGCTAATTAAAACCCACCACATAATAGCTAAGAGCTAATAGGTGCAGTGATATCCAATAATTACTATAGAGGCTAAATTGTAAATGTGTGCCAAAATTATGCATTTATGTTGGTTGAAATACACCAATTTCATTCATTATTACATCAGTTTTTATACTTCATACAGTAAAATTTGTAATAATTTTACCATTTTATTATTATTGTTGTTGTTGTTGTTTATTTGATAAAAATTTTATTTTTTATTTGTTGACTAATTTCTTAAGGTTCTATTGGTTAAAATTTGGGATCTTCATTTATTTGGAGGCTTTAGACGATTACCTAATTCACTTAGTAGGTTGAGTCGACCCTACTTTAACATCCCTTATTCTGTTTCAATTACCAACCTATGTTGTTACCTATATTTCCTCTGACCAAAAGAAAACCATGAATTACCAACCCAGGATGTTTCCTATATCTCTGACTTCATGCTGAATTTGGGATTTCTCTTAGTGAGGCCATTTATTAACTTTCTATTTATGAATAAGCTTGTTGTACTAGAACTGTTTAGGACTTAGAAACCCTCACACAATTCATGGCTATCGCTTTCTTAGGGGAGAAAATATATCAATGTCTTGTTTTCATGGAAACAACTTTTTAGGAAAATTAATCGGATAGTAGGGAGCATTACTCCCTCTCTTAGTAGGTCCCACTTGTGGAGCCCACTTCACATGGGAGAGAAGGGAGCAATGCTTCGAGACAACACGATAAATACTTTTGTAGACATGAATTTCAAAAAGAAGAAGAAAGATAAATAAATAAAAGTCGGTAGACTCTATACCATTTGCATAAAAGAAATTGGAAAACGATGGGCGCTCCAGAATTCAAATATTAAATAAATAAATAAATAAAATAAAAGACACACTAATCTGATCCTTATCCACCTAGCTCACCGACTCTAACACACCGCCGCATATATCAAATCTAAAACCAACGCTCCCGATTTATCTATAGATCCTCCAAACAATCATGATCCGTCTGTCCTTTCCTAAACTCACAATCCATGGTAACAATAACACCACCCAAATCACACAAACGTTAAAAAATAAAATATCGTAAAATTCCCAAACAATAAAAAAATATCTTAATCCTTATCCAGTCTCTCTCTCTCTCTCTCCAATTCAGTCATTGAATCTTTTGGTATAAAAACTGTATCTTCGCTGATAAAACTCTCTCAAATCCAATCTGAAACTCTCTGATACTAGCATTGGTGTGTGTTTGGACACGATGATAAGGTCATCTCTGATCCGCTCTTCTTGCTATTCTCCTCTTCTACTCGAAGCCAAAGATGTTACACGTTCATCTTCTTCTTCCTCTGTAAGATTTGCCTATACTACTACTGTAACTTCTTGCTCTTCAAGAAGCCATGCTTTTATTCCAAAGCTTGAGCCTTTTAGCCGATCCAAGTTCGAAAGGATCCTCAAAGACCCACCTTTGATCGAAAAGTCAGAAAACGAGCTCGCTGGTATTATTTAACATTATTTTGCTTTTTTTGTATGTGTGAGCTAATGTTTGTGTGTTTTTTTGATTGACCCATGTGAGATCTTTGTGAGTTTGGTGAGTTTGTTTGCTTTTTTTTTGTGTGTTGGTGGTTTTGGTGATCTTTTTGTATGGTTTTGTTTGTTGTTTCAGATTATTGTTCTACGCTAGAAGGAGATGATTCTTATAGCTGTTGGAGAGGTTATTTTGAACTCAAAGAACTTGAAGTAAGTTTTTTATTTATTTTATATATATATAAATTTATTGTTATTATTATAATTTATAAGTCTATATATGCATCTTTTAAGGCTTCTGGGCATGAGCATAAATTGCTTAGCCCATCAGGGATGAATGAGTTTGTTTTACTGGCTAGAAGGTAGTTCAAAGAATCTAAAAATAATCAAATTGATGTTAAGAAAACAGAGTAAAAGAGCAGAGAATATACTGAGTCTTGTGCTATATATTGCTTTAGTTTTCAGTAATTTAGAATTTTTAGTTTTTGTAATTGAAATACTTATTTTAGATTATAATGATTATTAGTTGAGTAGAGACATTAATCTTTAAAAAAAAAAAAAAAAATTGTTGAGTAGAGATATAGTATGTTTTCTTTTTGTTTGCCTACATTTCTTAGCAGTCAAATGGGACATGGGATTCAGTTTCTGTAACTGCCTGATTCTGAATGTGTTTGGTTGCTGAGAATATGGAGGGAAACGAAAAACAAATCACCTCCACGTGTCTGTTGGTATGCACGTGCGAGTTGAAGTCCCATGTGGAGGAAAAATGAAGAGCTATAACGTAATTGAATTCAATTTCTTAGGGTTAAGCCTTTAGATAACTTGGTGGTGTCTCAATATGTTATATTAAGCTTCACTTGGAGTCTTCATAAGGTGTGTTCTTCTCAAGAGTATCTCATAAAATCCAGAGTTGTTTCCCAAAAAAGAAAATGAAGACATAAAAATTCAGCCTCATTGAGCTATATATACTTAATTCAAGATTGATAATCAGTACAAGCTGATCATTTTTTTTCTTCTTCAGAGGCAGTCACCAAAAGAAGATGTGGAGAAGCTAATTCTTCAAGCAGGGGGCTTAAAGTCCTTAATTGGAGTCTTACACAGCATTGCTGCAATGTTCAAAGGAAAGACTAATGAGTTCAATATGGCCAAGCCATTAAACATTGAGGAAGGAGAGAAACTCTGTCCAATACCAGATGGATTGCCGAAATCAACAGAAGAGCTTGAGGAAGAAGAGCAAGCTAGAATGCCTGATTCGCCATACACCCGGATGCTTAGAACCAAGGGGAGGTTCCCTGCATGGTACTCCCCTGCCCCTGACCACGAAACTGACTGATTATTGTGAGCTTTGTGCTGTGTGGAAGGGTTGAGCGAGTTTGAGTCCAGTGGTTAGCTGTAGATATACATTACGGATGTGGTGGTGATAGATGAAAGATTTTCAGACAGGTTGTGTCGAGGCTCTGGGATTTGTAACCATAGGAGTTTCTTGTAAAATTGCTTCAAGTAGTGAACCTTATCTCCTACCATTAAAATCAAGTTTGAGTAAATTTCAAAATAATGTTTGATAATTGATACTATGTAACTATGATATAAATTAGGAATGGCTAATAGCTTGATTTGAGTTGCATCTTCAATCCTCAATGTTTTACCGCACTGAAAATCACAGTTTATTAATGATTTTTCTTGGGAAAATTATGTTGCTCTCTCATCTTAGAATATTTATAATAAAAAGAAAAAAAGAAAGAAAGAACAGGTTCCGCAGTTGGAGAACCGTTTAAATTTCTTCAAAAATTAGTGCTGGCAGCCTGGCACACACAATTAAACCAAATGTTAGTTATCCAAACCTCATGCAACCTTAATGTACAAGGTAATTTTTTTTTTTTTATCGTAGTAGTAAATTATGTTGCATCACCACTACAAAATGGTATCAAAAACCAACGTTGTCAACACCAAAAATATATTCCATCGGCCATGCTCATGCAAGGAAGTTCTGCCTCAAGTTCAATTGCCCTATCCTCTCTTACAAGTTATCATAGTTTTTAAGTGGAGTTATAGTGTCTTTGTATTAGAATCTTCCTCTCACTTGTGTGTATGTGTGTATTTGTTTCTCATAAAAAAGAATAGGTAATTGTTTCATGTTGCTTAAGAGAGTATGTTGTGTGTAATATAAATTGTTCCATCCTTTCTTAAAAGTTACCATGGTCTTTGAGTGGAATTGTGATGTGTTTTTATGTTAAAATCTCTCTCCTCTTTCCCTTTAAAGTACTCCACTTAAAAACTTTTCTTGGGAAAAAGATGAAAGATTTCTTTTGGAATAAGTATCAAATCTAGAAAAGATCAATAAAGAACCGCACCAGCCAACAATTTCCAAAAAAATTAAAACTGTGACAGAAACTCCGGGTTCCTAATTGGTAATTACATGATTAGCTATGCAACCCCTATAAATATATATTTTATTGACGACAGTGACTCATATTGCAGCACCCAATGAACTTGAACAACAAACTAACAAGAAAATCAGAGATGCAAAAGATATTGAACATCAGCAGACTAACTTGCAGGACGCCACATATATGAATGGTTACAGACGCCCTAAATGCAGAAATAGCTGGGATGATACCAAAACCAAGAAAAATACATTCCTGCCAGGGTTCTCATCATCAAGGAAGATTTTCCGAAAGAGTAATTCTTCAACCAAAGAAAGGCTTTTAAACGTTCAGATTCATAGAAAAAATAAAATAATTGAAGAAAATAAACTGTAGGATGTTCAGCCAAATTAGGAATAATAAATTTCTTGCAGACCTTAGAGGCACTCAAAAATCCCACACTTCATGTTGTTCAGCAACTTTAGCTATTGACAAAAACTCCTGGAAAGATAGCAAAACTAGAGCAACAGGAACAAGCAGGGCCGGCCCAGACATTTAGGGGCTAAGGCAACAATTAGAATGGAGCCTTTTTATATTTATGTATTAATTAAATTAATGAATATTTTTATATTATAATCTATTTAATTTAAAATCTATTTTTATTATCTTTTGATGTGCAAATTGACTAATTAAATTTTTGTATTCAAGTTTTTCTAACATCTTTTTTTAAATAATATAACTAATCCATTTAATCTTTCTTAGGACATTGTTAATCTTAGATATGATTTTTTTTTTTAATACCTCTTTTTTTCCAAAAGTTTGGGGCCCTTTTCACTTGGGGGCCTTAAGTAATGGTCTAATTGGCCTAGTGGAAGGCCGGCCCTGGGAACAAGTAGAAAAGAGAAGTCATACAGAATCAATGCAGCAGGGGATAACTAATACTTACAGATATTTATTAAGCTGAATGCATCCCTGTTGATCAAAATCATCCTCTGTACTTGATGAGAATGTCCTTTAGGAGGAAAATGTATTGTATACAACGTCTTTAAGATGCTGATGTAATCGCTCAAAATTCCTGTATCAGCAGTAAAAAAATAAAAAAAATAAAAAAATAAAAAATGAAAAAAAAAACCCAAAAGAAAATCCAGACTTGGATGGTGAAACTCCACTCTCTCTAAAATTAAAAAGTAAGCAGTTTGAACATGCATAACAATATAACATTGTAAGCCTATCAAAAAAAAAAAAAAAAATATATATATATATATATATATATATATAACATTGTAAGTACTAAGCAGGCGTGAATTTCTGACAGGGCTGAGTACAAAAAATTATTTTCACGAACCAAGTCCTATTTTCTGTATCTGTCACTGCTATTTATTAAACTGCAACAGATTTTGATCCAAGTTTCCCAAAGTATGCTCCCATAACCCGTAGAGGCGTTAAGTATGCAATGCAAGAATCAAGTTAGAATCAGAGAGAGCATATATGGTGACAAATCCTACATAGCAAAGCCAAGAAATGTTCTAATATATAACCTCCATTTCCTAATGATTCTACAAGCAGTTCATATTACAGATTTGTAAATCTCATGAAATTTACAGCAAAACAAAAATGCTCACCCGGCACCTGAGCTTCTGAACTTGCCATCCTTCACTGTGAAACACCACATCTGTAGCACTCTTCACTATGCCTGCCGCCAAACTTGGTGCTGTAGACCTCTCAAATAATGGTCCCTCCATGCTCTCCTGTAAATGTCCTTTATGTATCACTCTGGACTACAAAAGCAGAAGTGCTATGGGATCTCTTAAGCCAACTTTGATTTCCATCAGTTGCAAGAGTATTAGTATGCTCCAATTCACCAAGAAGATGTCCCACTCTCGAAAGTCAATTCCTTGTTAGGATCCTGAGAGAAATGCTTCCCAGATTTGTTCGCATTACTTTGATAGAAGATCAATACCAAGTGTTAGCTGCTTGACAGTTCTCTCATCTACTCCTACAGATATTTCAGGCCTGTTGTCTAACGTTTCCGTTCACAGATCTTTACTAGGTATAGATTTTTTCGTTCCAGAACCCATTGTTATAGGAACGGCTATAACAGATCACCTAGTACCAGATGACATTGTTACCAAACATTGAAGTCCTGGTTTTGGAAAGTTAATTTGGCAACCATTCAATTAAAGATGACTTGGTCAATTGTCAATTTTTAGCTATGGTTTTCTTGTTTTATACACGCATGTACACCATATACAATCCAAGCAAAACAAAGTTTCTATATTTGTACTAACAAATTAGAGGAAGCTCCGAATTTTGTGGGTTTCTGAAAGAGCAGCCACATTTCACGGTGCTAAAGCTGGAGACCTGTTATTCACAACCTCGCAATACCTTTCAATTCACAACTCTCCTCACCCTCCATATAACACCCTTCCCCTCTTCACCTCCCCTGCCTACTATAAGCAGCCTTGGGCCAACCAAGGTGGTCAGCAATGGCTAAACCTCAAATAAAGCAGGCCTTAGGCTGCTTCCTATTCCTCTCCCTTCTCTTCTCTTCTTTTTCAACCTTCTCTCTTGCTTTGTCTGATGCTGAAGCTTCCCTCATTGCGCGCCGCCAGCTCTTGTCCCTCCCAGAAAATGGTGATCTTCCCCGTGACTTTGAATATGAGGTCGACGTTGTCATGACCTTTGCCAATGAAAGGCTCCGAAAAGCTTACATCGCGCTTCAGGCATTGAAAAAGGCCATCTACTCTGACCCACTTAACACAACCGGCAATTGGGCTGGTGCTGATGTTTGTGCATATAATGGAGTCTTTTGTGCTCCAGCCCTTGATGACCCCAAATTGAACGTTGTTGCTGGTGTTGATCTTAACCACGCTGACATTGCCGGATACCTTCCAGTTGAGTTGGGACTCTTGACCGATCTTGCACTATTCCACATTAACTCTAACAGGTTTTGTGGAATTATCCCAGAGAGTTTGTCAAGGCTTACACTTATGTTTGAGTTTGATGCTAGCAACAACCGCTTTGTTGGCAAATTCCCTAACGTCGTCCTCACATGGCCAGACCTCAAGTATCTTGATCTCAGGTTCAATGACTTCGAAGGGAAATTGCCTCCAGAACTCTTTGAGAAGGATTTGGATGCATTGTTCTTAAACAACAATCGGTTCAAATCCACCATCCCCAACACACTAGGCAAATCCAAGGTCTCTGTTGTGAGCTTCGCAAACAACAAGTTCAGCGGTTGCATTCCACGTTCCATTGGCGACATGGGAAACACCTTGAATGAGATCCTATTCATAGGCAATAACCTTGGTGGTTGCTTCCCTCCAGAAATTGGATTGCTTAACAATGTGACCGTGTTTGCTGCAAGCTCTAACGGGTTCATTGGTACCTTGCCAAAAAGCCTGTCAGGGCTAAAGAATGTAGAGGAATTGGACATTTCAAATAACAAGCTAACAGGATATGTGCCTGATAATGTTTGCAAATTGCCTAACTTAGCGAACTTTACCTTCTCTTATAACTACTTCAGTGGGGAGGCTCAAGCATGCGTGCCATCTCCAAAGACGCAAGATGTGGTGTTGAATGACACAAGCAATTGTTTGCCAGGAAGGCCTAAGCAAAAGTCAACCAAGATGTGTTTCCCAGTGGTGACTCGACCTGTGGATTGCAGCAAGAACTGTGGTGGCTCCTCTCATCCATCTCCAAAACCATCACCACCTAAATCTAACCCAACTCCATCTCCAACACCATCTCCCAAACCATCTCCATCTCCATCTCCAAAACCATCTCCAACTCCAACTCCAACTCCAAAACCATCTCCTGTACCAGCACCAGCACCAGGACCAGATCCATATAACAATTCACCTGGTGAAAGGAACCGCCCACCTCCACCACCATCACCATCACCATCACCCCCACCACCAGTTCCCTCTCCTCCACCACCACCACCAGTACATTCACCACCTCCACCTGTGTATTCTCCTCCACCACCATCACCACCAGTCCACTCACCACCACCACCATCACCACCTCCACCAGTTCACTCTCCACCCCCACCACCAGTACACTCACCACCTCCACCTGTGTATTCTCCTCCACCACCATCACCACCAGTTCACTCTCCTCCACCACCAGTCCACTCACCACCACCACCACCATCACCACCTCCACCAGTTCACTCTCCACCCCCACCACCAGTCCATTCACCACCTCCACCAGTATTCTCACCTCCCCCACCAGTCCACTCACTCCCACCTCCACCACCAGTGTACTCACCTCCACCTCCGGTCCATTCTCCACCACCACCACCACCACTCCCAGTCCATTCTCCACCACCCCCAGTTCACTCTCCACCACCCCCAGTTCACTTTCCTCCTCCTCCAGTGCTCTCACCCCCACCACCAGTTCACTCTCCACCACCACCAGTCCACTCTCCTCCACCTCCTGTGCACTCTCCACCACCCCCAGTTCACTCTCCTCCTCCTCCAGTGCACTCACCCCCACCACCACCAGTTCACTCTCCACCACCACCAGTCCACTCTCCTCCACCTCCTGTGCACTTTCCACCACCCCCAGTTCACTCTCCACCACCACCAGTCCACTCACCCCCACCTCCAGTTCACTCTCCACCACCTCCGGTGCACTCACCCCCACCACCGGTGCACTCTCCACCACCACCAATCCACTCTCCACCACCTCCAGTGCACTCACCCCCACCACCAGTGCACTCTCCACCACCCCCGGTGCACTCAACCGCACCACCAGTGCACTCTCCACCACCACCAGTCCACTCTCCACCACCACCACCGCACTCACCACCACCACCAGTTGCTTCTCCTCCTCCTCCTGTACCTGTCATTTCACCACCACCACCAGAGATCATCCTCCCACCAAGCATCGGGTTCCAGTACTCATCGCCTCCTCCGCCACTGTACCCTGGCTACTAAGTAGCGTAATATCATACATATCTTTGCCTTTTATTTCATATAGTAGTTTCAGAACGCTACGTATACACACTCAATTTGTAAGCTCAGCTTCTCATCATTGAATAGTAATATGTTTCTATAATTTTTTATTTTTTATTTAGTAACTTTTTCCCTCAGATAACATTCAATTCTTTATTTTTTTTCCCTTGTTTTTGGATGTAAAGCAGTTTGTTTAGATACTTCTATGTAACTATTTTTAGTCCAGATTTGGACTAAGCGTACAAATGTGACATTGCGGCTCATCGTTTTCTTTTTTTTCTTTTCTCAATATAAAGATAGTACTAGCCAATGGATGAATGTACAAGGTGTGAGATCCAAGTGAGAGCTCTGCATGCGTACACTCATCATTTTTTGGGCCAATATGATCATAAAATAATCAACTTTCAATGTTGGGCCTTGGGCTGGTGGGTCTAGGGATTGAGAAACACATTGGCCACTGTTGGTCATTCTCTTGGGCTAACATTAAGTTATGGGCTAGACTCCCAAGCTTATGTTGACATGGGTCCTATTAATTAAAAAAAAAATCAACTTTCAATGTTAAACCAACACTAACAAATAAGGCTATCATAATTTAGAATCTGTGACTAATAAATTGTTATGTTTCTTCAATAGAGCTTTGTATACTTATCCAGTATCTAGATCTTAACTAGGTTTAATACATAAAATTTCTTAGGACCTGTACGCAAAACTTAACTGATTGTGAACCGATGACTAGCTTAAGTTGCAAAACTTTAGGTTCTGAAAGTATGACCAATTTCTGCAAATGATTTTGAGATTATGCCAAAATACTAATTGGATTTATGTGTACATGGTGGCAGGATTTAATCTCAAGTAATTTATTTGACGAAAATGAATTTTATTAGTTTAGTTAACTGAAACCTATTATAATGACATGTACTCGAAAGAAAAAAAAAAGGTGTGTTTTTCTTTTATAACATGGTACAAATTACATCCCATGCGTGTAATAATGAAGAACAACTTTTCGTTGCATCTAATTATTGTTTCATATTCTCTTATGGTTTGATATAACTTATTTTGCATAAAAAAATATTAATTCAACAAAAGTAATTATAAACAATGAAGTTTTAAAAATCTGTAAAGAAGAAAATAAATAAAATAAGAAGGAAGAAAAAAAAAAGCCATACCAAACCAAGATTTTATATATCATTAGCTTGCATAATTGCTATTAATTATACTCATTAGCCATTACCAAGAGTAAATTTGAGGAAAAAAAAAAATGTTTTTAAATGCTTGAATTTAACTAAAGGCCCTAGATCCAAATACTAAACAAAGTAAAAAGAGATGAAATCTCAAGTGCAACAGAATATATAGCATCATATATATATATATATATATATATATATTTTAATTAAGGACCAACATAAGCTTGGGAGTCTAGCCCATAACTTAATGCTAGCCCAAGAGAATGACCAACAGTAGCCAATGTGTTTCTCAATCCCTAGACCCACCAGCCCAAGGCCCAAATTGCAGAAAAATGATTTGCAACAAATTCTCAAAATTCATTTTAATATAACTGAAATAACCATCTTATAATAGCATGTCAGCATGAGCAATATAAGATAAATCCAACAGTAAATAACTTAGAAAGATGATGACAACCATTGCATTTCCTATTCTATTAGGAAATCTATAAATGAGATACAAAATAATAACAAACACATCATATTCATCACTAGTGAAACTATAATATGATATGAGTTCTTTCATTATAATCATATAGCAAACGATGGCAAACTTGGTTTAGTTGAAGGGAGAGAAAGAGTGTCTAGTTGTATACTGCAGTACTTACTTCAAGTAAGCTTTCTTTCCCATGGGGTGTTTTATGATGTTAAGATGGTGAGGTAAATTTTGTGAAGCTCAGGGCCCGTTTGGTAGTTGATGCCAAACATCGTTGTTTAAAATGACGTGAAAATTGTAGTTTAAAAAGTGTTGGTGAAACCCTTGTTTTTAGTGTTCATAAAAAAAAACGAAAAATGTATTTGGTATCATGGTTTAAATAACATGTTTTAGTGTTCGAAAAACATAAATATGTGTTTGGTATGTGTGTGTTTGATTTTTAAAAAAGCTGACACCTTGTACAAAATAAATTTTTTTATTTGAGGAGAGAGAATAAATCCATATTATACCGTTGCCCTTCTCTTCTCATCAGTGTTCCTTCTTTTTCCCTTCTCTTCCCTGAGAGTAGAAAACCAAACCCACACTGTCGCAGTCCTCATCTCCATCGACATAGCAGAAGATCCACTTTTGGGATTCACGTTCCTCGGATCTCATATCCACTGTCAGCACTCCAAGACCTAGCAATGAATTAAGATTTTCTCGCTGCTAAAGCCAACGGAAGAAGGTGCCACTTCAACACCGACAACCCGCGGGTTTGCTGCAAATCCAAGTTCGAATCTCACTTTCACCTTGGTTGTTAATGGGTATTTGTCTAAAGATTGTTATGTTCCTTCTTCATACACTTAATTGAAAAGTTATGGCAATTTAGCAAGAGGGGTTTTGTGAGAGGGTTTGCACGAAATGATAGAAATTTTCAATCATTTCATGCCTCTCATTTCTAGTGTTCATTTGCACATAGGACTTTAGCTCTCAACCCCAATATTACTTAGGGAGAAAAAGACTGTAAAAAAGGTCTACTATGTCTCATTTTTTTTCTCAACTCCAATATTCCTGTAATTCATTGATCTTAAGATTTAACTTTCTTTTGTTGTGTAGAGGAGACTGAATATTTTTTTAAATTGCAGATTAATAATATTGTCGAGCAATGATGTAATAAATTTACTTGTTTTGGTAAATTTCGATGCCAATAAGAAAACTATGTTAGGTTGCTATAAAGGATGAATATTCCAAACATTACACTTTGTTTGAACCAAACAGTGCGTAGTTTAGCAGTCGTATTGAGTAATTGGGCATGTAGTCTTTACTGTAGAGTTTGATTTCTTTAGAATTCTATACGATATACTCCTGGGAGTGTAAGGCCCTTTGAATACCAATTGCCGAAAGCATACTTGGAGGAATCAAATTGTGGAATTTTGTCATGCCTTGAAAAAGAGCTTATTTCAGTTTTAGGATCTCCATCTTCTCTCAACCATGCCTTCAAACTGTTGGGCAGTTCTTCTTAATGCATTCTGTATTTGGTTATCACTGATCCAAACTGCAACGGTTGTAATGTCTTCATCACCGAATTTTGTTTGTTGCTTGTCACTTTTATGTTGTAGTTAGATTGGATCTAAATGGTGAAGATAATACCTCTAAAAATGCTTTGCTGCTGTGCAATTTTGACCAACTATCTTCAGTAGCAAATACTCTCGATGCCGCTTCTATGCAATTGAAGAATGATGTTTTAGCCCTCTTAAGCTTAGTAAAAATGCTGTCTGCTCATGTGTTGGTGCATATCATAGATTTCTGAATATGTACTAAATTTTCATTGACAAGACTTGAATTCCTCTACTTCACTTGGTAATGTGCCCTTGAAAGAAGTAATGAAGCAAACTGTTTTAGGAGGATGCAATCCTATTTTTATTGGTTACCACTATATACGATTGTAGACATTCTTGCCTTGTATGCGATTGTGCCTTTAATATGATTGTTGAGATATTAGTGGCTTCTTTTTACAGATGTCGGAAGCAATGCATACTGATATTGACGACGGGCTTCGGTTTTAAAATTCGAACTGTTTGTGTGGCTTGAGAGCAAGCGTGAGGATTTCGGATAAGCGAAATGAGAACCGATACAGGCTTTTCCAATGTTGCCCAAAGGATGAATGTGAGTTTTTTCAATGGTGTATTCCCTTGAAGACGCCATTGTCATATGCAGAGGACTTCTAGCAACTACAAGTAGAGTTGTGTGTATTGCGAAAGGAATTGAGGGTCACGCATGACAAGGTCCAACTCATTGTTGAGACAAAAAGAATGGTAAAGATTATGTTCATTGGATGGTGCCTGCTATGCACCGCTCTTGCACTGTTGCTCACTATAACAACAGTGTAAAGGAAACTGTTATGATGGCCACTTCGTTTTTGATGTGTAACCATTTTAATTTATTATGTACTAGGGACTACTCATGAAGCTGACAAGGATACATAGGACAATTTTGCTGATGTTGTGTAATATTTTTGGACAATCTTGACTCTTGTATTTTTCTGGTGCTATGTATATGTATGGGGATGAAGTGCATCCATGTCAGTAAAAGTCTATGGGGGTGAACTGTAGAATTTCCACTTATTTTTGCATGACTTTCTTGCCTGTTGTTATGGGATAAGCTTTTACGCTATACATACAATATTTCTCTTTGTTGAACTCTTTTTTTCTGATTCAAAAACTTTATCACAAATTAATGATAGTTCACATTATTGTAGGACCATTTCAAGATGTAATTGCAAAGTACTTTGTAATCATGCTAATGGCTAGGAGGGATTAGATGATCAAATACCCTGTAAATATAATAATAATAATAATAATAATAATAATAATAATAAGGATAGCATTCCAATTTATTTTGTTATACTCATTTACCATTTCAAGACGTAATTGTAAAGTATTTTGTAATAATGCTAACGGCTAGCAGGTTCTTTGTTTTAAGAAAAAAAAGAAAAAAAAAACATTAACAACTGACTTTATTGAAACCCATTATGGAGAATAATTTATTAAATATTCAAAAATAACATAGATTTAATACCATTAATAATAATTAATCCATTGATCAATTAAGTTGGGATCAACAAGAAAAAAGTCAGCCAAGAAGATTTTCATTAACTATTGAACAGCAGCATGCTTCTTAATCAAATATGCACACGAACCTATTCTCAACATGATAGAAAGTATGATATGATTTCAACAATTTGAATTTATAAAATTGTTTCCTTGTTTGTAGCAATGATTAACTATTGTAGGATTATTATGTCCTCATAGTTGGTACTCATATGGTCAATGGTTATAGATCTATAATGATTTAACTGTGGCCCATGCATGCAAACAAAGAAATACAAATTCAAAGGTAACTCTTTCACTTATCAAAATGTGGCTTCAGTGTTGCTCATAAGGAGTTTGTCATACTCTCACAAATAATTTGTCTCATCCTTTTAGTTTTAACTTCCACAACACAAAACAATCAAATAGTTGGACCCACATCCTTACAAAGTATGGCACTCTCATAAAGTATGCCACCTCCCAGTATTTCAAATTACAAGTGCAACAATTTCAACAACATTTACAAGGCCATGTTATCCACAAATACATCCCCCTAGAAACCTTAACCACAGTTGGCTGTGTAATTTGCTCACATAGTAGCAATTATCGCATTACGATACTTAGTCATGGTTCATTGTGCCTGAGGATTAAAAGCTTCTTCATTGCCCCCACTGCCTACTCGTGCATCTTCTATTATGCTTACATTGGTACCTTCTCACACATGGAACATTTCATCAGCCCGGTTATACATGCGTATAAAGTTATGCAGTGCACAATAAGCGATCACAATCAGCTGTTGTCTAGACTGTGAGAAGGAGTGCATTTCATTCAAGATCGGGAACCTCGCCTTCAACACGCCAAAGCATTGTTCAATCACCATTCGCAATGACGAATGCCTATAATTGAACAACTCCTTTGAGGTTGTAGCCTGCCTATTTGCACCCCGATATTCCTCGACATGGTATTGTATAGACTTGTGTAGGGGGAGGAATGTAGTGCCTATTACATACCCTGAATCAACAAGATAGTACAAGCCTACAATAAGAATGATTACTTTCTCAATTTTTCTTTCTGAATGGCATATTTGACTGGTGTAGATTAATCAATAATGCGTTGTGAAACAAACCTGCATTAGAAGACTTTGAATATATCATTACAAAGTGGCAAAAAGTAATTGCATTAGGACCAAAAATAAAGTTGCAGTCAATGGCCAGCAAAATCAATTTTGTTTTGTTTAGTTGAAAAGAAGATAACACCAAGTACTTGATAAGATAAATCCTAACAGATAACAATCCTAAACTCATTTACAAATAACCAAAGACTTCTTTTTAAATAAATAATAACAAAATTAAACTTTTAAATCCTTGATCTCACCTAGAGACGTATGGCTCCCACTTTTTCCATTGTGTTCATCTCTCAATTAATAAATATATAGTAGTAAACAAGAAAAGTTAGTGGGTACTTCGAAGAAGCAATATAAAGTTGAGACTAGGTCTGTCCAACGATGCATTTGCTTATCATTCTTTTCTTTTTCTTTTTTTCATAAACTTCAAATTTCATTCAAAAGGAAAGGAACATGAAGACAAATCCTTCATACAGGTAGAGTAAACTACACTAGGAAGATTATCCTTATCACAACAAATAGACTCTTTAAAGACTAGGGAGTATTTTGTAGCAATATGAGCTACAGCATTGTACTCTCTTTTGACCCAACAAAAACAAATATTAACAAAGTAAATTTTAAGACTTAAAATGTTGTTAATAATATTACAGATAAACCAATCTAGAGGGACATCATTGGCAAAAAGCGCATCAAAGTAGCCTTCATGGATAGCAATTTGCAATTTGCATTTACTTATCATTCAACTCACCGTTAGTTAGGCACTTTTCTTACTCTTTATTTATTTATTTATTTTCATTGTTGGCTTTGAGCAAAACAAATAAAATGGCCAGGACACCCATTGCACTTTTCCTATTTATTTTTGCTGAAATGAGAGAGATATAGTGCACACACACACACACACACACACACACACACACACACACACACAAAAAAAAAAAAAAACCACACATTAAAAAAAGCCAAAAACCACATTTTTGTCCTTACATTTTCACGCGATTTCCACTTTGGTCCCTAACTTTTTTTTTCCACTGCTTTTAGTCCCTATCCTAGAAAATGCGTCTCGTTTTTGTCCCTGTCATTACATCAGAGATGGAAAATGCACACGTAGCAAATGGAGTGCACTGTTAGCACACTAAAAGTTGACATGGCATTAAAATAAAAAAAAATGTTATTTGGCATTTAAAAATGCCACATCAGCATCTAAATTAAAAAAAATTAATTTATTAATTTTAATTAAATAAAAAAATCAAAACAGAAATAAAAATAAAAATTCATATGAATTAAGATCTAAAAGTATCTTGAATAAGAACACTAAGAACATCAACCCAGACTTAAGATCTCGAAATTGTAAACCAAAAATCACGAATAACTCAAAAAGTAAGATCACAAAATTAAACATAAGATCCACATGAACCCCCTAGCAAAAGCAACAAAATATCAAACCCCAATAAAGCTAAGATTCAGAAATCAAAGCAAAAGAGAGGGTGAGACACGGTGAGAGTTGAGAGAGCTGGAGAGAGGAGAGAGAGGTAGACCCACCACCACGCCATCATCACCAGACCACCCCCACAACCTAGCAACAACCCACACTACAAGTCGAGCTGTCTCGGGCGGAGGCTGTGTCATCACGGCATGTTCTGCTGCCGGACACGTCGAAGGAAACCCTAGAAAATGAGAGGGCAAACTCACATGGAAGAACTCGAGCTGGTCCTTGAGGTTCTTGAGCGCGGTCTGAATCGCATGAAGACTTTTGGCTTCTTGAATGGTCGAGTCGTCATTGTTGACCAGGAAGTCCTTGACGAAAACGAACCCAGCCCGGCCGGTGTCCTCAACGGCGTCATTTTCGAGGTTGAATTGCTTCTTTTTATTGATGTTGTTGTTGTTGTTGTGGTGCTTTCTGAGAGCTTTGACTGAGTTGAGAAAGTGAGACCGTGAAATTGAGTGGATAGCGTCGCTGAGCTTGTCATGAAGGTCCCAAATTTTCTCCAGAATCTGCCTGAGGTTATACGACGTGCCGTTTGGGTCTGAGGTTTGTGTTTGGTTTCTCAGAAAGTAGAAGAAAATTTGGGTTTTGAGTTTGGGGGCCGAAAATATGGGTTTGAATTTAGTTTTTGGGGGTCGAAAATTTGGATTTGATTTTTGTGTTTGATGTTTTGGTGGTGTGGGGGTTTGAAATATGGGTTTGAATTTAAATTTTTGAATCTAGGTTTGAATCTGGGTTTGAATTTAATTTTTTGGGTTTTAAATTTACTGGGTTTCTGTTCTTGTTCAAAAATTTAATGTGTTCATGTTTAATTTATCAATTTTATCTAAGTTTGTCAAGAATGTTGGCATGAATTCTAATTCTAGGTTTCGGCTCTGAGGTTCGAATTTTCTGGGTTTTAAATTTTGTTTTCATGTTTAATTTCTTGTTCATGTTTAATTTAAGGTGGATCTATAGTTTAAAATTTTCTATTTTTGTGATTTTTTTATTTTAATTTTGTGTTCTTAGATCTAGGTTTGTATTCTTGTTGTTCTTGTTCAAGACACACTTAGATCTCAATTCATGTAATTTTTTGTTTTTATTTTTGTTTTTAATTTTTTTATTTAGTTAAAATTAATAAATTATTATTTTTAATGACGTGGCATTTTTAAATGCCAAATAATATATATTTTTTATTTTAATGACTACGTCAGCTTTTAGTGTGCCAACAGTGCACTTCGTTTGTCACGTGTGCATTTTCTGTCTCTGATGTAATGGTAGGGACAAAAACGAGACGCGTTTTCCAAGATAGGGACTAAAAGCGGCGGAAAAAAAAGTTAGGGACCAAAGTGGAATTGAGTGAAAATGTAGGGACGAAAATATGGTTTTTGCCTTAAAAAAAAAGGATGGCATAAGGAGCAATGCATTGATTGGTGGTTCAAAATGCACATCCTTTCCCATAGAAACATCTACTTAGACAACTAAGCATAAAGAGATGGGCTAACTATATAGAATTACACATTCAAACTTACAACAATGAATTAAGCAGTAATAACAAATTAGCCTCATATCACACATTCAAATCTTCATAAACTATACAAATAAGGTTTTTTTTTTTTTTTTTTTTTTGTGTGTGTGTCAAATTGAAGTGACTAGAGGAATTTCTTATTGAATATTTTCCAAGTGATGCTCCCAAGTCTTAAACCATTGTGAAAGAGATTAATAAATTACCTCTAGGCGGCCAGGGGAACTCATACTCGGCATGTCCAATTGCATCATGCATAACTCTTGAATCGTTTGCACTCTCTTCCCATCCTACATGAACATACGTAAACCGCATGGCGAAGTTGCATGTACACATCACGTTTTGAGTGATGTCACTCATTTGATCTCTGAATGCGGTGGTCCCATTGGATGACGTAGAAGCATTGATATGTGTCCCATCAATGGTCCCTACACATTTTTGTTAATAAAATAATAATGTTCATTATGTATAGGAATCAAAATAATAAAAGTATCATTCATTAGCTTTGAGCATAAAGCATTGTAGGGTGTATTAGGAACTGCCTATTATAGAAGAAATATTTCATAAACTAGAATGAATAAAATGAAGAAGATATTGAATTCATATTTCTAAAGAAAACATTGTCCTTTATATTTATAGTATTATATCAACATTATATTGGGTAATGTGAACAAATTGACCAATGTAGATAATCATTGAATTAATAATAAGATACCAGTATAATCTCATACCTCAAATCATGGATAATATTTGTTATTTCCGCAAACTGAATGAGGAGGCTTGGCTGCACTAGTGTCAGGCCGAATGATGAGACATCCTAGTGCATGGATAGCCCACAATGCACATCGGAATTGCCTTTGAATGGTCTTAAGAGAATGTTTAAAGCGGTTGCAAGTTAGTCAGAAGTTAGTATTGTGTCCAACAATAAATAACAATGTTCCAATCTACTCCTCCACTAACACAATGCTAGTATCCTCCTTTAATAGGCGTAACATCTTCAACTCATTATACAAGTGCTTGAAAATGTGAACATCCATGCGAAAGATGTCATAACAAACTTGAGGATTTCCTTCTAGTACTTCTTTAACGTACGACTTACCACTCAAAATATTAGTGCACATTGGATGTTTTATGTAGTACTTTTGAATATACTCTATACAAAGCTGAACATACGCTGTGGTAATCTCAAGTTCGACATCACTATCATCGTGATTTGAATTGGAGTCGGCCATGAATGAATCACACCTATGGGTAGTCAACAGGTTCACATAAGCCACAGTATATAAGTACACACACACACACATATATATACATACATATACATATACATATATATATATATATATATATATATATATATATATATATATATATATATATATATATCTTTCTATGTACATATATATGGATGGATCTATATATATTGGCATATGTATATATGTTATTGAATGTATGTATATAAATGTGTGTGTGTGTATGTGTGTGTGTGTGTGTGTGTGTACCAAACAAGGAGTAAAGAACACAACAGTAAAATATTTGTAACCAAACAGGAAGTAAAGAAGACAACAGTAAAACATATGTGATTGATAAATAGAACTAGTCCAAAGCATTAGAATAATAAAAGAAGATAACATGCAAACATTTTTCCAAAGTATTAAAATAATACATAGTTTGACCATAGAAATGAAATCAAAATAAGACTAATATGTTCAGCCACAAAATCCCATGTCACGGCTATTTAAACGAACCACACCATCAACCACCCCCACCACTATTGCAGTCCATCACCAACAAACTCAATCTAAACCCTTCTTCTTTCTACTGTCATGGCAAAGAAAGTATCTTTACTTTGGGGATTATGAAACTCCGTTATGACCTTGCAGTATGTGAAATGATTCATATCTGTGTGCTCGTTGAACAGTTTTACTGCTTGCGTAATTGACAATTGATCACCCCCCACAATAGACTCTCCTGATTAGGGCATACTATTGGTGGATTTATTCAGCCTCCGGTTCCTCATTTCAGTGAACCCCCAAATAGCCTTAGTCATGGTTTCAAGGGAGCCTTCTTTCTTCTTTTTTCCGCTTGAATGAGTTGGTTGGCTGCCCGCTTTTCAAGTCGCCTCCGGCTTTGCCCTTCACCTGGTATGGGCAGTTCCTCTATGTCATCTACACTATCGGCGTCAACATTGACATGTAGCCCCAATGATAGGAAGGCTGCATCTAGTTCTCGCTCTTTGGAAGTTTGGAGCTGGTTAGGCAAATGATATTTGTAGGAGTCTCGTGGCTGCGTTCGCATTGAAAAGCCTGCCTAACAGCTCGTAGTGTTATAACCCCTTTTTGCATGACTTCTTGCATCGATGGTTGACCTATTAACAATCATACATATGAGGTTAAATGATTTATTTATATAAAAACTAATACAAATGATTTTGGTAATTAATTATGTTCAGCACTTACCACAATTGCACTAGCCCATGCGTCATCACTTCCTACAATCATTTTTGCAATGGGGTCCCATCCCATTCTCGTACGTTCGAGGAGCTGGGAGAAGGTTCGGTGTCGAACTTTCAATCTTTGATATTTTTGCCTAAGTTGTTATTTGTTGTAATTTTTATTTGTGCGTAAGTTAAACTCGCGCACAATGGATGTCCATAGTCCTATCTTGAACTGGCTTAAAGACATATTCCTTCTAAGTTCCTCCTCTACTAATACATCTATGAAATGCTTCTCCATTGGGGGAAGCCACAACTTTCCATCCTCAGCATCATTTGTGGCATTTGCCATCTAAATAAATTTTGTTATCCTCACATATACTCCTCATTTGAAATTTTTCGATACAAATAATCAAACAAGAACTTCTTACTTGCAAAACTACCAAGCAACAAACATATAAGAGTGAATCCAACTTAAACAATCTAAATTTTGTTTTACTCACATATTGAAATTTTACAATACAAATAATCAAACATGAACTTCCTACTCACTAAACTACCAAGTAGCAGGCATATAAGAGTGAATCCAAGTTAGATAATCATCATGTGCTTCATAAAATTATAAGGACAAAAGGATGAAAACATCATAATAGAGTTAAAGATGTTCATCTTCAAGAGTTAAAGACAACAACAACCCAAGAAAATGGAAAACAAGTATAGCAAGTACATAAGGTATCACAACTATAGATTGATCTGTTATAATTGTTGTATAGTAAGAGTAATAATCAGAATATTGTTTTTCTCACAATACACTGAACAAATTGAAGTGGACATCATACACCAAAAATAACTTCATGAAAGAATATCCAAAGCATAGATTGCTGATTAGTCAACAAGTTTACAGTTATACATACAGAGCACAAGGATGTAAACACAACAACACAGAGGCCATAAAATGAAGACAAATTATATCAAAATAGGTACACAATGATGAACTAGCAACAAAATTATAACAGAACAAGCAAAAAAATTACAACAAATTAAAATCACATATATAAGGAACTGAAGGGAACACGGTAAAATTACAATTTCATTACATAGATGTAGACCACCTAATAAGGGAACATGGTCAGGGGAGGATGCACTCAAAGGTACTAATGTTTTGTATGGCACTACTGAGGTGGAGGAGGATGAGGATGCAGTGTTTGATTCCATTTGAATGAAGAAGTGAGAGTAAATAAACAACTAATATGGGTTAATGTAATTTGAGATGAGGTAGGTTTAGATGTGAAAGAAAGCTACTAGAAAATTTGGGTAAATTTAAAACATCTTACCTGACCAAACCCTAGGCGACTATGTGACAGAAGCTCAGAATGGAGTAGCTGTGGGTGGAGTGAAATTCGTACAAGACTTAGGTCTTTGATTGGGCCTGTGACGGATGGGGATCTTTACAAAGGGGCAGTTGGGCAAAGAATCCGATTTATGAGCAAGGATTAAATGGGTTTAACTTCTTTTGCTTATGCGTTGTGAGGAAGAGAGCTTCTATAAGAAGCTGCTGATGGGTTGGTGAGTTATGCATTGATGGATTTAAGATGACTTTTGAATTTTGCTCTGTTGTGAGGGAGAGCTTAGTGAAGTTTTGTGAGATGGGTCGGTGAGGAGAGTTAATGGCGCGGTCGATGTGAGTTATGGCGCTGGGTGAGTTTATGTGAGATGGGTTTGTGAGAGGTGCTAATGGGTGAGAGTTTAATGCTCTGTTGCTGATGGGTGAGAGTTGTTGATTGGTGTTAATGTTCTGTGGATTCGGCGTGTTAAAGATGAGGGCAGAGGTGGGTTTGATGAGAAGAAGAGAAGAGAGAGAAGGTTTGTCACATCAGATGGGACCCATGGGATTTGAAAGTATTTACGGTGTTGCCACTGGAAGTGTTGTTTTTTGTTTAAAAATAGGTCCCAGGTGATTTCAAAAGGCATCGTTTAAAACCCATATTTTCAATAACAATTTTCAAACAACACTGAACGCAAATACCCTACCAAACATGTGTTTTTTTCTTTTGAACACTAGTGTTTAAAATCAGTTACCAAATGGGTTCCTTAAAGTGTGAGACTTCTATGAAAGAGATGAGATAGTGAGAACTATAGCTTTTAATTGAGGCTTTAGTATTGTTGGGTTTTACTTAGTTCTTATAGGTGGTTTTCTACTAATTTCCTCCATTTTATAGAGTTGTTCAGAGTGAAAAGATGAGAGATGGTAGAGATAGAATATGTTTGTTCCAGTAGACACTGAGTTTTGACCATTCTTCCTAATTCTTAGCAAAAATGGCAAGTTTGTTGCACTTAAGACACTTGCTCCTCTTTCATAATCCATGCAAGAAATTAAAACTACAAGATTGAATCTTTTCTTAACATTTAAGTTTTGGTTAGGTTTCTAGGCTTTGATTAGCTAGGGAGAATCTCATAAACCTAAGTAATGTTAATTGTGAAGAATGCATGATGAAGTTGGCTTTTGGTTGCTGCACATGAATCACCAAAAGCCTAGGACTTAAAAGAAGACATGCCAAGCTCCATACTTCCCAGCTAACCTAGAGTTGCTAGATCTCTACTAGACAGACCCTTATGCCCTCCCAATGATGTTCCTCTAGTTTTCTCTCTTATGATTCATGAATAAATAATATCATTTTTCATGATGAAGTCTGGCCATAGGTGGAAGAAATAAAAGTTTCCCTTCTAATGAAGTTTTGGTCCTAGCTTCTCAAGCCATGATTGAAACTTCAAAGAGGAAGAATGTTTTTTTCTCTTTATTCCATTTTTGGTGAAAGAAATAAGAGTCTAGTCACAAATGATGCTCCAACAGCCTCTCTAAATTGAAATAAGTCTTTTTTTTTTTGCTAATGAACAATTACTTTCTTTGCCTAAAGTGAATAGTTAGAGTTTAATTTTTAGAATATTTTAATAATATTTTGGTATCTATTTTTCAACTTGAGTATTTAAATATAATATAGATTCTGTTGTTAGCATAAGGCATATAGATGATTTCTTCTCCACTAGTAACTTTCATGGCTAGCTGGCAAATAATTGCAAACCAAGCAATGTTATTTTCCCAACAATCCCCCTTGGAAATTTGTGTTCTTTTTGTAGTTTGGATGATTTGGAAGTCTAGAAACCATATAGTTTTTAGAAAAAAAAAACATGAGCCCAAATCTAGCTAAGGAAATCAATCAGCAGACCATTCAATTTTCCCATTGCGTTGGTACGTTGAAAGAGGAAGCTTGACTTGTCATCAAGTTAATGCTTGACCCGCCTCTTCTTGTTTTGCCCCACACGATTTTTTCTTACCCTATAAGAGGATAAATTTAGACTTTTTAGATCCATCCCGCCCCCTCCCTATGTTGATAAGGGTTAAATTGTAAAATTTTCATAAACTAAAACCCTACTATTTAAAACATATTATCAGCTTATTTTATTCTATTTAACGTGGTTCTCTACTTCTTTTTTCTCTTTAGCAAAGTTGGAAATAAGGTACCAATTTTAATGTTTTCTTTTGCTTTTATTAGAAACAAATTTATATACTATTGAATCATTGATTTTGTACTATGAGACTTTTTGTTTTTATTGTGATATTATCTTGTTAAACTCTTGGATAATATTATTTGTAATTTCAAGTATATTTTTATTAATGAAATAGGTTTTATTGAAGAAAATTGTAATAGTTATGGGCAAATTAACAAGAAGTAGAGTTTTACAAGGTGGGGTGGGGCTTCATGGGGCCCTAAAGGGTGGGGGATAGGGCCCATTTTTTTTTTCCTGTCGTGTGGGTTGGGACGGGGATGGGACAAGACAAAACAATGCTGGTCGAGGGCAAAGACCTCATCCTGCGGCCTCGCCCTGGCCTATTGCCATCCCTAGTGCCGGGTGGTTGAAACTCAACACAAATGGTTCGTTACTTGGAAACCTAGGGTTAGCAAGAGAAGGGGGAATTATTTATGATGAGGATGACAATTGGGTCATGGGATTCTCTAGGAAGATTAGAAATACAACTAGTTTCTTAGTCGAGATGTGGAATCTCCTAGATGAATTGATTATTTGCATCAACCAAAATTTCTCTTTTGTTGAAGTAGAATTAGATGCTAAGTCTATTGTTGATGCTTTAGCTAATTCTTCTCCCTCAAATAATATAGTTTCTCCTTTTGGATGATTGTAGGCAATTGGTCTCCCAATTTTCCCAAGTTCGTATTAGGCACTGCTTTCAAGAGGCAAATCGTTGTGCTGATAGAATAGCTAGAATTGGAACTAATCAAAACTTAGATTTTATTTTGTATGAAAGTCTGCCTGTGGACTTAGTCGAGATAGTTGAGGCTAATCTTGATGGCATGTATCGGGCTTTTTCCTATAACTCTTTTTGCCCTGTTATTTACTTTTTACTTTTTATGCTATCCTCTTTTTTACACCAAAAAAAAGAAAAAGAAAAAAACTAAACTAGTCAAACTATCGGCTAGTTCTGTTTGGACACGAAAGTAGCTACCCAACCGCTTTCAATTCCTTGCTTTGTTATGGGCTAGACTTTGTTGCTTTTGTGCATGGTTTGGAGCTTCAAAGTGGGCCGAGGGCCTTTGTTGAGTGAAATGGCCTAGGTGGCCTCTTTTACCCGTGGGAAACGTATTTATTATCCTTCTCCTTTGGGTTTACGTTATTTGTGGTCCCTTTTGGGCTTTCATGCTCATTTGGTGAAGTGATGAAGTAATGGGTTTTCAGGGCATATTGTGTAATCTAGTGTGGAAGGAAATTAATATACTTGTGGGCTCAATTGGTTAGGCTATCTAGATTTTGGGCTTGTTGTTTTGGTGCAGCATTATTGGTTTACCCTTTTTGGTGAGGTGATGTATGTGGAAAGAATGTTGCGCAAAGCCCAACTTGTAGAGTTATGTAGGAATAATTTTATTCAATTTTTTTTGGGCTAATCAAGTAAGTATTACCCCTTTCTCAAAAAAGAAAAAAAAGTAAGTATTACCCAATAAGATCGATCCCCGTGGCGTAATGTATATGTCCCTTAATAATAGTCTGCAAAATTTAATATGAGATAAGTACAATATTGTTTCCAAAAAAAAAAAAAAAAACCTACAATATTGTGGATTTGGATTGGTTTAATTGATAAGGTTTTATATAGTAAATGAATAATTTGAAATTGAATCTTGTTTAATAATTTTAAGTTAAGGAAAAGAAAGCTACTTTATTTTGAGAGAGAAAGAAAACTACTTTCAATTTTGACTTCTTGTTCTTCTTTATAAATTTTTTTTTTTTTTTTTTGCAAAAAAAGGGGTTGTTTTCACTTTTCAATTACAAAGGTTATTTATTTAAAAAATACACGTTAATAAGTAGAAGATGAAAACGACACCGTTCGTCTGACTTGAATTTTACGTTTGGATTGGGAAAATCAGATCGCAAAGGCTCTCTCTATCTCTCTTGGTCTTCTCCGAAGAGAGTCTTAAGTCTTAAGAAATTTGAAACAAACAAATAGTAACAACAGCTTTTACATTTTCCAGAGAGTGTCGACACAAAAATGGAGGAAGAGAACAAACAGTTACTGAACGATGAGAAAGACAAAGAAGCAGTAAAACCGAAACCACAAACAGAAGAAGAAGAAGAAGAAGCGAAATCGGAAGCACCGAAAAAAGCCAGTGGCGGAGGAGGAGGGTGGGGCGGTTGGGGTTTCTCTAATCTCTCTGTTTTCTCAGATCTCCAAAAGGCCGCTGAAGAAATCTCTCGTAATGTACGCATTCACATTTCCCCTTTCACTCTCTCTAATGTCTAATTTGTTTTTTGATTTTGTGTGTTTTTTTTTTTTTTTTGGGGGAGGGGAATTAGGGTTTATAGTTGAACTGGTTGAATTAGCAAATGCAATTGTTTTTCATTCTTTTTTGCTTTTAATCAATCTGATTGGTTTAGTTTAGTCGCATTGTGCTGCACTAGTTTGGATTTTTATTTGAATGTTTGGACAATGTAATTTGTTTTTGGAAATTAGGGTTTTTAGGTGAACCGAGCTATCAGATCCATTTTTTGGGGGTTGGAGATTGATTATATTTTTCTTCAATCAATTTGGTTAGTTTAATGGCATTGTGCTGCAAAAGTTTATTTTTAATATATAATAAATTTAAGTGGTTTCTAATTTTGGAAATTAGGGTTTATAGGGGAATTGGTTGAATTTATAAGTTCCAATTTTTGGTGTTTGGATTGTGCTGTTTTTGAATGCGTGGCAGTTTTGTTAGTAAAGAATAATTGCATTGTAGATGGTGGTGGTTGTTCAAGAGGTTGTGCGGAATGAGGGTTGTGGTTTTGTAGTTTCGGATGTTGAATTGGCTGTAGTGGATTTTTCCCAAGGGGTTTTGGTTCTAGTTTCGCTTATCAAGGAAGAAATTGAGATTAAGATTTCCTCAAGACCCAAACATGAAATTATTTCGTGAAAATATTATATTATGCCTGAATGTTTCAACTTTTGAGAGCAATGAAGCCATTGTGAATATTAAGCAAAATTATTTCAGAACATTAAACTATAGTTTACATTGATGTCAAGTCCATAGCTGGGTTGGGCCAATGAACTATAGCTTAATTGGCACTTCCTTCTCCCATACTAATTGGTTGGAGGGTGAGATCATGAGTTCAAGACCCACCAGGTGTGTGTGTAACTTACCAATTGAAAAGAAAAGAAAAAGTCCATATCTCAATTTTTTCCTATGATCATAACCGATATATATTTGGTATTTTCTCAACTAAAGTCCGGATGTTGAAGTTTTGTACAGCGAGTGGTTTTGGAATCTTACATATGTTGCTATCTATGCAACATGAAAGCATTGAATAATGGAATTTTTATGAATCGAGTATCTTAAAATTGATAAGAATTCTCTTCCTTAAAGTTAGACTCCCTTGGAATTGAGAGGGAATTACATAAACTTTCTGGGCACAGCAGTCTTGCTACTCAATTAGATATATCCCTGATTGTTCAGAAAATGACTTGCTCCAGCAATGTAGTATTAGTGTTATTTTCTCATTCTTCCACCCCATCATCCAGCAGTTTGCTGTTCAATGTCCTTGGTAGATTATTAGATAAATGGTGAGTGGCTATCACTTGCTCAAACATTTCAATTATCAGTGCACTATTATGTATTTTGCATTTTAAATTCCAGTAGTTTGTTGTTCAGTGTCCTTTGGCCAATTTTTTGTATTTTTGTTGACCTTGTGGGTGCAGGCTGCTGCTGTTGCTCAGACCGCAGCTAAAAGCATTTCAGACATGCAAATTGCAGATGAGGACACTGAATCTTCTAAGGATGAGGAAGAGGCAGAAGACTCGACCAATGAAAAGGAAAGTGAAGATGATAAAGACAAGATACGGAAAGCTGCTTTGGATAAGTTGGAGAAAGCTAGTGACGAGTCAATCTTTGGCCAGGCAAGTCATACATACGAGTGCTGAAAATTTTTGTTTGTATTGCAAACTCTAATCTGATATTGCATTTCCACTGAACGTGTTTATGGTATGCATTCTTTTGCCATCTCAAATATGGGACATGCAATGGTAAATATGTAATCTGCAGCCTTTACTTCTCTGTTGTTTTTATTGTTTTATTTCTCTATTCTTTTATCCATTGCACTAAATGTTCTTTGATGCTATAGCTGGCATTAATGCAACTTTTTCATGTTTGTCTCTACTCTATTCATATATGAAGAATCATCATTTATTGACATTGCTATCTAGATTACTCTTGAAAATATGTGGAAGGTATTGATTATGGCATAGTGTCACAAAATGCTTATATTGTAGTTTTAGTCTAATTTAGTTACACAGTTTCACCAGAAACGATTGTTATTTAATTGATTTGTATTCTGTGTCATTAACCATAGATTGTTTTAAAAAATTTCAATATTTTCAGGGTTTGAAGGTTCTTGACAATTCTGTAGAGAATTTGGCTTCTGGAGCATGGCAAGCGTTAGGAAGTGCATGGAGAGGGGGTTCAGATTTTGTTCACAAGTATGTTCCATTTAAGTTGGATGTGTTTATAATTATACTATTGCTCAATTCTTGCATTTACTTTTAGATAGAAAAAAACAAAGGAGAATGTTGCAAGCACATGAGTATTATTAGTTAACAACCCAACAAATCACAAGTGAGTCAACTTTGAGCTTGAGTGAATGCACACACTCAAGCTTACAGGAAGTACGAAGGAACTTTGAGGTGTTTTCCTCACTCAAAACCTACCTTAGCCTGATCAGCCACCCAGGCTTACAAACCCACAGAGTTTACAATGTTTCCCCACCGAGTACACTCTGATTTTTCTTATACACACCCCAACAGCCTAATGTTACTGCCCCTCGACTTGCTGCCACATTATGGGAACAAGTCTGTGCTGATAGAGTGTATTCTTTCTATGTTTCATGATTTTTGAAATCTGTGTGTCTGGATATAGCCAATATCTTATGAAGTTGGTAACGTAAAAAGATATAATTGTTTTGGCTAATTTGTTAAGTAGGTTAGATGTATCTGAAAGAAGAAATATAAGATATTGTGGGAAGCATAACGCAATAGTCAGTTTGTGTTAGAAAAAAATTTAATGGCATTCTTTGCTACTTCTATGCCTCTTAAGACAAGTCTGTCGTGATCAAATGCAGTGTTGCTTGCTCCTGTGTCTTTATCCGTGCATTTTGAAGTTGTGAAAATGTAGGATTTAGGGCCTTGTACAATCAGGTACAATCAGGCTAGAATGTGTTGTATTAGAACTCAAGTTTCTGTGGGGATTCTTTACAGGCATTGAAGTTAGATACATCTCTAGATGTTTAGGTTAGCAATGTTACTAAAAGCGTGTCTAAAAGCTCGTAGCCCCAGGGTCTAAGTGCTTTGCTTGGCCAAAGTGAAGCTCATTTCAAGAAGCGCGCCTTAGGAATGCTTTTTTGGTGCTCTTTGAAGACGCACAAAGCATGCCTAGACACACCTTTTGATTTTATTGCTAAAAAAGATATTTATTCATAAAATTAATTGCATGATCTTGAAGGAAATGACATGGACCATTGATTTGCTATACATACACCAATCTTAAGGTGTTGTATTATTATTTTATTTACATGTCAAAAGATGCAGAAAAGGCTAATGTACCATTCCTTCTTATGTTTTTTGGTCTTTGCCTTTTAGATGTATGTTGATTAAACCATATACATCATTTGATCATAACTAGCATGGTTATGTATTTTTATAAAGCATAGGAGAATTATAGAAAATTTAATGTTAAAACTTTTTATGACTAGTTTATTACTATATTGTTCATTTATGATAGTCTCTTGTTATTATGCTCATCACAACCAGCTGTTTCATTTGTTGATCAAATGAGTTTTATGTTTTATCTTCTTCAGAATGCTCATCACAACCAGCTGTTTCATTTATGATAGTTTTATGTTTTATGTTACTTATCAAAAAAAATGTTTTATCTTCTTCAGGATTGAGCATTCTGCTGTTAACCTGGCAGACTCTATTCAGCATGGTGGATTACCAGCACCTGGCTCTGTTGCGCCATCAATATTAGAGGTTTGCATGAGTGTGATGATCCATACCATGTTGCTTATCAATGTTGCCAAATTGCTTATTCCTCACCTTCAATGTTACAGACTGGAAAAGCTTTTACAGCAAAGGGAATGCAAGTGCTTGAACTTGTAGGCAAGGAGACCATTGATCTACTAATTACTGAGACTGGTATTGAAGTTGAGAAGAATTCAAAAGAAACTGAACAACAAACTGATGAGGATCAGTTGTACGAGGAAGTGACATTTGATCGATGCTTCTACATATATGGAGGTCCAGAACAGTTGGAGGTCACTTTCTTAACTTTGGAGTTGAATTTTGATAGTTAAAACAATAGTATCATTGAAATTGTTAAAGTTTAATACTGGCAGGAGCTGGAGGCATTGTCCAACCATCATGGCCTGTTATGTAACCGAAGAAAAGCAAAATTATCATCGGAACAGAGATCTGCATTTGATGGGAAGCTTAAACAGGTCCAGCAAATTTTTAGTTTGAGTACTGAAATGGATGGAAATGGTGTAGAGACAGACAAAGGGAAGAAAGTAGAGACTGGGGCTGAGGGAAGTGATGATGAGATGAAGAAATTACACGACTCAAGTGTTAGCAAGGCTGCTGACATGGCTGTGGGGTACATTTCTTGTAAAGTTATCATCTTCTCAACAGTTAATGGATGTTGCATGTGATTCTGCACTGGATTGTTAGTTGTCTTGCTTCAGCTTGCACTTATATATGATTTTTCATTTAGTTCCCATTATCTAATTTCCAAATCTTGTATGGCTGATATGATTGCATGTTGTAATCACTGTTGCTTTATAAAATCCTCTAAGTCTCTTTTTCTTATTACTTATTCAAAAAAAAAAAAAAAAAAAAAATCCTCTAAGTCTCTTTTTCTTATTACTTATTCAAAAAAAAAAAAAAAAAAAAAATCCTCTAAGTCTCTTGTTTATTCTGACTTTTTTTTCCCCTCAAGTTCTACATTTTGTGCAAACACAAAGCCAAGATCAAATTATATCAGCTGTAAATCTGTGGATATTTTTATACCACTAAATGACTTTTTGTGTGATACATTTTGCGTTAAGTCCATTTTCAGAATATGTCATTACTCTGTGCCAATTTCCCTTCTCAACTATTAGGTAATTGGAATTGGGAGCTGTCTTGTCCGTATTGTACTCAAAATTGAAGTTTCTTTATAGAAATTTGTCTTTGGATTCAGTCTGTATCAACATCACATTGATTTGACATTTGGCATGGATCAACACATACGGGGAACATATAGTTAAATGGTGGAATTGGGGACAGTTGAATGCTTTAGAAATTAGATAGTGCAAGAATATAAGTTTTAGACTAGTTTTGTAGTGCCAAGAGCCCCCATTCTAACTATCAAATTTATCAAAAAAAGAAGAAGCTAGTTTTAGTCTAGTGGTTATTCAATCCTGTGTCATACATAAGGGATTTTAGGGTGTGAGTTTTCTGTGCTGTAGTATTGGTGATACCAGCTGGGTTACTGTTAATGAAATTCTCCATGACCTTTGTAAACACCGTTTTCACTATGCTGCAATTATTGCTTTCAATATTCCAGGTTCACTAATGCATTAGCAGGAGTAGCTGTTAATGATATGATCCAAAGGACTGCTGGCAGAATAGACTCGCTTCACTCTGAGGGAGTTCATGTATGTAGATATTAGGGATTTTATTGGAAACATCTGACCCAAATCTCTTATTTTCAATATGGTTGCTTAATTTTTATTATTGGTAGTTAAAAATGAAATTATTATTTATATATATATATTTTTTGCAGAGACTCTCAGAAATGTGCTGTTTTGCTGTTTCTCAACTGTTGATGCTTGGTAAATCCATTCTTTCTAATGCTAGCAAAGTTCAGGATGAAGATGCTGATGAGGATATTGCCAATATTGACTGGCCTGAGGATTCTGTTGAAAAAGCTAAGATAATCAGAACAAAGGCACAGTCAATGACAGGATATGTGGAAACTGTTTCCAACAGCTTTATTACAGGTTGGTTGTTTAGCACTACATCTCTTTAGTTGAACTTTTTATATTTTTATTTTTATCAACAACGCTTGCAAATTAAATATAGTCTTTTTTTCCCAGATATAATTTTCTGTTAGTTGGGAAAACTCACCTCTGACCACTTCTAGTCATATCTTGTTAGTTGTTATTTCATATAAAGGAAGTGGCACAGTTTGTTTATTCAGAAGTTCACTGTCCAAGATAATGAAGTGATTGCAAATAGCCTTTGAATACTTTGTAGAAGTATAATGTCTTATTTTTCATCAAAAAAGGAGGATAATTTCTTCTAAGCCAATTGATTTATTACTAAGTGAAAGGTTTTAAAGATTTCACTACTTAAAAAATTAGAAGACCATACCTATCAAAAAAAAAAAAAATTAGAAGACCATGAGATAGTTCTGGTCTATTTAACATAATAAAATTTGAATATCAAATATGAGAAGACCATGAATTTGATTCTGGTTTGTTTTAGCATATAAATTTGATGGGATGGAAAAGGATCCCCTTCCATTTAAATCCCCCCAATTTTCTCTAATTTTAATCCAGATGTAAGACATTTGACATTTAAAGAATCCAATGGTCTTAAAGAACCCATGTGAACTACACAAAATCAAATAAATGCCTCATTTCTCACATCTGGATCTTATCCTGAGACTGATTTTATGTACTTTGACATGAAGGTTTGTTTTCATTTATGAATTATGATTACACTAGACTACAATGTTGAATAAGGGGGAGGTATGTCATGAAGCATTCTTTATAATCAAGCAAGGTGTGGACCTTGATGAACTGAGATACCTATAAACTAACTTTAAGTAAAAACAACATTATTATAATCAAGATTTACTCCTATATATTTTTAACCTTTATATATTTATGTTTAAGAACTGGTGATGTTTGGTGATGAAAGGCAACTAATTGTGTTGTTAGGAACATTCATGGAAAAAGCTCTGAGATTATGCAGCAAATTCTGTGTGTGTGTGTGTGTGTGTGTGCTTGGGAGGGGGAGGATAGAACATGGCTTTTTGAGGGACAGTCTTTGATATCTTCAGTTATGTGTATGGGACTGGCATGATTATGCTTTAACATTAATTTTGACTTTAGAAGATAGCTTTTGGATAAAGGTTTTAAATTTTTTCCCCTTCGTGCTTTTAACATTTTGGACTTTTTAATATGGTAGGAAGTATTCAGTAAGATGCTCAGTATTTAGTATGGTTCTAGCCAGTTTTTCATTCTTTTATTATTGTTCGACATTTGAATTTTAATACATTGGTCAGGCATATCGGACGTAACGGAAGCTTATTTAGCAGCTATAAAGGGTGCCACAGCTGAATCCCATGAAGTTATTCCACAAACTTCAGTCCAGGAAAAAGCCAATGCTTTCTCTGAACATCTGCGTGCAGATCGGATCACAGCTGTGTGCAAAATCCAGGATGGGCTCCAATATTTATCTTATGTAGTCCTTTCAACCTCCATGCCTTCTGCTTGAAAATATTGCTTCCTCTGTGACACACCCTTATTTGTTTCGTTAGTTCTGCTTGTAAATAGTTACAGTTTAGAGTGGGTTTGATCCCTGATATTGTTTGAAAATCTATGCTCTAACATTTGTTATTGAAGTCAGCCAAGAATAGAAGATACATTCTCTGTCTCCGGAAGTCTTCAACTTGTTTGGAAGTTCCGATTACTGGACATTTTATTTTCCCTTCGAATCATAATAAATTAAGGAAAAGGAAACATGAAGAGAGAATAAAATTTATGGTAGGCATGGATTTGAGAGCTTGCAGGTGCATTTACCTCAAAGAAGTTTGGCTGCATTCATGTATCCAAGTTTATCTTATTTGTAAGTGCTTTTGAATCCCAATTCCCAATATGGTTTTTATTTTATTTTATTATTTTATTATTTCGTTTCTCTCAAAAAAAAAAAAAAAAAAAAAAAACAAAAACAAAAGTTACAGTTGAGTACTGGTTTAAGTGAGTTAACTAGAATAACTTTGGAAAAAGTATCTTATGCATACCACCTCCTAATTTTGTTTTGTTGCTATTTAAAAGAGGCAATGATACTCTTACACTTGTTTTTTATATTTTATTTTTTAATTATCCATATTTATGTTTCAAAATGTAGACGATTGTACATCAATTATTGATATTTATTTTGTTGCTATTTAAAAGAAGCAATGATACTCTTACACTTGTGTTTTTTTTTAATCCATTTTTGTGTTTCAAAATGTGAACAATTCTACATCAATTATTAATATTGATGAAAAATGTGAAAGTGGATGAAAATGAGTGACAGAGAATATATATATATATATATATATATATATATATATATATATATATAAAAGAACAAAATAATAGAAGTATCTTGTGAGTTGTGACAGGTTGATTATATTTATCTTCTAACTTGTCCCAGTGAAATTGAATTATTCACAACAATCTTTTATCTAGATTAGTAGATTGTTCCAATCAAATAAAATTATTTATAAAAATCTAATCGACTTCTAAAAACTTGGTTTGGAATATTTGCAAAATTAACGATAAATATAGGCAATCCACTTATCTTTGTGTTTCTAATGGACATCAAATTCAAAATTTCCTCAATTTTTTAGTTTATATATGTGTATTCTAATAAGTATTACTGATTATTAAAAAAAAAAATCAATTAAAACCTAAGTTTGATTGGAAAAGTACAATTAGGCGTAAGATAAGGACTACAATAACAAAAGTCATAAGAAAGCATTAGTGATAGTTTTCTTTTCAAAATCTCACCAACCATAAGAGGACGTTCCCACCAGCTTCTCACTCTGCTCCGTCATGTTCAAAATACGCTACCCGTAGGCGGGTGGGAATGGTACTATTCTTCACTGCCTACTTTTTTTTTTTTTTTTTTTTTTTTAATAACACAAAAAATGTATAACTTTTGCCATAATTCTTTGTATTGGTAAAAAAAAAAAAAAAAAAAAAAAAAGGCTTTGTCTGAAAGTAATAGGCAGCAAGTTATAGTCTGCTGATACGTAAGAGTATTGTAGCAAAAATTGTGAGTGTATTTATGGTAGGAGTAGAATTTTTTTTTTCGTTGTCTTTTTTCAGACAGCGCTGAAACACTTGCCATCCATGCAATCACAATCTTCCAAACTGTCCAGCTTCATTAATCTAACCAATCCTTTTCCTTCACCCATGAATAGTCTACATTCAATGAATCTAAAATTGAAAATCCAAAAAAAAAAAAAGAAGGTAAAATACGAGCATAATTCTAAAGGACACATAATATAGTACGGAATTAATATCTTTCTACACACCAATACCAAAATACTACAAAGAACAAATCGATAGAATGCCAAAAAATTGAGCAAAGAAAAAACCATTCTTATCAATATAATTTACCTCATCACTACATAAGAATAAAGAAGATTCTAGCAAAAAACATTTTGACAAGGTCAAAATAAAACACCACCTAATACCACCATCATTGGCTCTGCTATTGTTATAAAATCAACAAAAGGAAAAAGACCCATCACATTTCTTTGTCATTGAGTTTCAGCCATGGGAGAGGTAGACTCAGCTTTCATACAACCCATTGACCACAGGCCAAAGCTCAAGCCCATCGAGGTAACTGATGAAATCCCAGTTCTTGACCTCTCCAGTGTGCTCAACTCTGAAAACAGTGACCAACAACTCATCTCTGAGATTGGCAGTGCATGCCAGACCTGGGGGTTCTTCCAGGTGATCAACCATGGAGTCCCAGCTGAGCTTCTCAGAAAAGTAGAGGCTGTGGCTAAGGAATTCTTTGCTGGGTCTTTTGAGGAGAAGAGGAAGGTGCAAAGGGACGCGTTGTATCCCATGGGGTACCATGATAGTGAGCACACTAAAAACGTTAGGGACTGGAAGGAGGTGTTTGATTTTTTGGCCCATGATCCCACAGAGGTACCAGCCTCGCATGAACCTGATGATGAGGGAATTAGAGTTTTGACCAATCAGTGGCCTCAGTACCCGCCCGAGTTCAGGTACTTATTTATTTATTTTATTCAATGAAAGAGTTCAGGTACTTTAATTTGCTTATCCTAGGTAACATGCATGTGTTATATGAAGTAGCAAAAAGTATGTAAATTTTTTTTTTTGATCAAGGTGATTTGGTTGAACTGAGAATAATTGTTATTTGTCCGAATAAAGAAAAAAAATTGAATGCAAATAGAATTTGAGGAGATATAGGTACATCTGGTCGAAAATTCTGTTAATAATTATTGGTGGATTTATGAAAGGGAGAAATAGATAATTCAGAGTTCTACCAATTTGTTAACTTTTCATAAATCAATTGTGAATTTCTACAAAATCTTGGATTACGTTGGTTGTCTGCAATTTTTTACATCAAGAGAGAGATTAAAATTTATAGAGCCATAGATTAATCTCCATGTCAAAATGTCAAAGTCCAGAACATGGTAGGCCTCTAACAGTGCTAATGGCCACATGGGATTGACATTCTGCCGTCTAGGTTTGTGCACAAAGCTGGTTTGAACCTCCAAGATTTTGGTCCAAAATCATATTAAGTAGCAAAAAGAATTTTGTTGGCAACAACATTTCCAATTGGCATTGCAGATTCATGTTCTGTTCTCATATCCTATACCAGGGAATTTGTTTATTAGGCACTAAGCCATGTTAACCTTCTAAATTCTGATTTACTTACTATACCCAGAAAATAAGGGGGGCATCTTTTTGCTACTTTTTTGTTTTTGTATTAAATTTTATTAGCCATTGTTCACTTAAGGGGGGCATCTAAATTCCATTTTGTGGGGATTAGTTTTTGTGTAATGTATTTGATATTTCCAGGGAAATATGTGAGGAGTACGGCCGAGAAGTAGAAAAGCTGGGTTTCAAGTTATTGGAACTCATTTCCCTGAGTTTAGGCTTACCAGCCGATCGGCTAAGGGTCTTCTTCAAGGACCAAACCAGCTTTCTCCGGTTCAACTACTATCCTCCTTGCCCTTCCCCCCACCTAGCTCTTGGTGTTGGCCGCCACAAAGATGGCGGTGCCTTAAGTGTCCTTGCACAAGATGATGTTGGGGGACTTGAAGTGAGGCGGAAATCAGATGGAGAGTGGATTCCGGTTAAGCCTATCCCAGATGCCTATATCATTAATGTTGGTGATGCTGTTCAGGTACTATTCATGAACTTTGAACATTCTGTCGAAATTTAATTTATGTTATGTACCATAGGTGGTAATGTGTGAATCTATCATACAGGGTGATCTTTTAACCATATGATTAGATGCATCTCTTACCCTATCTAGGTGTGTGAGTTATGTTTAATTACCAATAAAAAATGTAGAAATTCATTATGTGATCCTTGTGCAAATTAATGAGCCATTAACACAAAGAACTTGAAATTGGTCACATACCAATGATTTGCACAAAGGAACCAACCCCACCCCATCATTTCTAGTCCAAATTCATTTGTTGTTCAACAAATGTTACCCTTCCATTCCTATTGGAGTTAGTATCAAATATTGACCATTATGTCTGTTTATTAATGGACACGGGATTTATATAAATAGTGAGATAATGGTGGTGTTTGCATAGGTTTGGAGCAATGACAAGTATGAGAGTGTGGAGCACAGGGTGGTGGTGAATTCTACCAAGGCAAGACTGTCTGTTCCATTCTTCTTCTTCCCAGCCCATTATACCATGGTTAAGCCTCTAGAGGAGCTAGTCAATGAACAGGACCCTGCCAAATACAGAGAATTCAACTGGGGAAAATTTGTTGCCAATAGAAACCGAAGTGATTTCAAGAAGCAAGATGTGGAAAACATCCAAATTTCTCATTTTAGAATATAAGAGTAATTGTGGCAGTGTAAGGTTTATAAATCTACTAGCAAGAATGGGTTGTTTTAAATTCTTGCATTTGACATGCTAAAAAATAAAGAGTCTCAGGCTGTGGATACATATCAAAAGACTCATATTGGTTATCCTGTAACTTATTTCTGGATGTATATCTTTCTGTTTTGAAGTGTTTTTTATAGCCCAATTTCAATAAGAATTTTGAAGTGGAAGCTCCAAATCAAACTGACCTTTTACACCAAGAAATCTTTTGAGTCCTACTTTAGGATCAAACAAAATCATTCCACACATTTTCTCTAGAAAAAAATGGTCCACTGTTTTCACCTTTTTAGTGAAAATTTTCCAGAGTCCGACTTGAATGGCATGTGTATGTAAAACCAAATTTAGACTGACGGGATAATAGGCTGAAATTCAAATATGTAAAACCAAATTTAGCAGTTGCGTTGGACCGAGATTAACACAAAAGGAAAATTGGGTGATTGGTATAAATTTAGCAAGAATGCGTTTAACTCTTATCTTTGCTGATAAATTAGTAAATTTTACGTAACTAGCACAGAAGAATTTAATTGGTGTAGACAAATTTTCTGTGGGTTGGGTCCAAATTAGTTCAATCGGTAAAATTGAACAAATAAAAAAATATTTAAATACAAATTAGACTTTTTGAACTCGGTGATTTGTCATTTTTCCCCTCTGAAGTTTAATTTATCATTTCCAAAGTTCAAATTTATGTTTGTTGTCAACATTAGTACTCTATTAACTATTAAAAAAAAACATTTTAATACTAATAAATTAATAAGATTTCTTTTAATTTTTAGAAAGAATACAATTTCTACCATTTAAGTTTAGTGAATTATCATTAAAAGAAAAGTTTTAAAACTAAATTGACATTTTAGTCATTTTTTAAAATAAAATTTTAGTAATTTCTTAGTATTAATACAAAAACAGTTAACAGATTTTATAGATGAAAGGACTAATGTTAATAACAAATATAAATTTTAAGGACTCAAATGGTAAAAATAAAACATAAGCAACACAAATGATAGTTCACCAAATTTAAAGGATACAATTTGTAATTTAGCAAAAAAATAATTTTTTTTAATATAATGACTTAATGGTAAAAGATAATTATCATTGAGTGAATATTATAAGTTTAAATCCTATTGTATTAGCGGAAAAAAAGAAGTCAAACTTAGTTCTCACTTTGCATCTTGGGTTCAAGTTATGTCATGTGTATCGATACAATAATAATGGTTAAGTTTTAGACCCCTGGAAAACACAATATGTTTAATCTAATTTATTAGCCAAATTCTTACTTAGGTTAATTATTCAAATCTAGGTTAAACATTCATCAAATATAACATGCACAACGGAAAAATAAATAACACAAGATGTGATGACCCAAGAAAACCAATGAAACAACTTGTTTCAAGGTAAAAAACCTGGAGGGAATGATCCTAAGAGAACAATCCATTATATCAAATTGAGATTTACCAATTCATAGTAAATCTAACGCAATTACCAAATTGCGCTATGAACTCCTCAAACTTATTTGATGTGGATTTGCTCTCACATGAACCTCTAGTTCACACTTTAGATCTCCCACATAGACCTCTAGTCTATGACTTCAAGACCACTCTTGAAAGTTTAGATCCTACACCTTTGATGATTGGTATGTAGCAACTTTAGATCTACTAGTTCAAATTGTGTGTAGAAAGATTTTTGGTAGTGACTTTGAAAAGAGTAGGTACAGAACCCTTTAAATCTCAAAAGAGAAGTTCCAAAGTCATAACAAAACGTGCCTTAGAGTTTCCTTTAAATACTAAGTGAATTAGATCTGAAACCCTAATCACTTATTGGGTTTAATGGGCTGATGGGCCGAAATTAAAATTTGCAGAATTGCTGTTCGATCGGTTGAACCTTCTTCTCAATCGGTCGAGCCTGACAAGTTTTTTTTTTTTCTTGAACCTGCAGCTTCCTTGTTCTTATATTCTAACTTGCAGCACCTTAAGCATTATCTAATATACCTTATAAACTCTAAGATCTATATCTAGACAAATTTGAGTTCACAGTTTGCTAATTGTTCTAAATTTTCTAGAACCTAATAATAACAATAACAACAATCAAATCTTAGTGCGCATTTGCCATAAATTATTTTTGTCAACTTATTTTCCTATTCAGCTTATTTTTACTACTATTCATGGGTCCCACTGCACTTTTTGGTACTATTAATGGGTCACACTGTACTATTTCAGTTAACTTTTACCTTTATTTACAGTATTTTCAGTAAAAAGTTTTCAGTTTTAGCAAAACAAGTACATTCCAAATGGACACTTAGTCTCAACTCTCAAAAATTTTAAATCAATTATGGATTCTCAGCAAATTAATCAGGACTGACCACATGTTTTGACATAGTTGAACAATTTTCCTTGGCAGTACTAAACACATGCGCAAATGATAAATCACATTCCTTTATCCAAACGCTAAAGTGGATATGGATTGTACTTCCTTGTACTCCATATTTTATATTTATTGCTCATTACATTAGCAAGCATATGAATTTATATATCATGTCATGCTCATTAATGTGTTATACTATGGGGTAACCCTATACCTGCCTTGTTTCATGCTTTGATTTTCTTCTTCTTTTGTATATTAAAAGAAAGAAACGAGCTTTAATCTATTACCATATTGCATTTCCTTTTGAAGTTAAAAAAGTAAAAATAAAAATTTAAGGGCTTGACTTCCTCTCCTGCAATCTTTGGGACATCAACTTCATGAACAAAATTTCTTTCTAAACTAATTTAGAGAGAAACTCTTCAAACTTCTCATGTATCTATTTTTTTAAGTGTGAATTTTGAATATCTAACCATTGAATTTCATATTCCTTATGTTCTTAACATGCATATCAAATTTCATTCAAATCGGATATTATTTACTATTCGATCAATATACTTAATTTTTATACACAATTTAAGATCACAAAACTTGAAATTTTAACATTTGTTTGATGACATAGAAATTGATCTTTAATCTTCTTGAAAATTTTCAAGCATTAAGTATATAATAAAAACATTCAATCCAACGGTTAGATTTTCAAAATTTACGCTCAATATAAAGATATATGAGGAGTTTGTAGGGTTTTTCTCCAAACTAGTTTGGAGAAAAACTTTGTTCTGTCCACAAAATATTTAGACTTGGCTCTGGGTTGAAACATAGTAGATTTATTCAATTGAGGTTGTTTGCATAAAACTTGTAGAAAATGAGCACAAAACTTGTTAACAATATAAAATAAGAGAAAAAGATTGAATAGTCTGTATATTGATGTGTATATAATAATGTACAATAGAGAGCCTTATATAGGCTAGGTATGTGTGCAGTACAAGTAATAGGAGTAAACTACAAGTACAGTATACTGGGCTAAGCCCAATGAGCTAAACTAGTCTAAGCTATACATTAACATCCCCCCTCAAACTCGAGGTGGCAAGGAGTAAGCCAACTGGAGTTTGGATATAAGATCTCGAAGACGACTAAGCGAGTGAGTCTTGGTGAAGATATCAGCAGGCTGGTCAGCAGAGGAGATGGAGAACAACTTGAGATTTCCTTTCTTGAGATTCTGGCGAGTGATGTGGCAGTCGATCTCAATGTGCTTGGTGCATTCATGGAAGACATCATTATGAGCAATGTAGATAGCACTACGATTGTCACAATAAAGAGGAGTGGCAGTGGGCAGTGGAGCATCCATGTCAGCCAAGAGCCAGCGAAGCCAGACAAGCTCGCAAGTGGTGTTGGCAAGGGCACGATACTCAGCCTCAGTACTGGAATGGGAAACCACATTCTGCTTCTTACTACACCACGAGACAAGAGAAGTACCTAACAGGAAACAGAAACCTATGATAGAGCATCGATCAGTCAGATCACCTGCCCAGTCAGCATCTGAATAAGCATGAAGCTCGAGAGAAGATCGAGAGGAGTAATGCAGACCATGATAAAGTATGCCTTTGACATATCGGAGAATCCGAAGAACAGCAGCATAGTGGACAGAACGAGGGGCATCCATGAACTTACTAACCATACCCACGGCATGTGAAATATCCGGACGAGTAACAGTGAGATAGATCAAACTGCCAACCAACTGACGATAGCGAGTAACATTGGATATAGGTTCACCATCCAAGGGTGTGAGCTTTGCATTGTATTCTAAAGGAGTGGAAACAGTCTTGTTGTCGGTGATACCGGCTTTGGAGAGAAGATCAGAAGCATATTTAGCCTAGGAAAGATAGTATCCATCAGAAGATGAGGTAACCTCAAGCCTAAGAAAATAGCTGAGAGTGCCCAGATCTTTCATCTCAAAATGCTGACTAAGGAAGTGCTGAAGAGAGCGGATACCTGTAGAATCATCTCCAGTAATAATCATATCATCAACATAAAGAAGAATAAGAGTGATACCAGCAGAGGATCTTTGAACAAAGAGAGCAGTGTCATGAGGACTCGAAGTGAAACCCTGCTGAGCAACAACTGAGCTAAACTTTTCAAACCAAGCTCGAGGAGTCTGCTTGAGGCCATAAAGAGCATGGCGAAGGCGGCAAACTTGATTGCCTGAGTGTGGATAGCCAGGGGGTGGTTGCATGTACACTTCTTCATGGAGGTCTCCATTGAGGAAAGCATTCTTCACATCCATTTGATAAAGAGGCCAACGACGAACAACAGCCACAACAATGAGACATCTGACAGATGTAAGGCGAGCAACAAGAGCAAATGTTTCCTCATAGTCAATACCATACTCCTGAGTAAAGCCCTTGGCAACTAGGCGAGCCTTGTATCGTTCAACAGATCCATCAGCCTTGGTCTTGATCTTGTAAACCCACCTACAACCTACTACAGACTGACCAGGAGGCAAATCAACCATATCCCAAGTGTGATTCTTATGAAGGGCATCTAGTTCTTCGTTCATAGCTTGCTGCCAAAGAGGGTCAGTATGGGCCTCACGATAGGTGTGAGGTTCATAGAGGGTGGCAAGAGCAAAAGAGCAGTGATAATCAGTGAGATAAGGGGGAAGAATGCTTACCCGAGTGGAATGACGAAGTTCAGGACCAACAGGAGACTCAGGAAAGGGTGGTGCCACAGGATCTAAGACAGGCGGGTCATATGCCAGGGACAGAACCGGAGATGAGTCATCTGGAGAGGCAGCCGATGTTGAAGAATCCTCCATAAGTTCAGGATAAAGAGGGAGGAAAAGATTAGTAAAAATGGGAGATTTTGAGGAAGAGGATGCAAGAAACTGCTGAAGACTCGTGAAAGGACGATGTTCCCAAAACTTAACATGACGGGAGACACGAAGACGATGAGAAATGGGATCATAGTAGCGAAACCCCTTTTGAGATACACCATAACCAAGGAAACAACAGAGACGAGTACGAGGCTGGAGCTTTGTTCGTTCATGAGGAGGAACAGAAACAAAGCAAGCACAACCAAAAACCCGAAGAGAGGAGTAGTCAGGAGTTTGACCATAGAGAAGCTCAAATGGTGATTTGTTGTGTGTAGTTGGTGAAAGAATACGATTAATGGTGTACACAGCAGTGAGTGCAGCCTCACCCCAAAAGCGCTCAGGAAGAGAGGCATAAATGAGAAGGATGCGGACAACATCAAGAATGTGACGATGTTTTCATTCTACACAACCATTTTGTTGAGAGGTGTAAGGACAAGACCACTGAGGAAGGGTACCATGACTGTCTAAAAATGATAAGAAAGATTTATCATTATATTCTTGAGCATTATCCGATCGAAAGACTTTAATGGTACGATTGAACTGTGTTTCAATCATTTTATGAAATGTTTGGTAAATAGACATAAGTTCAGACCTATGGTGAAGCAGATAAATCCAAGTATATCGAGAAAAATCATCCACAAATATGACAAAATATTTAGATCCCCCCTCAGTGGGAACAGGTGTAGGACCCCAAATATCAGAATGTATAAGATCAAAAGGGGTAGAAGAAAAGGAGTCACTTTTATTAAAGGGAAATTTTGTTTGTTTGCCAAAATGACAGGAAGTACAATCAAATTTTTGAAACTGAACTGAACCTAAATGACCTTGAGGAGCTAACAACTGAAGACGAGATAAGGATGGATGACTAAGACGAGCATGCCATAGATCAGGTGAGGAGGTGGTAGTGGTAGCAGTTGCAGAAACAACTTGTGAAGGAATCTTCAAGTCATGAACCTCAAACATGCGACCAACCTTACGGCCTGTCCCAAGCACTTGACCCTTCCGGGGATCCTGCATATCCACACCATGATTAGTAAATAGAAGATCTACGCCTAATTCACAAAGTTGACCAATAGAAAGCAAATTGAGGGATAACTTTGGAATATGAAAGTGTCACTAAGGGATAAACAAGGAGAAGAGATTGTTCCTTTATGACTAACAGGCATAGGAGTTCCATCAGCAGTGTAAATGGTGATTGGATGTTCTAAGGGTGCCTTATTAGAAAATTGGGATTCATCAGGAGTCATATGGTTACAACATGCAGTATTAAAAAACCGACAGAAAGGGCAATGGAAATGCGGGATAAAACCTGTTGAATAACTGCCTTAATATCAGCTGTAGTAAGTGAGGAAGCCAAAGATGGACCTGTAGGAACTGATGGATCTGAAGGACATACAGCTGCCCGAGGAAGAGAAGCTTTATTACGCTTTTGCACAAATTTCTGCAGTTTGCGACAAACAGAGATGTCATGGCCTTTGGTACGACAAAACTCGCAGCAAGTACCTTTGGAAGACTGAGAGTTGGGACGCCCAGAGTTTATTCGTGGAGGAGTAGTGAATGTAGCAATGGGAGGCTGTGGAGAGGGTGTAGCCAATACATGATCAGATGATGACATGTGATGAGTAGGCCGACGGTTCTCTTCAGAAATGAGCTCCTTGACTGCAGCATCAAGAGAAGGAATAGGAGACCGGCTAAGCAGAGAAGCCTTAGTAGGCTCAAAATCCTCACGTAAATCCATCATGAAGTGCATAAATTTACGGCAATCCCGATATTTGACAAAGAGCTTAATGTCCTTAGAACACACCAGTGGAGGATCTGTAGCAGAGAGTTGTTCCCACATAGTAGAAGTCTGAGAATAAAAATTAGAAATAGACTGACCTGTCTCTTGGCGCATTTGATAAAGCTTTGATTCAATGTGGAACTCCAAGCTTGAATCATTAGTGCAATTATAGCGATCGGTCAGAAATTTCCAAGCAACTTCAGCAGTCTCAAGACGAGGAAGAAGATTATGAATGGAGGGAATAGAGGTATTGATAAACCAAGACAAGATCTTACTCTGAAGACTCTCCCATTCCTCTAGGCGTTCTTCATAATTATCCACTGTAACAGCAGTCTTGGATGCATCTTCAGTAGCTGTGGCTTTGGACTTAGGGTTTGGTACTGGCTTAGGAATTGAACCAGTCACATATCTCCACAGTTTACGACCCTTGAGAAAGACAGTCATATTCTGAGACCACGCATGATAGCTAGTAGGACCATCCAACATAATAGTGATAGGACGTATGATATCTCGTTCATTTTGTTAAGCCATAATGAAGAAAATGACCAAAAAGTGAGATTTAGATACCTCAAATGCAGAAACGGAGCTCAAAATCGAAATCTACGCAAAAAACTGAGTAAGGTGAAATTTTTTGACTTTGGTCAAAGTCAACGGTTAACGGTTTGGTTAAAGTCAACGGCTCAGGGTACTGACGTGTGCTGACGTCACTCTAGGGTTGACGTGGTAGGACGCGATATGGGGCAGGCGCGTGTGAGCGCGTGGTGGCACGTGACGGAGCGTGGTGGCGTGTGGAGTGCGTGCTTGTGAGGCAGAAACTTTAGCCGGCGTGTGGTGGCACGTATGAGGTGGTTTCTGGCCGTTCTTGGTTGGGTTTTGCTCGGGATTGGCTGTTCTGTCACTCTATGCCTTTGCTTTGGCAGTTGGATGAGCAGAACGATGAGATTCGAGAGTTGCAGGGACTGTGGACGTGACGGCGGTGACTCGCTTCTGATAGTGACTACTGGATGAAGGTGAGGGCAGCGGAAGAACGCCAGAGATGTCCACAGGAACCAGAAAGTCAGAGGAATGGCTCTGATACCATGTTAAAAATATAAAATAAGAGAAAAAGACTGAATAGTCTGTATATTGATGTGTATATAATAATGTACAATAGAGAGCCTTATATAGGCTAGGTATGTGTGAAGTACAAGTAATAGGAGTAAACTACAAGTACAGTATACTGGGCTAAGCCCAATGGGCTAAACTAGTCTAAGCTATACACTAACAAAACTTTTGGTCAATGCACAAAACTAGTAATCCCCATGCCACAAAAAAAGATGCAATGCCGCTAAAGACATAAAAGTGCATTCCACAATTTCAATTTTCAAAGGAATTTTTTATCCATAAGCATATGAAAATATATATATATATATATATATATATGTTTAAAATCTTCAACGATATACATATTTTAAAAAAATATATATATGAATATAAAGATATATTGACAATATGAAAGATAAAAGAATACACTGCATTCCTAATATACATTTTGAAAACCAACCATATTTTGGTTCTCGTATTTTGAGGAACCTTAATTTGAACTGTTGTATCAATTTTTGCTAGTAAGTTACCCTCTAGGTTCTAGTTAATTTTATTTTTTTAAAAATAACATAAAATTTATATATTTGCACACAATTATTTTTTCGGATGAGTCGTAGTTTGAAGTCGTGGAAAATTCTAAGTTGCTACTAATTTGGAGAAGTTTGGATTTGGTGGTTGGCTTTGCCGGCGAGGACAAGGTGAAAGGAGAAGAAGAAAGAGATTGCATTTACTCTTAATTTTAAATATGGTATTTATTTTGAGGGTGGGAGAAGGGAGGGATTAGCATTGAAATTTTCATGAAAAACAAGGATTTATCGAATTGATCAATTTCACCCATTTGTTTTGCAATGGGCCTTCTCAATATTTCTTCAACAATTGGAACTTCTTATGCTTTTTATTTTTAATTCTTCTTTAACAATTGGAACTTCTTATCCTATTGACCAAACATCTGTTAAATTGACAATAGGTCTTCCCAAATAGGTCGACCCTTACACACACACACGCGCGCATAAACTTTAATAGCTTATGTCAGGAATTCTTTAATAGGTTTTAATTCTATGGCAACGACTCACATTTCCTAATAGTTTAAATTTTTGAGATAATTGGTAATTTATCATGGTATCAAAGTGAAATAAATTAAGTTCAATTCTTGTCTACTTTCACTCTCATTTAAAATGTTAAAAATCCAACTTGTTGGGCCTAACTTAATAAGAGGGAGTTTGGACCCAGGCGTGAAGGGACATGTTATAATTAAGGTTAAATAATTGAATTTACCATTTCCTGAGTGTTTAAACTTTTAGGACAATCCATAATCTATTAATATGTTTATACATATACATATTTAGGTATATTTTTATGGATATGTGTATATGTATGTATGTATGTATGTATAATGAAAACATTCAACTCAATGAATTATGTTGGAATATCATTAATTAAAGTTGTTGGGTTAAAAATGTATTGACCCCTTGCAATTAATTAATAACCCAAGTTAATTAATTAAGTTCAATTACATGCAATAGCATGGCAGCATAAACAAATCACCAAATTATCTAAATGCAACGGAAAATAAATTTGACACAGCTGATTTGTTTACGAATGGGGAAAATTTCCAAGGCAAAAACTCCACCGGGTGATTTTCAGGTCACCACTCTTAAGAATCCACTATTATCAATCACAAGCGGTTACAAGTATAAGGAATCTTACTAAAACCTTTGGCTTATCCCGAAATACCAACTTATAGTGAACTCTTACCTCAATACCCAATTGGACTTGGATTGTAGCGGCAATCTTTTCCTTGATGCACGAATCCTAGTACGTGACTAACCAATGTGCATGGATCCCAATACGTGACTAACACCAGCAACTTGAAGAGTTTTTGGCTGCAAAGTTTTTCAGTTCATCAATAATGAAGATCAGGAAGCTCCTTGGTTACAAAAGCCTTGACGTAAAGACGCAGTAGCTTCTTCAGTGAGAATAATGAACTAGGTCACTTTCTTTTCATGCGCGATGACTTTTAAAATAAGTCTTATATATGTCTAGGTTGTGAGAAAAGAAACCCTATACAAATATTTTAGCATGGGTCGAAAATCAAATCTGGAAGTTCTGATTTCATAAGTCTCGATAGAAATAGCTTGTGTCGAGCTTCGACTATAAACCTCAATAGAAGTCTTTCTGTCGAGATTACTGTCAAGTTTTAATGAGCAGCTCTTCCTCACTTATTTCTTGGTCAGATCTTCATGGCTTTAACACTTGACTTGAACAACATGTTTCTTGAAGTCTTAAACCCATCCTAGATCTACCCAATTACAAGTAAAATGCATTTTGTCAAAAGATTAGCCAATTACATAAAATATGTCCCTAACAAAAGTTAACATTGTAAATGAAATGGGAGAAGAACAAATAATTTGGAGTTGTGATGCATTTGTGAAAAAGAGGGGTGGGACGATTGTGAAAAAAGTTGCTACTAGTGTAGGTTATGTAGTCATGAGGGGTAAGATTTTTTATTTGGCTATAAGTTGATATTGAACAATGCTTGCTAGACAATTCTTAGACCTGCCAAGTTCACCAAAGGCTTCTTGACCTTTCGAGCCATTAGATTTGTACAAAGCAAGGTCAGTGTTAGTAACAGCACAAACTATAATATGAACAATATTAGTTATTTAAGGGTTTAAGTATCTTGAACCTAAGACTCCATCTCATCGAAGAGATGTTACCTCATCGTGCCATCTATCGAACACCATGAGAAATTTCTCGTCCATGCTCCTATGTGAGTACAGCAGGCTGTTGATCTTAATATCCCTTTGTTGGGGGTACTAACCTTTGGTAGTTTTGGCCACAATGTAGGTGTTTATGATCTTGAAGACCCCTTGGTTTGTACCAAGGCAACAATTGAATTTTTCTAATATACATAAGGGGTAACTTGGAAAGACAACCTTAAATGGTGAAGGAAATTCACCAATAAAGGATGCAGGGGGAATTAGACTCTGCCCTCAATAACAGCCACAACAGGAAAAAAGAGCTCATTGCTTTTGACTGGTATTGAGTTTTCAAGGCGGGTTGTACCACACATCAACATCATCAACGATGGTGCATGCATATTGAAAAATAGCCATTGCAGTAGGGTAATCTAAATACTTAGTATACTTCCCTATCTATAAGCTAAAGTCCTTTGGAATAACAAGAAGAGAGGGGAAGAAAGGACCTACAGGGAAGGGGAAGCTACTGACAAAGAATGTATAGAGCGGTAAGATGGCAAAGATTGTAAAATAATGGGAGAGAGTTGCAAAGAGGTTAGAGAATTTTGTAGATCAAATGGCCAAAATGAATATAGACCTCAGAAGCTTTAATTTTCTAGAAAAAAGGGGGGGGGGGGGGGGGGGGGGGGGGGGGGAAGGTGTATATCTGGAACTCAAACTAGCACAATAATTGTTTTCATTAGTCGAAAAGAAAAAGCCCAAGTCCCATGCCTCTTACAACCAAAAATGACAGGTATGCATGAAGTATGAAGCGACAAGACTAGCTACAATCATTATTATTGTTGTATACCAACAAGCAATAACAACACATCGCTTGGATTTCTAACTACTGCTTTAAATAACTTTGAGAACGGTAGCATGGGGGATTAATATACAATACATGGGTAAGATTGTAACTTCATCGTTAACACTTGTCAACCAGGTTGAAGATTGGCATATGTGACTGGTGTATAAATCATCTCGGCATGTTGTTCACCGTGCCAATCTAAATAAACCCACAAAAATCGAATCAAGAGGTCTAATCAGTCATAATAGCGTTTATTACGCCAAACAACCCACGTATCATTTGATGCGATGTGGCATGTGCCCTTGACGGCAGTCCCAACCATTTTGGAAGCACGCATAGACTGGTAAAACAAATGGGGGCTTGTCACATTCATTGAAAGTTGCATGTTAAAGCAATGATGAATTCCTAATGTCAAGCATTTGCTAACCACCCCCCCCCCCCCCCCCCAAGCTCCAACAACATTATTGAGGGTATGAAACTTAAAACACAAAAGCTTCATATTTAGTAATTGATCTTCCATAATACTAATTTAACCTTCAAAGTGTTTATCATTGCATTGTGCATGCTATTTCTAACCCATATATCAATATCATGATGAAACCCCTTCCAAATCATTGCAGGACCCTAAGGAGGAACTTCACAAGCTAGATGACTCAACACATCTTCAAGGAAGCTACTAGTGTGCTAATGTACTGGCTAAATTCGGTGCCTCTCAATGTACTGATTATGTTGCTTTTGCTAACCTGTCGTTTGTGGTGGAGAACTTGCTAGCTTTTTATAAGGTCAAGCTATTTTGTAACCGAATGATTAGTACCTAATATATCATAATGGCGTCATATTACCAAGAGGGAGTCGTGCTTATTGTGTGCAAAAAATGGTGAGGCTAATCTTTTGTAAAAGTTGCCATCAAATAGCCTTCTCCATTGCCTAATCCACTTATAGTTTTCACATATTATACGGGCTTATAATTGGAGAAACTGAGTGCCTGGCCCATTTCTTTTTTAATAAAAAACGATAATAAATTAAGACATTTCCCTTCGTAAGACCATTTGCATTGGGTCTTGTAAATGGTATATGTTGGGGAATTTTAGTATCAAAACACAAAACAAGCCATTACCCGGTCTTTTAATTGTAAATTTTTTTATAATAGTGTTACAGTACCATCTTACTTGTATAATGGTACTGTAGCAACTGGTATAGTATTAAATTAATTTTTTCTCTCTACTCCTCACACTCTGTCTCTTTTTGTCTCCCACTCTCCCTTTGATCTCACTTCCCTCTTCTCTGATTCTCTCTCTCTCTCTCTCTCTCTCTCTCCCCTTCAGTCCTCACTCACTCCCTCTCTCATAGATCTCTCTCTCTCTCTCTCTCTCTCTCTCTCTCTCTCTCTCGGTGTTGGGTTTTTTTTTTTTGGCATGGGTCCAGCATGGGTGTGGTTGGTTGAGATTGGCGTGGGTGTGCTTGGTTGGGTTTGCTTGGTTTGACGTGGGTAGTGGGTTGGTTAAGATCGGTTGGGCCTCCAAGCTGACAGAACCGAGAAGCAAAGATCGGTCTAATCTCTACTGATCTATTGTGTTTCAGTGGTGGATGGCTATGGCGGTGGTGAGTTTGATGAGTGTGGGTGTGTGTGTGGTTGGATTTGTGGCTAATGTGGTGGTAGTGGTGGTGGTGGGTGTTGATGATGGTGGAGGTGGGGGTTGTTGTGGTGGTGGTGAAGGGGGGTGTTGGGTGTTGATGATAGTGGAGGTGGGGGTTGCCATGGAGGTGGTGAAGGGGTGGGTTTTTGTTATGGGTCATCTGCGGGTGTGTATGTGGAGGTGCGGGTCGCCATGTTGGTGGTGGGAAGGGATGGCCATACCCATTGGGTAATGGATATCCAACCCTACCCGATCCAATTATTCTGGGTAATACCTAGTTCTTAATGGGTTGAAGGTAATTGGGTAGGATTTGGATATTATTCAAATATTTTGGGTAGGGTTTGGATATTACCCATTTACCTATTATTACCCATTTAACTAATTAGATCTAACTCAACCAAATTATTATGGGTAAACCTCAAACCACCCAATTACCCAATGACCAAAATACCCCCGAAAATTAAAAATTACCAAAATACCCCTGGAACATAAAAAATTACCAAAATACCCCCTGAAACCTAAAAATAACTGAAATACCCCCCCATAAACTTAAAATTACTGAAATACCCTCTAAACCTAAAAAATGACCAAAATACCCCCGAAACTTAAAAATTACCAAAAAACCCCCGAAACATTAAAAAAAATCATTGAAACACCCATGAAACCTAAAAAATGACCAAAATACCCCAAAAACTAAAAATTACCAAAATAACCCATAAACCTAAAAAATGACCGAAAGACCACTAAAACCTAAAAAAATGACCGAAAGACCCCTGAAACCTAAAAATGGCCAAAATACCATCAAAACCTAAAAAATGATCGAAATACCCCCAAAATATAAAAAAATTACCGAAATACCCCCTGAAACCTAAAAATGACCAAAATGCCCCCCATAAACTTAAAATTACCAAAATACCCTCTAAACCTAAAAAATGACTAAAATACCCCTGAAACCTTAAAATTACCAAAATACCCCCTAAACATATAAGATGACAAGAATACCCCTCGAAACTTATAAAATAACCGAATACCCCCCTAAATCTAAAAAATGACTGAAATACTCCTGGAACCTATAAAATTACCAAAATATCCCGAAACCTATAAAATGACAAAAATGCCCCTAAAACCTATAAGATGATAAAAATACACCCAACCCTAAAAAAAAGACTAAAATAACCTCGAAACCTAAAAAATGACCAAAATATCCCAAAACCTAAAAAATAACTGAAATACCCCCAAAGCTTAAAAAATAACCGAAATACCCCCAAAACCTAAAAAATGACCAAAATACCCCTGAAACATAAAAAATTACTCCTGAAACCTTGAAATTACCAAAATACCTCTGAAACCTATAAAATTACCAAAATAGCCCCAAAACATAAAAATTACTAAAATACCCCTAAAACCTAAAAAATGATAAAAATGCCCCCTTCATCTAAAAAATGACCAAAATAACCCCAAAACCTAAAAAATTACCAAAATTCCCTCAAAACCTACAAAATGACTGAAATATTCTTAGAACCTTTAATCTTGACAAAAATACCCTCAAAACATCCAAAATACCCCAAACCTCTATTTTGGTAATTTAAGAGGTTACAAATGCATTTTGGTCATCTTACAGGTTTAGGGGTATTTTAGTCACTTTAAAGGTTTCAAGGGTGTTTTGGTCATTTTAGATATTTTCTCGGGGTATTTGGTTGTTTTAGAGGTTTAGGGCTATTTTGGTCGATTTATAGGTTTAGGGGTATTTTTAGTAATTTTAGAAGTTTCGGGGTATATTTGGTCATTTTAGAGGTTTGGGGTTATTTTTGGTCTTTTTAGAGGTTTTGGGCGTATTTGGTCATTTCACAGGTTTAGGGCGTATTTTGGTCATTTTATAGGTTTGAGGGTATTTTAGACATTTTTTTAGGTTTACGGTGTATTTTTACCATCATATAGGTTTTAAGGACATTTTTGTCATTTTATAGATTTCATGGGTATTTTGGTCATTTTATAGGTTTTGGGGGTATTTTGGTCATTTTTCATGTTTACGAGGTATTGCGGTCAATTTTTAGGTTTTGTGGGTATTTTGGTAATTTTTAAGTTTCAGGGGTGTTTCAGTAAGTTTTTAGGTTTCAGGGATATTTCGGTCATTTTTTATGTTTCGGGGATATTTTGGTAATTTTTAAGTTTCAGGGGTATTTTAGTTAGTTTTTAGGTTTTGGAGGTATTTTTGTCATTTTTTAGGTTTAGAGGGGTATTTTGGTAATTTTATGTTTCGGGGGGTATTTCAGTCAAATTTTAGGTTTCGGGGATATTTCGGTCATTTTTTAGGTTTAGGGGGTATTTTGATAATTTTTGGGTTTCAGGGGTATTTTGGACATTTTTTAGGTTTCGTGGGTATTTAGTCACTTTTTAGGTTTCGAGGGTATTTTGGTCATTTTCTTGGTTTAGGGGGTATTTAGGTAATTTTAAGTGGTTTTTGAGCATGTTTGGTATTTTGGGGGTATTTTGGTCATTTTAGAGATTTCATGGGTATTTTGCTCATTTTAGAGATTTTGAGATATTTTGGTCATTTTAGTAGTTTTTGAGCATAATTGGTGATTTTAGAGATATCAGGGGTATTTTGGCCATTTTAGAGGTTTCATGGGCATTTTGCTTATTTTAGAGATTTTGAGGATATTTTGGTCTTTTTAGTGGTTTTTGAGCATATTTGGTGTTTTTATAAAAATTGGGTTTGGGTAGGGTATGGATATCCATGGTTAAACAAACTGGGTAACAATTGGGTATGGATACTAATTGGGTAAGGTAATTGGGTACCCATGGATAAATTACTTGGGTTGGGTATGGGTATTCCCTATCCATACCCTACCCATGACCATCCCTAGGTGGAGGGTCGGTTTCACTGTTTGCTGTTGTGTTGTGGGTCTGGTTCATAGGTGGTGGTGGGGATGGGTGAATGATGGTGGTGGTTGATTGTCTATTGTGGTTGTGGTTGTGGAGGTTTATGGATTTGGGTGTTGTGTGTCTGGTAGTGGGTAGCGTGTTGATGTGGTTGTTGGTTGCTTTAAGGTAGAATGTGAGTGGCAGTGGTTTGTTGGAATGTGAGTGGCAGTGGTGGTGATCTTTAAGACAAAGTGAAATGGAGAGGAAGAGTGGGTTGATGGTGGTGGTTTTGGTTGTGTTGATGGCGGTTATTGATGACAGTGGTGGTTATTTTTTTTTGGTGGTCACTCCGAATGGCCAGTTATGACTCAAACACATGCCTAATTTCCTAGTAATTACAGTGACACCTACTTATCTTAAAACATTATTATCTGCCGCATGGGGTCACGTCAGGGTCTTCTAGTGTTCTTGCCGATGATTAAAAAATGAAATGTTGAGAAGAAAAAGGTGCAAACACTATGAATTATTTTGATTTCAAGGAGCTTATACATTTTGATACGACTCTGAACTTAAACAAAGTTCAATGAAGTTATGATAAGAGCATTGGTAAACAGCCCTAGTACGATCACACTCAATTAATGCTAGAATCAACTTCACCATGTTTTATTATGTTTATAATTTTATAATCCTCATGTAATTTGTTGATGTCGTTATTCTTCAATTAGTGATGCTCAAATGATTGCTGCAGGCAAAACAAAATAAATCATTATAATCGCCAATAAAACGTTATAAAATATGGTATATGTATTGGACCATGTTGGACTTTGTAGAATTTAGTTGTGTTTGATCTGAATTATGATCCGACCCGAAATAAAATTGTTATGGTTTTTAATGAGAGATTTTTTGAGACTTAGTCCATGGAGTGAAACTGATAGGTTGCTCTCGGGAAAATTTTTTGGCCTGTTTGGTAGCTCATTGTGAATCCTGTGCGTAAGATAGAAAAAGAAAACTGTATTGCTATATCTTGTATTTTTTTCCCTGAGAATAGTGAAATCTCTGCAACTCTGTAGATGTAGACAAATTGCTGAGCCACATAAATATTGTCTTGTATGATTGTTTTCTTTGATGTATATTTTTTTCTCTATTTTTGCATTTTCAAGATTTGAGAATTTTGTGGATATTCCTTTCAGACCATCGCTCATAACACAACAATGTTTCTTTTGGATTATACCAAAAGGAAATTGGGCAAGTTAATTGATCAGCACGTTAAACATTTTTAAATTATCAAACCCTTATCCTAATCTTCTTGACCCTATATTATTATATCAGAAAGTCATTTGTACTCTTCCCATAGCAAATGGGAAAAGGATCCCTCCTTTTGAAATGAGAGATGTTTTTTCCGGTTAAATTAAAGTTTCCATAGCCATCACCAAACTTGTCTCCCAAGAATTGTAGGATAATATTTATGCAAGGAAAAATAAAAGTACCACGACGTTTTATTCAAGAAATACTGAATAATTAATCATCAATCTCACGCTATAAATTAAAACCTATACCCTTCCTCCCTCTACCATCTCTTCTTACAAAGAACAAGAAAGTAAACCAATCTCTTTGCACTAACAAAATCACAAAAAAATGGGAGAGGTTGATCCAGCTTTCATCCAAGAACCTGAACACAGGCCTAGAGTCTCCTACATCGAAGGTGAAGGCATCCCAGTAATCGATCTTTCTCCATTGCACTCCCCCAACGATGTTTCTGCCTTTGAAGGCCTTGTTAAAGAGATAGGCAATGCATGCAAAGACTGGGGGTTTTTCCAGGTGATCAACCATGGGGTTCCTTTGGAGAAGCGCCAGAAGATTGAGAAAACATCTAAGAGGTTCTTTGCGCAGAGTTTGGAGGAGAAGAGGAAGGTGAAAAAGACTGAGAAGCTGGTGTTGGGTTACTATGACTCTGAGTATACCAAGAATGTTAGGGACTGGAAAGAGCTGTTTGATTTTATTATAGAGGAACCCACTTTATTCCCGAATTCACATGAGCCTGCTAATGACAAAGAACTCGCAGGGTGGACTAATCTGTGGCCTGAGTACCCACCTGAGTTTAGGTAAGGCCTCAGTCCTTTGCCTCAATCTTTCTACAAACTTGTTTGCTCTAGCCCAAGCAATCTTAGACTAATCCTGTAATTTTTGTCATATGTACGCTTCTTCATAACTAGTCCTTTTTCTTTTTTTTCTTTATTCCGAGAAGAGTCTTCATAACTACTCTTCTTAAGGTTAACATGTTAGTGATTATGTAACTGGTTTCGTAATTGTAACTGGGATAAGTTAGAACTCCAAGCCAACCATGCATAAGCACCGTGGGATCAAATTTTTTCTATATATAAATAAAAGTAAAAAATAAAGAAGTTCAGGACAAGTCTTTTTTAGGTCCTTATGAGTTACCTTCGAGCGTGAAGTAAGATAATTTGGCAGGACTTAGTGCTGATTGAGTTATGGAAAAAGTTATGTAAAAACTATTTTCATCTATTCACTAAAAAAACAATGAAATTTGAAGTCAAGTTTGAGACCCAATTAGAGGGATTCTTTCTGTTTGATTTTATGGATTCCCTTGACCATTGCCCAGGGAAACATGCCAAGAATATATTCAAGAGATGGAAAAACTAGCATTCAAGCTGATGGAACTTGTGGCTCTGAGCCTAGGCTTACCAGCAGATAGGTTCCATGGCTTCTTCAAAGATCAAGTCAGCTACGTTCGATTCAATTACTATCCGATATGCCCTTTTCCTCACTTAGCGCTTGGTCTAGGTCGACACAAGGATAGTGGTGCCGTGACCATCCTAGGTGAAGATGGTGTTCCGGGATTAGAAGTGAAACGAAGAAAAAATGGAGAGTGGGTTCGGGTCAAACACATCCCAGATGCTTATGTCATCAACATTGGTGACAATATTAAGGTATCATCCCTATGCGAGAGGGAGAGAGTATACTCCCGAACTCCCCAATAACAAATCGTGTTTACTTGTTGGTGTATATATACGTAACATAATTATCATGTCAGTTGTCACATTTCTTTCTTATTAAATCAATAAGGAGGTAAGGTTAGGTGTGGGTGTGTATAGGTGGGGCTCACCCCTTTGTGAAAGGGAGGGAGTATACTCCCAGACTACCTAATAACAACTTATGTTTACTTGTGGGCGTATACTCACTCCCTTCCACATAGGGGTGGGCCCTACCTATATATATATATATATATCTCTGCGATGGCTTTAGGATTTTTTTTAGTAGGGTCAATAGTGTTGTAATTTTTGTGTGCTAAAAGTGGTGTAATTTTTTGCTAATAAAGAAGAAAAGTGTAGGGAAAAATAATTTCATTCCACGGCTAATGGCAAAGTAAGAAAGAGTTCGGAGAGAAGGTTTATTTATTTATTTTTATTTTTTTAAAAAGGAGCAATTTTAAGAGTAAAGCTACTGACACAATACTTTCATAATAAATTGTAGGTGACAAGTTGTTAAAGATATGTAAAACAGTGATGTCAATTGTAGGTCTATATAAAAACCAATTAAAACTTATCACTTAGCTTTTATTGTAAAATTATTGTAAAAATAATATTGTGGAAGTAACATTAACAGGATCATATTCAAGCTTATTTCAGTTGGGATTAAACAAAATTTAGGGTTAGGGTGTTCAAAATTTTATTTTAGGGGTCAAAACAAAAAAAAAAAAAAAAAGAAAAGAAAAATTATATATAATTTTTGTTTTTTGGCTAGATCAGTGAACCCCTGGGTTGGCTATAGAGCTGCCCTTGATATATTTAGCTTGAAATAAGGTTTGGCGCATGCATATATATAAAGAAGGGTGGTGTTTATATATATTATACACACTTGTTATACACAAGTTTACATACACATAAAAATGCATGGAAAGTTTACACACCTATAAAATGAACAATTTTTTTTTGCATTTTATAGGTGCTTGTAAATTTGTATGTAACAAGATGTATATAATAGTATTTACCCATATATTAATTGCTTGAGTAATGGTTATTACACACAAATTGTTTACACAATTTTACATGCACTCCAAAAAGTAATTGAAAACATAAATTAACATCATGATTTTAGTTACTTTTTCATGTGCGTGTAAAAAAATTTGTGTGCATCAAATTTAACCCTAAATGCTATCTTTAGTGTCATACTTGTAACCAAGGGATATTTATTCAATCTAATTATGTTTTAAAAAGAGTTTCAGCATGATACTAACATGCGTTCTTTTCAAAGAATGGAGTATTTTGTTGGAGTTAATTTTTCTTGAATGCATCAGAATTCATACTCTCCTACGAGCCTAAGTCTGATATTATTAGGACAGGAAATGTGTGAGAATTTTGATAGAAGTAAGAGGGTAAGAGCATTTACGTTCAAAAAAAAAAAAAAAAAAGCATTTTGTATTACCCAAAAATTGCTTTATTTATTTTAGGTACATTACCATTCTACGTCTCAGGCATTATTAATTTTCTTACCAGTTACCACTATATATATATATATATATATATATTGTTAATGTGGAAATTTATATTTTAGATATTACTCCGGTAAAATGTAAAAACCTCAATAGTGTTGCATTTCCAGGTGTTGGGGTCATTATACGCATTTGGTGTTACAATAAAGTAAAGTAGATAAAATGCATTTTAGAGCACCGGATGAAAATGTTCGAAGTTGTCTTATCAACAATGTTTAAATCCTAGTCTGTGTAAAATGCTCATATATTACTTTTTCTTTGTGCACTCCATACATGTATGTATCTAAAAAATGATGATAAAATTACTAGCCAAATTAGAATTAATAATCTATCCCTATATTAGAGCTTAAATGTTTTTAGAGGCTTTTATAATTGACTAGTTTAACTTAAGCAATGGAAATTGTTCAGGTTTGGAGCAATGATGAGTATGAGAGTGTAGAGCACAGGGTAATGGTGAATTCAGAAAAAGAAAGGTACTCCTATCCATTTTTCTTACTGCCGGCACTTTCCACTGTGGTTGAACCTTTGGAGGAGTTGACGAATGAGCAAAACCCTGCTAAATATGGGGCATACAATTGGGGAGAGTTTATAAGTAACAGAAATCAGAGTAATTATCAAAAACAAAAAGTTGAAAACCTGCAAATTAGTGATTTCAAGATATCAGAGTAAGCTGGGCTGGAGTTGTATGATCAATTGGCAAGGAATAAAGTTAAGCTCTCTATTGTTCAGGAAAATGGGACTTCGAAAGCATGATTTGGTTATCTGCTTGGAGATGAGAAACACTGTGAATAAATATGCATGTTTCCATAAATTTTCCTTATATCATATTACAAAAACCGTTTATTATATACTTTATGGGAGAATAATATATGAATTACAATGGTTACGAATTGAAGTTATTGATGTAAGTGTATCAACCTAATAATTTCAATAAAGTTAATGTTTGAATAATTATGAATTTATGAAAGTTAGACTACCTATCTTGTCTCTACACGTATAATAAAAATGAACAATACAAATACAACTTTTTTTCACAACCATTGAGTTGCAAAGCTTTTATAGATTCTGATCTAGATCCACTATTGATTTCGCTTTATTACCCACCATTAACAGCTTGCCATTTAAGCAAGTGTGAAATTTTTTGTGTATCTAAATTTATTAAATAAAAAATACTTCTGTATTTTGGATACAATATGGGTCATTTTAATAGATAATGTATTACATTGGCCAAGAGAGTGGATCTTATTATTATTATTTTTTGGGGAAGTAACCTTAATTAAAATGTTAAGGTTACTTCACTTTTTTACCCACCATATATTAATAGCTTGCCATTTTTTGAGGACAAATTTTTCACACTACATGACTTTATTTCATTGGCAACCCCCATTACATCAACATTATCATGGATTTTGGGAAAATCTCTTTTAAAGCCCAAAATAGCCCATATTTACACAAAAAGGCGTCAAAGCCCATGGTCTAAAACCCATGGTGATATTATCTCCATGCTCATGGCACATCATCTCATTTTTGACTCATGATCCAAGCTCATGAGTCTCATCGGGGGAATTTTGGGAGTCGTGGTTTGGAGGGCCAAGAAGTATGTTCAGTAAAGCTCCAGCAGTTCAAAGTTGATAAAGGAAATCATGTTGCTTGGCATGTCTTCACCAATTCCCTGAACTCTGATGGGTCAGTGTGCAATAGGTAGTATCTGGTAAGCCTCTCATATCATATAACACTTAAAATGATAAAACTCCCCATGCTCTTTACATAAAAATTAATGTTCATCATATAATATAAGTTTAAAAATGTAATTATATTATTTCATATAAATTATATTATTATTTTTATTTAAATCAATCCCAAGTACATGGCTAAATCTATATTAATATCTTCTATCTAGTATTAAATGCTCTCCTTACTCTCCAAGATTTGGTCAAAACACAAAGAGACCATAATTACATTTCTAAACATATAATTTTCCAAAAGAGGCAACTTAGCCAAAAACACTAGCAATAGTTCCAACAGAAATTGCCTTAACTCCAGCAGAAGCTGCAATAGCTCCAGCAGAAACAATAATAGCTCCAACAGAAGCTGCAGTAGCAATTGCAATAGCTCCAGCAGTAGCTTAGGCAACTGACACATGTCCAAAAGTGACATCATCAACCCATTAATGCCCAATCTCAGCAGCTAGCTGCCATACCCAAAGAAGCAAGGGTCCCATAAAAGAAA